>JAFMOD010000981.1:766518-829492 GCA_019802435.1 Corydoras maculifer
AGTAGTAGTAGTATTTGTTGTTGTTGTGGTTGTTGATGATGATGATGATGATGATGATGATGATGGTGTTGTAAAATTAATCTTGTACTCATTGTAATGAGGCCAACATATGCAAATTGAACATACCGTTAATTTTTATTTATATTATAGATATAATCAAGACTCTAATTGCATTGACACTCCAATCGCCAATGTTTCAGTTTTGGACTTTTATTAAAGAACACTGACTTTGAAAACATTCAACCCTGGCCAAAAAAAAAACTGCAATTCCCAAACCACAATTACTGCACTATATAGTTTACTATTTTTTGGCAGTGTCCATACTAAACTCTTATTAAAAAATTCTGCTAAATAAAAATATGTACACACAAAGTCCTTTCTACATTAATTCATCAACTACTATCCAAAACAACGCACGGAAAGCACGAACTACACTATACACTTTCTAGTGAATAGGGAACGAAGGCGTTTTGAGGATACGGCCCAGCCCCGCGTCGCCGTCTGATAGTGTGTCGTTGAGGCTTGGGTTTTCATTTAAGGAGCAGCATTTAGCCGCTCTGTCAGTAAGTTCTCTCTGTTTTTATTTTAGAAATTTAACATTTCCATATTCGATTTGAAAGGTAATTAATTAGCAATGCGCACGTAATTGTTATTTGCTGAAACAGACTGCCATGAGCAATTGAGTAGTTAGCATGAATGGCTAGCTATGTAGCTATCACTAGTATTTGTTAAGTTAACTTATTATAAACTACTTGTACTTAAGTTTCTCATCGATGAAGTGAAATATGGAAAAGTTTTGTTTCTTATCGTTTACAGAGGTGTATTTAAAGTTTGTGCGTTACACTCATGTGGTCTAAACTAAGTTAACCTAAACTAACATATCATCGTATTATAAATGTGTAAAAACAGCTCTGTACTAACACGTCATGTTTTAATTAGTTTCTTTACATTTACATTTGGTCATTTATTGGACGCTTTTATTCAAAACGACTTACAAGGTGAGCACAGGGTTGATCACAACATCCCTGGAGCAATGAGGGTTAAGGGTCTTGCTCAAGGACTCACATTGGTAACTGCAGTGGACCTGGGATTTGAACCCACAACCTTCAGATTTATAGCCCAACACCCTAACCACCGTGCCCCTTCTTTATGTTGTCGGTTGCGATTTGTAAATCACATTAAACCTCAGTAATCGTTTCGATCTGTGTCTCTTAATGTGCTTTCATAGAGAAAGTACCCGTATTGTGTAATCTGAAGCTTATTAACTGTAGTGGAGTGTATTTAATTGTTTTTTT
Source organism: Corydoras maculifer (assembly GCA_019802435.1). Taxonomy (NCBI): domain Eukaryota; kingdom Metazoa; phylum Chordata; class Actinopteri; order Siluriformes; family Callichthyidae; genus Corydoras; species Corydoras maculifer. The sequence goes on from JAFMOD010000981.1 coordinate 767,814, forward strand.
TTTTTTTTTAGCCGAGCACATGTCCAGGCAGAAAAAATTCTAATGTCTGTTGTGGTTTTTCTGTCACAGCTGGCGGCAGATGATTGCTGTTTTCACGGAAGAGCATGTTTCCCAGATCACCAGTCTTCCCCCATAAACATGGGAGCTTTAATACCCAGTTTAACCAGCCCCTGATCCCCCATAACCTTTTGCAGCAGCGGCTAATAGAAAGCCGTTTGAACCTAACCAACACAAAGTAAGTAAATATTTGAATCACTCAAGAATAAACCTAATCAGTATTGGCAAGAATATTTGTGTACTTTATATCGGAGGGAGCTACAATTTTTATGGTAATAAAGTAATCTATTTTGTCTACTTTGCCTTACACACGGAGAAATTTGTCCTCCACACACAACCCATCCGTGCCGTGAAACACACAAATACACACACTGAGTGAAGTGAGCACACATGCCCAGAGCGGTGGCAAGCCCTGTACACAGCGCCTGGGGAGCAATCGGGATTCATTGCCTTGCCCAAGGCACTCAGTGGGAAAACTTTTTATTTTTATTACATAATTCAGTCAGTCATACTTTTGATTTTGTTTAAAATGATTTTTTTTAAATGTTAGAATTAGCAGTGAAGCAATGAGGGGAAACAAGAAAATAAAAATGTAATCTGGATCAACTTGCTGAGCCAGATGTTTCTTGAAAAGCACTGCATAAATAGTTTATTATTCATTTTAATTGTAAGCAGATCACAGAATGTAAAAAGTATTTTTTTATTTTATAAATATGTTTTTTTTATAATTTCTGTGATTACTAGACCTTTCAACACAGTTTTCCTGTTTGCACTCCTCTTGTTGTTATTCCCACAACGCTGCTCTACACCACCAGAAATACTTGGCATGTATAGGACTTTTGCTAGAACTTTATATCTAATGTCTGATTTTAAAATCAGTCCCTATAAAATGACAGTATCTAGAAAACCTTGCCACAGGGTCTGAAGATTCCTTGCTCTAATTAGCTCTGTTACCTGCAAAATCATGATTGAGAATAACATTTTGGAGTTTAGATTAACTGATTAAGTTTATTAACTGATCTTGCACATCTTTAAACCTATTTCCAGTAGCGCTAGAAGGAAGGTCTGGTTTCACACAAGATATCTGATTTCCTGATGTGAATTTAATGTGGGCATGTACGTGATGCAGCAGTACTGTGGTGACTGGCCGCACACACCACGAGACTTTGTTAAATTATTTTTGTTTTGTTTGGTAAAATAATCGTGGACTAGACGAGATGATGAGTTTTAAACACGATGAAATGATATTGAAAATGTTTTTATTTAATGCACTGAAGAAAATGTTATTAAACTTAATGTTGTTAAATTATAACTATAATTTAGTTTAAAATTAATTTATTTTATCAGAGAATTCAGTTTAAAATTTAAGATCATGCCTTGAACATCAAAGGCCAATAAAGTTAAGGGGACTAACAAAATGTGTAGACAAACGGCTAGATTACAGTCTTTAATTGTAGAATTACAAAGTTTATCTGTACATTAAGTAAAACTGATGAGTGTCCCAGTACTGAACAACTGAAATATTGAGCAAACATTTAGTATGTTTATTTAAGTTCAGTAACTGTCATGCTTTCTTTCCTCCAGCTTACATGGCCAATCTCTGTCCCAATGGCCCAATCTTATCCCAGCGTTTCAGTGGAAGTCCGCATCGGACATATCACACGCTGTTTCTAATGGCTCCAGGAAGTAAGTGTTTTAACTTTAATAACCACCTTTATTTAACAACACCACTGTTACTCTCATATCTATTTATGTTTCAGGCGAAAATCCAATGGTCAGACCCCAGAGTATGATTTAAAACGGCAGCGATACAGTTCACCACATGCACATGGACCACAGTTCAAAAACAGCAGTTCTAGTCCTGCACGTCATACTGAACACGGACAGATCAACCCGTCTGTAGGTGGAGTCCAGTCACCTGTTTACTCTCATGTGCAGCCTAGCAGCACCAAACCAACTGGATGTGTTCCACTTCTGTTCAGCTGCAGTGAGTCCCGTCATGATGCTTCTAATGCTCTGCCACCGCACGTCATCAAAGATAAGGTAGGTGTAACTAAAATATAAGGTTATGTTTTTTTTTTTTGTTTTTTTTTTTAATATATTCACTGAAACCATAATTGCAAACACTGACTTAGTTTTGCTGTCATGTAGCAGCAGCGCAGAGATTTTGGCTGTATTATAGATCTCGGATTTATAGTCTATAAACTTTATTCAGAGTGGTGCCATAAAAAACATCCATTATGTTGTAAGGACATGAAAAGACCTTGTTGGTTTTAACAGTATGACTTGCTGACAGAAAGGCTTCAGTAAGTCAGACAACTTGATCAAATAGAATCACAGATTGCACCGTAAGGTGAGCAGAAGGCAAATGAGCTTTAATAAAATCTCAGCAACCAAGAACAAAGCAGAAGCATTAATCTGAAATTTCATCCGTGATGATGGGGAAAATCTCAAACTGATGCATCCTTTCACAGCCACAATTCATCATGGCTGATGCTATACCATGTCATAAAGTGATATCACCTTAAGCTGTTTTCATAAACATTACAATTTCAGATGACATTATTTTAATCAAGCTTTTTGGAAACACATAGAAAACATACGTATGTAGTTCTTGAGGAAGCTTCCTATAGAAAAGTATTTGGGACTTTTTGGTCCTTATGGTTTAATGGGGGGCATGAGATGTTAAGTACATCACTTAATGTGGAATAAACTGGCTTAATGAAAATATCGGTGTTACAGCTGAGCCGGCAGATCCTGGAGCTGTTTCAAGCCTGTGAGCAGCAGGACCAGGATCTGGAGAAGAAAGAGTTCTGCCGTGCTCAGTTGCAAAGAGATATCCAGAGACACTTTCCATGTAGGTCATGTTTTCACATCCACTTAAAGTTGCTTTATTTATTTATTTTTATTTAAAATTATATAGACTGTAATTAGTATGATTTTTACTGTCAGGTTCTTTTACCTTTTTTTTAAAATCCTTTTTATTAATGTTTTTATTATTTAAATATTTAGGAGTAGCTGGTTAGGTATTACTGTTTACACAATTTAAATATATATTATATATATTTTACTTTCAAATATAAATATATTTTGTTTGCTGCTGATATGAGCCTACATGTTATACTATTCCTACAGGTGCGAGGGTCTTTCTAGCGGGATCATCTCTAAATGGATTTGGTAGTCGCACCAGTGATGCAGATTTATGTCTTGTAGTTAAAGATGGTTCAGTAAGTGCATTTTATAAGAACTAATGTGACCATAATCCAATTCAGACATAATTCACTTGCATACTTTGGTTCATGTTTGTTTTCTGTCCTTTCCATTTTATAGTTTAATCAGAGAACAGAAGCTATAAACATACTAAGCATTGTTCAGAAGTTGTTATACAAGCTGTGTAAGTATTTTTCAAATTCTTGTTTGTAAAATCCGACAAACATTGTATTTTATTTAAAATATTTGTTTTTCTTTTTGGCAGCTTATGTTGAGCGACCTTATCTTATACGTGCAAAAGTGCCCATACTGAAGTTTAGGGACCGAATGAGGTATGTTTTTGAATAGCTCACAGAGCCTATATAAGGATCATGGTTATATTTAACAGCTTATTTAGAGTTTTTACAATTTTATTTTTCACTTGAAAACCTTTTCTTATAAGGTTTATAAACAATTTAAATGCAATTAATTAATGAGGTCTTACAAAGGATGAACTTTAAAACCGATGTAAATGTTTATAACTCTGATTTAATCTGTTCTTTTTGCAGTGGAGTGGAGTTTGATTTAAATGTTAACAACACTGTTGGGATCAGAAACACCTTCCTTCTGCGCACATATGCATACAGTAAGTTGATTTTTGGCCCAGTACAGTAATGAACGCCATACTAAAATCAGAACCGGTGTCTTTTAAACATATATATTATACTGTAATATTAATTTTATGTTGAAATATTTATTTTTGTGTTAGTTGAAAAGCGTGTTCGCCCTGTTATTCTTGTAATCAAAAAGTGGGCCAGTCATCACAGAATCAATGATGCAAGTCGGGGAACATTGAGCAGCTACACACTGGTACTGATGGTCCTACATTACCTCCAGAGTAAGTGCTATCGTAAAGTTTCATATTTATGAATGTTTACCTTCAAATAAAAAAATAAAAGCTATTACTTACAGGTCTTTTTGTTAAATTCAGTAAATATTATAACTGGATATTAAAATGAGCAAAGTTTTGTTTCCTGTAATGTTTATTTAGTACTCTAATTAAAACAAGTATTTTGTATTATATATTTTTTTCTTAAAACTTACTGTATTTTTATATTTGATTTAATAATCGTCTTTTGAATATGTTAAATAAGTATAATACAGAAAACTAAATTTGATTTATTTCTTTTTCTAGCTCTTCCAGAACCTGTAATTCCTTGCCTTCAAAGAGATTACCCTGTTAGTAAAGCTTGAAAATGTGCATATCATTTAAAAATCATTAGTCTAAAAGACAACCTGAGTGCAAAACAAAGACTGGCTTTAAGTTAACCTTTTTAAGATGGTAAATTACGGCTATAACTTTGCAGGAGTGTTTTATCCCTGTAATGGATATTCAGCGAGTACCAGAGGGACCCAAGCATATTCCTTCATTCATGTCAAAAAACCAGTCATCCCTTGGAGAATTGCTGCTCGGATTCTTAAAATACTATGCCACAGTTTTCAGGTAAGTGCCGTTCTGGTGTTTGCCAAACATTTTAAGTCACCTGTATACCTGCACTGACATGCTAACCAGCCAATTTTGATATTAGTGCATTGTTTTAAATGATGGGGACATTTTGCCAATAACTTAGAATGTGCACATTTACCATTAGAATAATAAAATCAGTGATTTTATAACTGCTGATCATGTAAGGTATTTAAAGAATATTTTCCGATAGTATCAGACTATCCATAACATTGATCATGATAAATGCACATAAATGCACGAGACTTAAAGTGGCAATTCCAGAGTGCTGAAACTTAAACTGAAAGTCTTCTGGTTAAAAGTCTAGCACTTCAGCAATTAACCCACCACTGTGCTTATTCAGGATTTAACATGACCAAGATGAACAATATGCTGCTGTTGGGATATTAAGTAACATCTCAGAGCTCTCACATGTTTAGATTGTATCACATCTCTACTTCTGCAAGCCATCCTGAATAAGGGAGTTAGCTAAATACCAAAAATTATATTTTTGGCACCATCAGCTACTGGGAAAAGGGCCAACTAAGGTTTAAATAATTTTATTAAAAACAATCCCATTTAAAGTAGATCAAGTAGATTTGTGCGTCTTGGATTTTTTGGCTTTGGAGACAGGACTGGACACACAAAATGCAACAAAGATTATGAAATAAATATTATTAGTAAGTTATCTGACTGTTGTAAACACATGTAGATGTTCTAACAAAGATGACATCTAACATCCAAACCCCAGCTTCTGAAGTTGAAACATGCACTTTAAAGTGGCCTGTATTGACTCCTTGAAGAAAGTCAACCATGTAACAATCTTAAATATTTTGTGTAAGAACTACTGTATGTATATAGTATGGTAAATGTGCATGTGTTCAGGTGATGCAAATCAGAGAACTGTCTTTCTGTCTTTGTTTTCACACTCAATTAGAGCAATGACTTTTTGCATGTGCAAGTGTTGCCACATAGTTGAGGCTTAGTTCTTCCCTTTGAATAAGGGTGGCTCGTCTCCTAAATCTCTTCTAGACTGGAACGCTCATGTTTCATTTAACTGTTTGATTGATGGCAACAGGTTTGACGTTTTCCCTTTTGGTAAACACTGGCTAAACCTACAAAATGACTTACAAACCTAATAAAAAATTAAGTCAACAAGACTATATTAAAAAAAGAAATTTGTGCTGAATTGGTGTCAGATTTACATTCCATGCGTTGCTGGTATGTATTACAGTTGGGACAAGCACATCATCTCTGTTCGTGAGGCGAAGGCGCTGCCCAAGCCAAACACCTGGGAATGGAAAGACAAGTTCATCTGTGTGGAGGGTAACACTTCCAGAATTCTATTCCACTTCTCAGAAATTTTGCTCATATGCTAATAGATCTATAAGAAGGACGAGCTGCATGAATGTGATCTTGCTCTTGAGTTTCTATTTAGAGCTCAAATCCATATTTATTGCCAACATAGCCAGCCAAAGTACCTCTTTCTGTAATGGCACAAAACTTTTCTTTTGTTTCATAGCAAATAAACTGTTCTAATAACTAATAAACCGGCACAAACTGTCCTTTACACTGTGCCAGAAATGGTCATTGACCAGAAGCTGGAACTTTAAAAATCTTTGGTTGTGTTAGAAAAACTGTTGAATAGTCTGATTCCTCGGTCGTCTGTACAAGATGGTACATAATTGAATGTAATCAAAGCCATGGACAGTTCTGAGAAATATAAAAATGTTTGATCTCTTTAGGTCAGTCACTTAATTTATCATCTTTTTTATATAGATACCAAAAGATTGCTATTGTGAGGTGGTTATATTTTCTTAAGTGATATTAATGCTCATTTCTGCTTTCAGAACCATTCGATGGGACCAACACTGCCAGAGCTGTTCATGAGAAATTCAAGTTTGATGCCATCAAAAAACAGTTTCTGGAGGTTTGTGATTTAAACCCACATTTTATTTTTTGTTTATCTATTTTCTATATGTATGCATTTCTTAATCTGCAAATCTTTTTAGTCCTGGCAGGTGCTGCGACTAAGGAAAGATCTGAATTCTATTTTACCCATCAGTGAGAGGAAACCAAAAAGATAAGCGGAGATCATGCTGCCTTTCTGAGACCTTTCAATGAAAAATCAAAAGTCTTTCTGTGACCTTTTTTTGTACTGAACCATGAAGGTTTTTCATACATTATGCCTCATCATGGTTTAACACTTCTGCTGGAACTCTTTGGTGGATGAGTTAAATCTGAAGTTTAGCACAATCGGGTGCCATGAGGTTAGAGTGTGAAAAGCTGAACTACTGTGTGAGCTTCAGATAAGGTGGATTTTGATAAGGACTGTTTCCTTGATTAATTGGATTATTTTTTCCAGAACAAATCCTCTCTTGCATTCATTTTGTTATTACCTGTGTTTCTAATGAAAGTTGAATTTGCATCTGAGCTCTGCTTTGGCGTCTGGTTTTTAAAACCTGAATTCTGGTGGGATTTCTTCAGCCAACATATCCAAATGTTCAGGTTTTTTTTCCATCATCTTTTGTATAGTTTGTACAGTCTTTTATGTATATTTAAATAATTAAATCCTAACTTAAAACTACATTCCCTGTTTGTTGCCCATGCATTTATACTTCATATTCCAGTACCAAAATTTATATTAGCTGCTAGTGCAACCAAAACGTTTCTCTCAGTCATCTCAAGGGGCTTTTAAGGGCATTGAAACTGAGCTGAACTATTTTTGATCATGTTTTTGTTAGTTACACATTATATGCAAGTGCTTAATATCTAATTAAATGCATGTCTGTTACAACCGTGCCACCCTCAATGTTATCCATCCATCCATCCATTATGGGTGGGATTCCCCATGACCATCCAGGGGAGAACGTTTTGGGCGCTGGGCAGATACACCCAGGACAGACTGCCAATCTATCGCTGGGCACACACTTACTCACACAGACACACTCTATATGGGGCAATTTGGAGAACTTAATTGACTTGATCCATGTATTTGGACTGTGGGAGGAAACCGGAGAACCCGGAGGAAACCCACGCGGACATAGGGAGAACATGGAAACTCCACCCAGATGGGGATTCGAACCGGGAATCCCTAGTGCTGAGAGGAGAACATGCTAACCACTAAGCCACCGTGCCGCCCTAATTAACTAGTGGTATTTAATTAATTTGGTTTTCTATGGACAAAATGTCCATTTTCTACTACATTTTACACTTCACAAGCGAAATTTATTTAGGATGAAGTCATTGAACATGAAATAGGGGTGTTTCTTAAAAAGACTCTCCGCGCAGGGGATTCCCTGTTCCAGTCCCAATCTGGGTGGAGTCTCCATGTTCTCCCCGTGTCCGCGTGGGTTTCCTCCGGGTTCTCCGGTTTCGTCCCAGAGTCCAAAAACTAATTGAATTAGTAAATTGAAAAAAGTAAAAATTAGTAAATTGAATTCTCCAGATTGCCCCATATACAGTGTGTTTGTGTGAGTGAGTGTGCCCGCGACCCTAGTACAGGATAATGTGGAAGATGATGGATGGGGTTTTTTATGTCAGCTGTTCACATGGAGCATAGGGCGTCTTCTATAAACTTTTAAATGCGGTGTCAGAATAAGTTTCTAGTGTTTTAGGGTGAGGAATAAAAGAGTTGATTGCATAAAACGATCTGTTTTGCGTGCACATTTCTGCTCGGTGTGGATGAATGTTGGAGAACATGAGTAAAGGGGTGAAGGTGTAAAATTAGCTCGAGGCCTCCCCCTCACAAAACATGGAGGTGTCCAAAGGTGTCCCGTTACACTCGATAGCGCCGTTAGAGTTTATCCCGTAAACTTCACAGGTCACCACGAGGCTTGTTTTGATTTATGTATCCAAGAAAACAAGAAACAAGTCGATGAAAGCTGCTAAACCCTTTCAGGTACTCTAAACACCGATGACACTTTGCACATAACGCCGCTCGCCTTCGGGAGACTTCGGCTGCTATTTCGGGGACGCGCTGAGTCAGCCATGATCCAAACACACAGCCGCGCGGCTTCCGATTAAATACCCAAAAAAACAGCAAGTTTTCGTTTTTATTCGAACAAAATGGAGCCCGGGACGCGAGGTGATGGTGACGGGAGTGAAGCCGAGGTGCAGGGCGACGCGACGGAGACCAACATCGACGACGAAGAGGTTGAGGAACTGCACAATAGGTACCAAACACCGTCCATAAGTTTTCTTTATACACTATTTCAGTGTTTACATAAAAGTCCGGCAATAGTGAGACGTCGAGAACTTTTAAAGTAGATTCTTAATGTTGTATTCAGCTCTTTTAATAACGTTTGCTTAAAACGGTTTGTGTGCGTTTTAATATATGGTCTTGGTATTCCGTGCACCTTGTTGGCGTTTCTGCCCACTTTCGCGGGGGGTAGGTTTGTATTTACCCCTATGTTTACTTGCATTTAAAATCAATGTTATAGCCATCCATCTATTATCTTCCGCTTTATCCTCTTCTAGGGTTGGGGGGCAGTCACACATTCACTCACAAACACACTCTACATGGGGCAATTTGGAGAATTCAATTGACCTTGATCCATGTTTTTGGATTGTGGGAGGAAACCAGAGAACCCGGAGGAAACCCATGTGGACACGGGGAGAACATGGAAACTCCACCCAGATTTGGATTCGAACTGGGAATCCCCAGTGCTGAGAGGAGAACATGCCAACCACTAAGCCACTGTGCCACCCTCAATGTTATCCATCCATCCATTATCTTCTGGGGATTCCCCATGCCCATCCAGGGGAGAAAGTTTTGGGAGCTTGGCAGATAATACACCCAGGACAGGGAACCAATGTATCACTGGGCACACACTCACTCACACAGACACACTCTTTATGGGGCAATTTGGGGAATTCAATTGACCTTGATTCATGTGTTTGGGATTGGACTGGAGAACCTGGAGGAAACTCACGCAGACACGGGGAGAACATGGAAACTCCACCCAGACTTCGAACTGGGAATCCTCAGCCCAGAGAGGCAAATGTGCTAACCACTAACTTTTTGTGGTTGTTTGGTATGTTCTCCTTATAACCGCATGGGCTGTCCCAAAGTCCCAAAAAACTAGGTAAGATCAACCCTTAAAGATGGCTTGACTGCCTTTCCAAGGTGTATTTCCGTCTGTTGCTCAGCATTTCCGGGCTCTGGCCCCACAGCAACCATGAGTATACATTTACACTCCTATTTTATCAGCTCCTACAGCACTGCTTCAGTCCATCTGTTCATCTATGTACTTTGTTTTCTAATGATTCATTTCCTGCTGCCACTGATATGGTGGTGGTGTGTTAGTATTTGTTACACTGTCCAGCAACCAGTATCCTGTAGGTGTTGTCATTGAGCATTGATGATAGATAAGAGGATGACTGATTTTACATCTACCAGTTGGAGCAATATGACAGATGTGTCTAATTAAATGTACAGTGAGTAGACAGCGTTTAAAAGCTGCAGCAGCAGTGATTTAAATTCAGTAGTAGCATCCCTATACATACCAACACACCACCCCAATGTCACTGTAGTGCTGAGAATGATCCAACACCCAGCTAAAGTATGGAAAGAAACAGATCAACTGTAATTGTAAAACTCCAAAGCTCATTTTTATAGTGGAACAGCTAAAACTGGCAATCAAAGTGAAAACAAGTGGCTCCTACCCTAGAACAAAAGGCGGGATCACATTCAAATGCTGTATCATGTTTTTCTCTTTATGACATGGGTCTTATTTGTCACCTTTGACATGTTTTGCTAACTCACATTTTTTATATTATTAACAGTTTAAAGGAAGCAGTTCAAGACCCAGCTGTAAAGCCTAAGTTCCAGTGCCTCATGGTGGACCCATCTTTCTCCATGGTGACCGTGCAGAGTGAGGACAGTGGGATTGTGTGGGAAACCGCTTCAAGCAGGTGCTCCACACCATGGGCCTCAGAAGCCAGTTCTCCATCAGACACATACAGCCTGGAAGGCTCAGGGACGCAGGGTAATATAGTTATCATTATGGATGAGGACAAGGTCAAAAGAAGGAAAAAGACAAGTGGTAGAGGAAAGTTAGGTGATCGATTTCGGAGACCAGGCTCCAGGTTATCAGGAGCTGCAATAGGAGAGGAAAGACCAGCAATGGCTGAAGTATCAGTGCCCAACATACGATCTGAAAATCCAGAGGACAGTCTGACCACAGGCAGCAGTCTGGATAAAGATCAAGAGCTGTTTAACCTGATTTCTGAAGGTTTTGAAATCCTTAATATCGTGGTACCATCCAAACTTCCTACAGTGGACGAGGAGAAAAGTACTGACCTGGCGGACAATCTGTCTTACTTAGAGGACACGCCAAAGATCCGATCTAAATGCAGACAGGAAGAACTGTTAGCAGCCACTGTCAGATCTGACAAAATGGATACAGATGCTCAAGAAATAGAGGATAAAAGCCAGAAGGATTCATCTCAGACCACTGCTGTTGAACAAGCTACAAAGGATGAAACAGATGTTGATTATTTGGAGAAATTCACACTGTTAGATCAGCACACTGCAGTTGAAGAGTCTGAAAACATCGACATCACAGAAATCATCCAGCAAGAGGAGTCTCAGATACCTGATGAAGAGCAAAAAGGAAATGATACTGTCGACGAGGACTCATTTGTCATTATAAGTGAGGTGGAAATTGCAAGTGATCAACTTGATGAAGTGTTTTATGGTGCAAAATGCAATGCAGAACCCGGACGTGCTTCTCACCCTAAAGATGGCGAGGAACATATGGGCAGTGGAAGTCCTAAATCTCTCAAAGAGTGTGGTTCAACTTTATTCGGTAGTGAGGAAACTATACTTACACCTATTTTCCTCCCTGCTGGGCCACCGAAAATCATTGATCAAGATCTGCTTGATGAGCCACGAGCAATGTCCTTTCATTACTTAGACCTTTACGAAGATGCCGTTGGAGACCGAAGAAAGGAGGACGACTTCTCAGATAGAGAAAGTGTGGTTTCTGAGAAGTCGTTTAAAAGACGCTTTTCTGATTCAGACGATGGAGATGGCTACCTAGAAAAATTCATTTTGAAAGATGACATACCTGTGGTTGAAGACGTGGTGGATGTGGATAGCCCAGCAAGTGACAGAGTAATATGGCCTCAAAATAAATTTGAAATGACCGGATGTTTAATTCGTGTGAGGGAGGAAAATGAACAGGAAGAGGATGTATGTGCCAGCCAATCAGAGGGCAAACAAGATTCAGAAGCCCAAGCTTTGCCGGTAAATTCTTCTAAGGATGGTACAGATTGTTGTGAATCAACATCTGGATGTATTGCAGTTGAAAGTTCCTCAGAGGCTGTGGAGGATTGTGTACATGGTTGTTCACAGTCTGGCTGTTCAACAGCAGAAACCACAGTGGATGATAAATGTCCTCAAAAAGTAGTTAAAGTACCAGAATTAGTCAATCGGGAACCTGAAAAATCGATACTGCTAAATGAAATACAAAGTGAAGTTACAGTAAAACATACAGACAGAGAGTTTCAAGAAGTTGTAGAGCAAGAAAAAGTCACTGTACCGAAGACTGAAACCAGAATGAGAGGAGTAAACCGTAAGTCTGCTTTAATAAAGGATTCGGATAGCATTGTTACAGTTCAAGAATCAGTTGATGAGAGTAAGAAGCAAGGTCCAGACAAAGAAATAGCACGTGACGCTAAGCCACAAGGAAAGAAAACACCTGATAAAGTTAAAAGCACATCAGCAGTGACCCCCAAAGACCTCAGTTCAACAAAGAGCCATTCAGGTGAAGGTCAAATAAAAGTCAAGGCTTCTAAACTAAACAGAAATCAAGAATCTGTCAAGCCCGCTGATAAACAGACAATCATTCCTGAGCCCGAATCTCAAGTAGAAGTTGCTAAAGCATCTTTGGAATCTAAACCTGAAGTTTCTAAACCTACTGAGGTCGTTAATGGACTAAAAGATCCAAGTGACATTCTACATCTGCCAGTTTTATCTGAAAAGCAGGATCAAGTTGACACATCTGTGATGCTGGAAGTGGAAAATGAAGTTAAAGGAAATGAAGCTAAATTGGAGCCTAAAGCTCAGAAAGTTTTGATGTACTTGCATAATAAGAAAACAGATGCAACTGAGGAACGAGGTAAAGTGGTTGAGGTCAAGGTCACGGATGAGATAAAAGAGCAGATTGAAAAACACGTTACAGAAATGGAGAGCAAAGTTCCATTAGTGGATTCTGTGCTAACACAGAAAACAGAGGTTGCAGATTCAGTTTCAGTTGTTTTTCAGGAAAAGTTAACTGCTGCTCCATATGACATATCAACAAAGGATAAGACTATTTTGGATGAGGAAGAAAGGACCATGAAAGATTCTGGGTTAAAAGATAAGATGCCTATGAGTGATGATAAAATACCAGAAAAGATGGGGGAAATTTGTAAGGCTGGGGACAGTGTTGATGCTGAACAAATAAAAGCTGAGGATTTGAATTCTGTAAAAGTAAAAGTTATGAAGGAAAAAGAGGGTCATGAGCTGAAAAATAAAGATGCTCATTTAGTAACCAATAAGGGAGTTAATGTGACAAGTTCACTTATTAGTGATAAAAAGCCAGAGGTTTCATCTAAAATCGTTGACTTTTCGTCAGAACAAGCTGAAGTGATTGATGTAAAAGATGGAGCAATTGACAGTAATTACAGAGAGTCCACTGGCGACGATGCTGAGCCTGAACAATGTACTGCAGCAGTAAAAGATAATTCCTCTAAATTATCTGCACAAGAGGACAAAAGTTCAAAAAAAGCTTTTTTAAAAGGTACACATGAAGAGCCTGAAACTCTTTCCCCTGCACCGGATATACATGACTTCTTTACAATGAGGGTTTCACCTATTGAACCTATAGAATCCATCGGACAAGAGCGTGACTTAACTGTAGTTGGAGAAATAAAAATGGCTCCAGGCCCATTATCAGCATTACGAAGCTTCAGTGCCCAAGAAGATCTTTCAAGGTTCTGCCAGGAAGCTACAGAGCTTGATTTGCCAGAGGAACTCACTGAAGAGCTTGATTATGAGATGGTTACTAAACAAGATGTCAGGCAAGCAGAGTCAAAAGCAGCTGTGAGGATTGAAGACTTTCAGGATCGTGAACAAGAGCAATCCTCAGAGCTGGAAGTTGAAACAGATTTTGAGTTTGTTGAGAACTTAGACCGTTCCCAAAGTTACAATCTCGAGCAAGTAGACGAAAAAGAAGACATTTTCGCAGCCGATGCATTTTGCCTTGTTTGCCAAATCCCAATACTGATGAGTGATGGTGGACATAAAAATCATGATGTTTCAAGCTTGGAAAAAGCATTCGAAGACATTAAGGTAAGTAAAAGTGAAAACAAACACAGCCCAAATACACGAATGCACTTCCTCTTATTAGACAGTGTAGTGACTGTGGAAAAATTCTGCTCATCGCTTGGCTCCATCCTGAAATCTGATCCGCCCTAACAATTCTTTGATCATTAAGTCATCGTCATTTTTTCTGAGACCTGGCAACTATTTTATGTAAAGTCTTGTGTATCTGGCAGCACGGTGGCTTAGTGGTTAGCATGTTCTCCTCTCAGCACTAGGGATTCCCGGTTCGAATCCCCATCTGGGTGGAGTTTCCATGTTCTCCCCGTGTCTGCGTACGTTTCCTCCGGGTTCTCCGGTTTCCAAAAACATGGATTGAGTCAATTAAGTTCTCCAAATTGCCCCATATATAGTGTGTATATCTGTGTGAGTGTGTGCCCAGTGATAGATTGGCACCCTGTCCTGGGTGTATCTGCCCAGCGCCCGAAACGTTCTCCCCTGGATGAGCATGGGGAACCCCGCCGCGACCCTAATATAGGATAAAGCGGAAGATAATGGATGTATGGGTCTTGTGTAATTTTAATTTGAGGTTAAACTAATGACTAAGTGTTAATTTAATAAACATTCCCAATTTCTAAAAAAAGTTGAGACACTTACTAAAACTCTGTAATTTGTTAATTTACTTAAACCTTCATGTAACAGACAAAAGGACAAAAAAGTATTTTATTCTGCAAATGTCTTTTTATATTGTATTTTAGAATCAGCTGGGTAACTGGATATCACTTTTACAAGAAAGATCGGAAAATATTGAGGACTTGGTATCTGAACTTGAGCTGGCTTACAACTCAGTGGAGGTATCACAAATGATGGTCTTTAATTTAAATGTATATCTTTTAGATTTATTTCAATTAAAGGCCATAGTTATATAGTATTTTCTTGTTGGTTTAACAGGAGCAATGCAAGAACTGTGAGAAAGCCATAGATGAACAAAATGAGGAGATGTTGAAGTTTGTAATGGACAGATATAATGAGATGTCTCAAAATATGGAGGAAGAGAAGAAGACGAAGCTCGAGCAGTTATACGACCAAATAGTGTCTCTCCAAGCGAATACCGATTCTGCGAAAGAGACAATGGAAAACACGACAACGCAAATGGAAGAGACTGATGAGTTGGCCTTTGTATCTGTGAGTTTTTTAAACTTTTGTATTTCACTTCTTATTTTGGTTTATTTCTTTAATGTTTAAATAATTCATTGAAAATCATTATTTAAGTTTATTATTGTTGAAACATGTGGTAAGTAATTTTTCCCTTTAATTTCCAGTCATACGACGACATTACTACTCGGTAATCATGTCCCGTGCTGCATGAAATGGAAACTTGCTGAATTTAATCAGAACCAACATAATAAATAATCAGCTGTTTGTTCATGAAATTAACAACTAAGTTTCTAATCTTACTCACAAGCTGCAGTTATAATGTGATAATCTCATTTAAACTTGCCATTAAGTGAAGATTAGTAAAAGTGCTGCTTATGTACAAGCAGAACACAAATCAGGATCTTTGTTGCTGATCTGTTACAGAATTTTTACATACAAATACATAGTAAAAGTGGCTCTTTTCAATCTTTACTTAAATAATTAATAAAGATGTTAAAATCGATATTTATAATGGTGTTTGATTAATGCTCATATATACAAAATGTGCAAATGCATTAACATGTAGCTAAAGAAAGTGTGTTTGGGTTTTGAGAGGTGCCTGTCTGTTGGTCTTTATTTGACCATTCAATACTTGTGTTGCAACAGTGACATCTACTGGTTAGTAATGATACAGCACAAGCCCCCGGGAATGCAGAAAACCTGCATCTTTTTAACTTATATTTTTAATGCTTCTGTAATCCTGCTGCTTGGTTGATGAAATGAGGTTATTATTGCTGCATGTAGAAACTAGAAAACTGTGCCTGATTTTGGATGTAAGTGAATTCAATATAAATATTATGAATGTTCCAAAATTCTGCATGGGAACCTTGCATAAAAACGACTGTGTTGTGTGTGTGCTATTAAATCTAATTAATCATTTAATCTCCTACCTAATGTGGACTTTTTGTTTGGTTAACAGGTTAAAAGCAGCTTTAGAATCCACCATGTCTTTAGAGCTCGGCCCTCGCGGTCTTCTTGTGTTTGAAGATTATACCAAGGGTACCACAGGAAACGAAAAGAAAAACCGACAGGTTATCCCAGGTTAGAATTCAGCAGCGCAAGTCTCTGAATGGGAAATAAAAAAAAAAAATTCAAATCTATGTTTTATGTTTTTTATGTTTCTGTACTTTGTAGTACCTCAGAAACCCCATATTTTGCTACAAGGGCCTAATTCAGCCACAAGCACCTCAGTTACTGTGTACTGGACAGTGAATGAAGGTGACGTCATTGACTGCTTTCAGGTCTACTGCATGGAGGAGCCCCAAGGAGGTGAGTGTGGAGCAGAACTCAGGGACACTACTCTAAATATTCAAACAGTAGTGAAACTGTTTGTGTGATCAACCAGCTGATATCACTTTCAGCTCCCTCTAAACCTTTTTGTTGGTTAGTTTCTTCTGATTCCTTCCTAACAATTTCATCTTAATGCTTTTAACAACCCATTTAGAGTGAAATGTTCACCAAAGCAAAGGAGAGCTCAGTAATCCACATAGAGAGTAAATTATTTGTCATGTTTCTTCCTTGTGTACTTATATCTACAGCGATTACAGAGGAGTACAGGATCACAGTAAAGGAGAGCTACTGTACTCTGGAGGATTTAGAGCCAGATAAGTCATATAAGGTCTGGGTGATGGCTGTAAACTACACCGGCTGCAGTCTGCCCAGTGAGAGACTGCCGTTTCGAACAGGTCAGTGTGCTGTACAGCAATATAATACCATCATCATACCAACTTATATTACCATCAGTTTTATTATTAATGAATTAATGGGGTGGAACGGTGGTTTAGTGGTTAGTATGTCTGCCTCTCAGCGCTGGGAATCCTTTGATTGATCTTAATCTGGGTGAAGTTACCATGTTCTCTCCATGTGTGGGATTCCTTCCATTGTCCCTAGCTAAATTGCCCCATATTGTTTGTGTAAGTGAATGTGTGCACAGCATTGAATTTGTGTATCTGCCCAGTGCCCAAAACATTCCCCTGGATTCCTGGATGGGCATGCCCCCCTCCCCCCACGACCATAACAGAGGACTAAGCGGGAAAAAACAAGATGAGAATAAATAATAGCCGTCTTTTTAATGTGTTTTTCAAAAACACTTGCAAAACCAAAATAAAACCTTGATTTTTGCAAAACAGAGCCAAATCTAAAGGAAAAATGAGTACAAAGAAATTGTCATTAAAAAATGGGATGAACCTGTAAAGGTTAGAAACAAAAAATGCAGCTGAAGACCCAAAAAGCTTTCAGCATCTAAAAGGTCATTTCCTCAAGCGACAGAAAGAAACACAGTATGATCCACATGAATAGAAAGGTCATGAAAAGACATTTCAGTCGAAGCTTTAATTGAACTGAATCTATTCCAAAATAAAACATCACTACTCACTATTATGTTAACAGTATAATATTGGCTTCAGTAAAATGTCTAGGAGGAGAATACTAATGCGATTCATTGCTATTTCAATTAAGTATAAGTTAATTTATGTATGCTGGATTAAGCCATTACATTCAATCCTTAGTCCAGTTACGTGGTCATCCATTTTGTAAAGTAAGGATCATGTCCAGAAAGAAATCTAATAGCTGCTACTAAGTATTGTAAAGGATCTGTAATGTTCCTTGAATGTGTGATTGTGGCAGCGAGGCCATGATCATGTAGTAGTTTGTGAGTAAAAGGTGGAGTCAGGTGACCAAAGGAAATCTGGATAACTGTGTGGGTGTAGGTGGCAGATCAGGAAACCCCATGCCCCATAATAGTATATTTTGCACACTTTAAATGAGTTCTGTGCAATTTTTTTATTGTTTGTCTGATATCAGTTATAGTGCAAATAGTGTTTTTCCTTTATTTATATGAACTCTTCATATTTATAATTTCTAATTTTAGTTTTTACGCTGAAGAAAGAGCTGTGCTTCGAAATTGTATTTTAGCGAAAAAGTACAATGTGTAATGACTATAAAGCATTTTATTTTATTTCCATTTCTGTATGTTGTGCCGTCAACACTTTGGCTGCTTATGAAAAAAGGCCCAAAACACTAATTTATATATTTTTTTTATTGATTTAAAATCGATTATGCTGCATAGACCCCTAACTACAGTCAATCATATCCAGCAACAATCTGCTGGATATGATGGACTAGATATTTCTGAATGTTGTGGTTAGCCATTTAGAATCAGGTATTTAAAAACAAAAACTATGTAATACACTTTTATTTACTTTAATTGTATTTATTATATTTTTGAATAGTTTTTGCTGTAGCATTAAGCTGATTAACCGCTAAGACATTACATCTCGAATGCCAATTATTCTCGAACCAAAGGTTTAGTATTCTGGAACCACAGTCCGTGTTTTTGCTGTGAAAAGTCATTTAAAATTAATGCATGCATTTTTAGCTGATTACATGAATTGGATGTGTTTGTGCCACAACCAGTAGCATTTATCATTTGTATTATGATTAATCCACAACATACTGGCCGTGCAATTAATCATTTGCCTATGTGTGTATCCGGACAGCTCCATCTGTTCCAGTGATTAACCCCGAAGCATGCACGGTGTTGTGGGACTCGGCTATTATCCGATGGAGCACTGCTTTGGCCAGTACTGCAGAGAGCTTTACTTTAGAGTACTGTCGTCAGTATGCGATGGAGGGAGAGGGCCTCAGGTACATGCACTCCCATGCACCATCCTGATAACTTCAGCATTTCCTTTTCTACATTATAAGGTTGAAAGGATGATCAGAGGAGAGATTAGGTTTAAATTGGCAGAAGGATGCTAAGAATAGAGCTGCCAGGCAGGAGGTGAAGAAGAAGGCCATAGGAGAGGTTTATGGATGTGGTGAGGGAGGACATGCAGGTGTTTGACGTGGCAGAGCAGGATAGATAGATGTGGCGACATCTAATGTGAAGTAGGGAACACTTTAAAATCTTGCATGTTAAATACTCTGTTCACAATACTTGATTTAGACCTGTTAGCATATTCTAATAAAGCTTTCAGGCACGAGAAGATGTGCATCATTGTGAGTAATTCAGAGGAAAGGTGTGTAACAACAGGAAGCAGATTCCGGTTTCTTAAACAAACAAAACATGTACCGTATTTTCCGGACCATAAGGCGCACCGTATTATAAGGCGCAGTCTCAATTACGGACTCTATTTCTGTACGGTACTTATTCTGTACGGCAGTTATATAAGGCACTTGCTAAAACATACGATCTACAAGAAAAGTAAAGGATGAAAATCGGTGATTTATAATTGAAGTTTATTCTACTACTTGACAAAACAAATATTATTTTAATCACTTTTCTCCCACAAATCCATCAAAGTCCTCGTCTTCTGTGTCTGAATTAAAAAGCTGTTTCACTATCCTCCGGGTTCCCCCTCATCAATGTCCGAGTCAGTTTTGTCGCCAGGCGGCTGTTCAGCAATGATGCCGGCTTTTGTGAAAGCTCGGACAGTTACAGCAGAACCCTCAGCCCAGGCATCCACAATCCATTCACAGACGGTGGCGTAACTCGCCCGCCGCTACCTCTGAGTTTTAGTAAACGTGTGTTCACCGTCTATTATCCATCGCTCCCACGCCACCCGCAACTTTACTTTAAACGCCCTGTTTACGCCAATGTCCAGCGGTCGGAGTTCTTTATCTAATCCTCCCGGAATGTCGGCAAACTCCGAATTAATTTTCTTTACTCGGCTTTTCTGTGAGATGAGCGCGCATGGAGTCACAGATCAGCAAGACGGTGATGTGTGGAAAAAACCACCCGGTCGCTCAGTACACTCAGTACACTTATAAGGCGCACCGGATTATAGGGCGCACGTCTGATTTCTGGGAAAATTTTAGGCTTTTAGGTGCGCCTTATTGTTCGGAAAATACGATACTATAGTATAAGTTTTTACTCTGTTGGTCCCCTTTGCCATTTTTTGTAATGATCAGGACTAGCGGGGATTATGTATGGTTTGATTTGTGTGTTAATTGTGCTGGTACAAGTTGATTAGATGCAGCAGTTCTGTTGGGGTTCTTACCTACCTCAGTGACACTGCTGGACTGAGAGAACCTACTACCCCTAATTTTACATCTACAAGGTGAAGCAATAAGGTTAATGTGTTTAAAAACTCTGATAGCACTCAAACCAGTGTGACACCAACACACCACCACCACAACAGTGTAAGCACAGTGCTGAGAATCATCCAACTACCTAACGAGACCTTCTCTGTGGTGGTCGTGTAAAGAATAAATTGGACTAACAAGGTATGAAGATAAACAGATTGACTACAGACCATAAAGTGGCCTGTGATTTTACCTTGTAGCCATTTATTCATCACATGCAAACCATTATTTTGTTCTTGACTGGGCAGGTTTTCTTTTTTGTCCTGCCTGTATTAACCAAACCATTAACAAGATTATACAAGATTTTATTTCATGCACTTTACAGACAGTAATTATTGTCCCTGGTTTCCTTTAAAATATCTTAAAAGCTCCATAACAGGATTAATGTGACCAAAAAAAACGTCTTTTCTCACAGGTCTGTGTCGGGGATAAAAGGCAATGAACACAAAGTCCTCCTTCACCCCAATGAGAACTTCCTCTTTTACATCAAATCAGTAAATACTGCAGGAGCCAGTGAACAGAGCGAGGCAGCTCTCATCTCCACCAGAGGTCTGATTTCAGTCCAATCAGGACAAACGGGCGCTGAGCCAAGTTTCAGGTCGATTTTAATGCTTCTTTGCTGATTTCCTGGATGTTTTCTCTTAGGTACCAGGTTCCACTTACTGAGAGAAACAGCTAACAGGATGCTGAAAGTTTCTGAGGATGGGAACTCTGTGCAGTATCCAGTAGAAATCCATAATAGGATGTCGGTACATGTGGAGTGAGTATTGAAACTAAACAATACATGGGCACCTGAACTCCTTACTTAATTCAACGTTTATCAACAAAATAATGTGTATAGTATTGTACACCTGTATTGTAATACACAACAGTAGAGTGATTTCTAATAATCATTGAATTCAGGGGTTTTATTCAATCCTATTGCCACATGTCTTAGTGGTTAGCATGTTCTCCTCTCAGCACTAGAGATTTCCGGTTGGAATCCCCATTTGGGTGGAGTTTCCATGTTCTCCCCGTGTCTGCGTGGGTTTCTCCGGGTTCTCCGGTTTTCTCCTACAGTCCAAAAACATGGATCAAGTCAATTGAGTTCTCCAAATTGCCCCCTATAGAGTGTGTTTGTGTGTGTGTGTGCGCCTAACGATAGATTGGCGCCCTGTCCTGGGTGTATCTGCCCAGCACCCGAAACGTTCTCCCCTGGACGTTCTCCCCCCCCGCGACCCTGATAGAGGATAAAGCGGAAGATAATAAATGAATGAATGAATTGCCACAAGTGTATTAAAACAAGCACCCAGTCCTGCAGTCAGGACAACTGTATGCTTCCAGCTTTGTGGGAATAGTTTTATGAATACCCCTTTTGATCTAAACCCCATTTAACGCTTTTGGAATGAATTAAAGAGATTGCAAACCAGACCCTCATGTCCGGCATCAGTGTCTGATCTCAGAAATGCTCTTCTGGATAAATGGGCAATAATTCCCACCAAAATTCCCACTCTTTTTACGGAAATCCTATATAAAAGAGTGGAGGCTATTATAGCTACGAAGTTCCTAGGGGTGTTATATAATGTAGTACTGAAGTCGGTATATTGATTAATTTTTAAGCAGCTGTGGAGCCTATCCCAGCATTCATACGACAAAAGATAAGGAAATACCATGGCCTGGTGTTTATCACATCGTACACTTACAAACGCACAGTGCAACTTCCTCCTGCCAGAGCATCCCAAAGGAAACTTCCACAGAGAGAACATGCAAACTTCTTAGTGCTAGCCTAGTCTGTCACTGAACAAATTTTAAATAATCTTTATGTGATGTAAGGACTTTTGACCCACTCTGAGTGTTGTTTTTATTACTATGCAGAAGCCCAGGTGTGATGGGAGAGCTTTTACCCAGAGTGGGTTATCACTACTGGGAGACTGTAGTGGCTGGCTGCAAGGCTTACCGAATCGGCGTTGCTTATCCGACTGCTCCTCAAGACAGTACTGTGGGTGATAACAGCGCCTCCTGGTGTCTACACTGTGTACCAACATCCATCAGGTTTCCAAACTGATTTCATATCAGCCTTGACACATCATTCAGATACAGTTGCCAGGTCATCTTACTCATCCTTGTGTTTTTAGTTGTAGGTTCGAGCTGCTCCATGACAGTGTGGAGTCAGACATCTTCGTGACGGCCGTTCCATCTTGCATCGGCACGCTCCTGGACTTCACACAAGGACGACTTGTCTTCTTTAATTCCCAGAATGGACAACGTCTGGGTGCATTTCATCATACCTTCAGTCAGCCCTGCTATCCAGTGTTTGCTTTGGAAAAACCTGGCAACCTAGAGCTAAAGATGACTATAGAGGTTCCAGAGTTTGCAAAACACTGGTAGTTCACATTAGCACCCTGCTTCACAGGTTTTAGTCAAACAGTATAACAGAGACATGCGGATAATTCATATAAGACTGTCTGATATGATGATATATTGTATGATAATAACAAAAAAAAACTCTTTTTCATATACTGTTCACATAAATCAGTGACGAGTCTTTATGATTTGGCACTTTAGTCAAAACCCCTCTGAGACACCGTATCAAATGCCACTCACTTGGGCTTGGAGTGCACTTTACTGCTTTACCGTCTGTGTGCTATTACATCCTCAGTAGTTAACATGTGTGGTGTTCAGGTGTCTGTTAGGACACACAGCTAGTTTTAACATCTACATGTCATCAATATATCCTAGAAGCTGATGGAGGATCATAAATTTGAATAAAACTAGTTAATTAGCGATTTTTAGTTAAAGAGCGATCAGTGGCTGTGCTGCACTCGGCCTGTTCGAGTCAAACTGTGCTCTGTGTTAAGGTTAATATTAGCAAGTCTTTCTAGATTTACAGTTAAATGAGACGCATCACCATTAATTACATTCAAAGGATTTTATGTGATGCCTCTTATTTATGTAAAACTTTATATATTTTAGTCCTACATGAGTAAATTTAGTTTGGTTTTAATATTTCATTGATCTAGGGCTGTTTAAGCCTTAAGTTAAAAAGTGTTGTAGTTTCCTTGTAGTTTATAAAAAAAGTGTGTGTATTATATATATAGGTATATATTATTTGTCAAATGTGGTAATTTTATAAATAAGAGAAACTATTTATTCATTAAATTTATAAAAATTTGCTTTATAATATGTACAGTTACTGGGATGTGAAGTTTTGGTCAGACAACAGCCACGGAATACATGTATTTTATAAGGTTTACGAAATCTATTTTAATTCTTGCATCTAAGAATTAAGGAGAATTGTTTAACATTAGTTTACATTAAGGGGTATTATGTTTTAAGACTTTAATATGTAAGTAATGATTTTATTTTATGCCTGAATCTGAGATGATGATTTAACAATATATTATTATGACTCATGATTAATCTTTTATAGATTAGAAACCTGTTACTCCCTCATTCAGAATAAATCGGATCAGTCGGGATCAGATCAGCAAATTTATCTTAAATTATTCAGCTTTGTAACTTTTTTCATTTATTCATTATCTCCCGCTTATCATCTATTAGGGTCGCGGTGGGGTTCCCCATGCCCATCCAGGGGAGAACGTTTCGGACGCTGGGCAGACACACCCAGGACAGGGCGCCAATCTATCGCTGGGCACACACTCACACACACATACACACTCTACATGGGGCAATTTGGAGAACTCAATTGACTTGTTCCATTTATTTGGACTGTGGGAGGAAACCAGAGAACCCGGAGAAAACCCACGCAGACGCAGGGAGAACATGGAAACTCCACCCAGATTGGGATTCGAACCAGGAATTCCTAGCGCTGAGAGAAGAACATGCCAAACACTAAGCCACTGTGCCGCCCTGCTTTGTAACTTGTCTTATAATTTTGAAATGTTATTGTCTTATTCCGCTTTACGCTTTAGTCTGATGATCAAGACCATCACAGAACAGGTATTTGGATGGAGGATGATTCTCAGTACTGCAGTGACATCAGTGAGGTGGTGTGTTGGTATAACTGAATCAGACACATATAAACAATTACATTACGTCAGTTAACAGATGTTTTGTCCAAGATGATGTGCAAGTATCCTAACTTCAGGTTTTAGGACGGGGCACAGCACACCTGAAGCAATGAGGGTTAAGGGCCTTGCTCAAGGTTCACACTGGTAACTTATTCTTCAAACCCTAAACCTTCAGATTAATATCATATAATTGTTTTAGCTTGGTACATGGGTTTATACATTTTACAACCAAACCTGTGACAAAATTAAGTGATTTAGTGATTAATTGGGGTGGTACGGTGGCTTAGTGGTTAACATGTTCTCCTCTCAGCACTAGGGATTCCCGGTTCGAATCCCCATCAGGGTGGAGTTTCCATCTCCCCGTGTCTGCGTGGGTTTCTTCCGGGTTGTCCAGTTTTTTTCCACAGTCCAAAAACATGGATCAAGTCAACTGAATTCTCAAAAATTGCCCCATATAGAGTGTGTCTGTGTGAGTGAGTGTGTGCCCAGCGATGGATTGGCGCCCTGTCCTGGGTGTATCTGCCCAGTGCCCGAGACGTTCTCCCCTGGATGGGCATGGGGAACCCCACCGCGACCCTAATAGAGGATTAAGCGGGAGATAATGAATGAATAAATGATTAATTGGTTTTTAACACATTTCACCAGACTGTAATCTTCCAAATGCCATTACACAACCTAAAAGCTTTGTTGACGTAATGTTAATGTTTATATGAGGTTATTGTTAAAGAACCAAACAGACAGCTGTTGAACAGAAAGAAACCATTTGTTTCCAACAGAAAAGAACATTTACTTCTGTTCAGCTAAAGTTTATTGAAGCATTTAAACCATTTCACTCTGCTGTCTCTGATTCATTGGTTTATTTGGCACCTTCATTATATAAACATTTTTATTTCCATTAAAGCTCATTAAGAGCTTAAAAAAAGTTGAAGTTTGCCAGAATTGAGCAACTGCTCCAGTAATCATCAGATGATTGTGTCCTGGCTACTTTTTTATACTGGTTCTTACTGGTCTGGCCTAATTTCTGGTAATCATACAAGGAAAAATAATCAAGAGCAAGGAAAAAGAGATTTGGATGATCTTTGTAGCGTCATAGGTGCAGTTTCCACTCTGTTCTGTTTGGGTGGGAGGTCTGCTCAGAACAGCGAAGAATGAATCAGTGGAAACAAAAGTCCATGGCATTTATGGCCTCAGTCAAAATATTTATAGATCACCTGTTTATTCTGTTGCAATGTTATTTATTAAGCCTACAATTTCTACCAAATGTTATTCATATCCTTAAAAAAGCTATTTATTTAAAGAAAAAGTTCTGCAGCAACCATGTAAGTCCCTGACATTGGGTTTTTGAGGAAAACTCAATGTTTTTTTTTACATATTTGTGTATTCCATAGAGGCGGCACGGTGGTTTAGTGGTTAGCATGTTCTTCTCTCAGCACTAGGTATTCCCGGTTCGAATCCCCATCTGGGTGGAGTTTCCATGTTCTCCCCGTGTCCGTGTGGGTTTCCTCCGTGTTCTCGGGTTTCCTCCCACAGTCCAAAAACATGGAGCAAGTCAATTGATTTCTCTAAGTTGCCCCATACAGTGTATGCGTGTGTGTCTGTGTGAGTGTGCGCCCAGCGATAGATTGCCGCCCTGTCCTGGGTCTATCTGCCCAGCGCCCGAAACGTTCTACCCTGGATGGGCATGAGAAACCCCCCCCCCCCATGACCCTGATATAGGATAAAGCGGAAGATAATGAATGAATTAATGAATGAATGAATGTATTCCATAGACCATAAGTATACAGGAGTGTATGAGGACTTACTTTTTGCTGTTCCACATCGACGGCACTATTTAGGCCCCGGTCCCTGGCTCTGACTGAGCATGATGAATCAGTAGTAGAGTCTGTCACTTAAAATGGTGGCTCTTGATTGGCTGTTGGGTTTAAATGATCCCTGATTTTCACTGCTGGATTTTTCCTTTTACAACCTAAAGACAGAGAGCTGACAGCAGCAGTACCAACTTCTCACAGACACATTCTCACTTTATGTGTTTAAGTGTGTTGAGGTAATTAAACTTACAAATGCTTGTGTTTGTTGAGCATTACAGTTGACTATTTGCACATTCTGCCCCAGACGCAGCCAACGTGCGGCTGCTGTAATCTCAGTTTGGTCTTTAATTCCCGTTTGCTGTATCACTGTCTTTAAATCTTGCATTGTCTCTAGTCTGTAATATATAATAATCCTATAATCCTGAAGAGTGGACTGCTGTTCATTTCGGAGCTATTATTAAATACAAACAGAGAAAAGGACTAGAAATTGCACTTTATTACTTACTTTTAAATATAATCTGTATAACAGCAAGAAAAACACATCTTGATATCTTTTTAAATCAACATGTCACACTTAAATACTTGTTTTAACATCTCAACCAAAGGCAAACATAACAAAATACAATGTTTAAAAAAAAGGATTTGGACCAGGTGTCTTTGACGGACGTGCAAAGATGCGACTCCTACGTCTAATTCAGAATTTAAACATTTCTTCTTCAGAGGTTTCCCACTTTAAATTCTCATGTGATGATGATTTAACATAGACTATAAATACACTGTTTACATGAAGTAACAGGTTTCATTTAGTCCTAAAATCTGATTGGCTGAGCCTTTGTTCAGCCGTGACCGTATTGACGATAACATTCGTATCAGTGCGTGATAGAAAGTGAGTATACATTATTTCAAATCATGGAACATAAATGGAAATACAGATCATTATCAACAGCGAGCTGATTTCCAATAAGCATTATGCTGGTATGCTATTGCTTAGCAACCAATGTTTACTTTGAAAATTGGACTAGATTATGTGAAATCCTTTAAAAGGCAAGTGTGAAACATTCAACCCGACATCGGCTGATGTAATAAATATGGTTTTGGTTATAATTTTATTTAGAAGAAAACCAGATCCATGGTGACGTCTCGTTGCCTGCAATTTAATTTAATTAAAACAGTAAGGATCTTAACCTTTAAACCTGTGGCTCTCAGCACTCAGCTGTCAACATTCACCTACTGAGCAATTTAACCAAGTATCTGAACTGAAATCATTGTGCTGGGACATCAGCCATCAGCAACGGGGCCAGAATTAAGAAGATCTTTTCCAAGCCAAACTGTATAACGATAATCAAAAAAACCTCCTGACGTTAGAAACAAATTAGACTGAATTCTAACAAACACTGTCTGGTGGAAGCTTAAAGAATCTCTTCTTAAAACCAATCAAAGTAGATTAATACATCATTTCCAAACATATGGAAAGTCATGACACTTGGGACTTTTAATCCATTCATTATCTTCCACTTTATCCTCTATTAGGGTCGCGGTGGGGTTCCCCATGCCCATCCAGGGGAGAACATTTCGGGCGCTGGGCAGATACACCCAGGACAGGGCGCCAATCTATCGCTGGGCACACACTCACTCACACAGACAGGCACACAAACACACTCTCTACATGGGGCAATTTGGAGAACTCAATTGACTTGAACCATGTTTTTGGACTGTGGGAGGAAACCAGAGAACCCGGAGGAAACCCACACAGACACGGGGAGAACATGGAAACTCCACCCAGATGGGGATTCGAACTGGGAATCCCTAGCACTGAGAGACGAACATGCTAACCACTAAGCCACTGTGCCGTCAGCTTGGGACTTGACAGTTAAAAATATAATAAGGCAAACGTACTTAGAGCTGCAATATATATCTTATATTTTTGAAATATTTGAGAAAATAACATTTGTATTTCATTTTGATGTATTTTGGTCTATTGCTGCTGTAAGTTATAAAGGATTTAGCAGATTTTAAGTAAATGCTGTTGAGGTCAAATGAGGTTTGATGCAGGTTTTCATTATTCAGACTACGATATCCTTCCTGAATGATGCTCCACTCATACAGCTGTTTACAAAAGCACAGAAATCCTTAAATCCCCAAATGTCACACATTGCATTCCTAAAGATTATATTCAGGACACAACTAGATTTTTTTTCATTTGGTTAAAAGTTTATAAAACACTATTTAATCATTAAAACTGAGCATGCTCCTTAAAAGTTTGCAACCAATACTTTTTGACAGGGACATTTACCAAAGTACCGTTCTAGAGTAGTATGGTAAGTGCGCTTAAATATATTGGGTCCTTTCCCAGCTTACTTGGTATACGTACAGAAGCAGAGAGACACTGGGTTCATTGTAGTGATACACTTTCAAAGCGAGCATATTGGTAAGCTTAGTGCTGCTGCTGTAGTGACGCACATGTGCAAAAGCTGCCACCCATAGAACATGAAAATGTGATTCATACCAGTAAAAACAGAAGAAAGGAAGGAATTCAAAAGGAATTAAAGTTCTGTTAGTGGTCAAAGATCAAGGTTTAGATTCAGGCCTTTGTGCTTTGCTGGGTCTGTGTTGAGGACTACTGCTACTGCGCAAATTATCATCCATCTGCCAAAAAAAATAAAAAGAGTGTTTGACTGAATACAAAGAGAAAACGCAGAAAATCACAAAAAACAATATTAAGAGATTGTGAACATGGGACAAAAGAAATGTGAAACTTAAAAATCAGTTCCAATGGATATAAAGTGGCATGAAATGCATTATGTATTTGGCAAATCAAAGCTAACTGAATACAGGGGGTTACTGATTGTTGCCAGAATTTAATCTTTGTGAATGTGTGTGTCTATATATCTCAAAATTGACTCTAAAGCACTGCATTAGTAACTCTGATCTGTGTTTTGCTTATCACTTAGGATTATAAAAGATGATGTAATAAATGGGGCGGCACGGTGGCTTAGTGGTTAACATGTTCTCCTCTCAGCACTAGGGATTCCCGGTTCAAATCCCCATCTGGGTGGAGTTTCCATGTTCCCCCCGTGTCCGCGTGGGTTTCCTCCGGGTTTTCCGGTTTCCTCCCACAGTCCAAAAACATGGTTCAAGTCAATTGAGTTCTCCAAATTGCCCCATGTAGAGAGTGTGTTTGTGTGCGTGTCTGTGTGAGTGAGTGTGTGCCCAGTGATAGATTGGCGCCCTGTCCAGGGTGTATCTGCCCAGCGCCCGAAACATTCTCCCCTGGATGGACATGGGGAAACCCCCCGCGACCCTAATATAGGATAAAGCCGAAGATAATGAATGAATGAATGTAATAAATGGTATTTACAAAAAGTATTTAAATTCAGTACAAAGTGCATGTCATGCCATTAAAATATGTACTGCTTTAAAGGAATACTCATCATTTGTTCTTCAACCCTATTATTAAGTTAGATGGGTGAGCAAATAGTTTCGCCAAGAGTGTATACTTTACTTGAAGGTGTTATCACACAGCTAAATTATTTGCAGTTTGTTTTACTTATTTAAGTCTTAAACTTCTCTGATGATCACCTACACACACTACTGATGCAGTTGAGTTGAGTTATAAAACACTGAGGTATTCCTTTAATACAGACATCACATCACATCAGAGGTGCACAGCTGCATGCCAACGCAAAAAGAATCCCAGAGGAAATTACAAGCAGATTTAAGCAGAACCTTTTCAATAAGATTGGACTCTTTGTTAACAAGCTGCGTCAGTTTCTGAAGGTTTGCATCAACAGCGTCCTGGCTAACAGGAGGAGAGCCTAGCGAGAAGATGGGGACAGGAAGAGAAGGGAAAAAAAGCAGTTGAACTCTAATAGAAAGTGTACACACATGGAAGAAATGTTAGTACAAAGAATTCCAAAAACAGAGCTCTGTGATTAGACTGCTGTGTTTTAATACGTCATGGATCTTTTACTCCGACATTTGAAGACAGACGAAATGAGGTCAGGACATTGTGAGTGTACGCTGTAAAACATTTTCAGTGCAAAGCCCTTAAGCCCTCAAGCCAACACGGAGTGGACTGAAAAGATCATTTTCCACAAAAAACCCCAGATGTAATGTCTTACCAGCAGCGGTGTCTGTAAAGTATTCTTTAAGGACGGTGGTGCAGAACTGGCAGAGATTTGGAAGCTGTTTCAGGTGCTGCTGCAGTTGAGCACTAGGTAGACTGGCATTATGAAGAGGAGCTAAGTAACCAAAAACGAAGGCATCCAGACTTGTAGGCCTACAGGACAAATTAATACAGCCATGTCGTTCCAGAAGAGCTAGTTATTTTCTATAAATCAAGTACAAAATCGTTAAAAAACTAGTTTTTAATAACAACAACAAATAATAATGCGAATCACTAAAAACAGCAAACAAAGGTTGAAATGATTAATATTAAATCCAAATTAAAGTATGGCTGCATTCTTATAAACAGATTTTTTCGCTCACAAAAGTAGCCATGGTATTTAATACTCAACAGACTTGCTCACTCTGCAAGATAACACACAAGACCCAAATAAAAGAAAATGTGATATATTTAGTAATTTAATGCTCAGAACATTTCTAAGAATAAATATATTTATAAATAAGGCGGCACGGTGGCTTAGTGGTTAGCACGTTCGCCTCTCAGCACTAGGGATTCCCGGTTCGAATCCCCATCTGGGTGGAGTTTCCATGTTCTCCCCGTGTCTGCGTGGGTTTTCTCCCACAGTCCAAAAACATGGCTCAAGTCAATTGAGTTCTCCAAATTGCCCCATATAGAGTGTGTGCCCAGCAATAGATTGGTGCCCTGTCCTGGTGGTATCTGCCCAGCGCCCGAGATGTTCTCCCCTGAATGGGCATGGGGAACCCCACCGCGACCCTAATATAGGACAAAGCGGAAGATAATGAATAAATGAATATATTTATAAATAAATTATACCCAAGTTAATTTAGGTTTTGTGTGAGCAAAGCAGGTCTTCAAATTAATAACAGCACTATTCAAGTTATAATATGCAAGAAGAAAATCTGAAAACACAGATATTCATTGAATAGTCTTCATGAATCAGACTCAATATACTTTATCAATCCCTGGGGGAAGATTTCAGAATAGACAGTTCATAAAAATATTTGAATGTTGGAATATCTTTTTTCCCTAAATTATAAATCAACTCACAAAATAATGACTTAGGATAATTTTCTGGCCAAATATATATTTTTTTTATTTTAAATTGAATTGTTGGTTGCAATATGTAACTTTACCACTAGAGGTCATTAAAACCGCCAAACGTTTTTCATAACAGCCTCCTTAATTTACATGGACACCTTTTTGACTGCATTTCATGCCCTTTACACTGAATTTTCTTCTTTGTTTCAATAATTAAAAGGCAGGATTAATTTGGTTGTGGTGAACAGTTCATGCAGTAAATGCAAATCCTCGAACAGGTCTACACTTCAATGAAATCTTCATTGTGATGATTTGTGATGAGTGAACAGCAGCAGAATGAGCCACCAGAATATAATTTAAGTCTTCCAGCCACCAGAATATAATTTAAGTCTCGCTAACAAACAAAATGACTAGTTCTCAAGTCATTAGTCTCTTTCACTGTCTGAAATATAAGGAAAATACTACTTTTACATTCTGTGAAGAACCTTTTCTTGGCTGTTGATAATCATTTTAACAATTAAGGCAGCAAAAGCCATATGTGTTTTTTGGAAGATCCAAACCATTTTCAGACTGCGCTTCAGACCTGGAACTTTTATATATCCTTTAAAGAAATAAATTGAAATCACTGATTTCAAACTCACATGTTTCCAAAAAAGAAGTGTGAGGTCCCCAGTCTGTGAGAAAGCAGATTCAGACACTCTCTGGCTTCGTTGTAGATCTGTACAAAAAAAAAAATCGCATTACAGTCAATCAAGACTGACAATAAACGAATCTCCTGGGATTGTGGAAGAATGCGTTTTTAGACTTTGAGCACCCTGGCAGAGCTTACGGCAACAGTAGCCCCTATAAAAGGGTGAAAAACACTTTTCCAGCTGTATTCCCTGAAACCACAAACATAATACTACAGAACCCTCCAGACCATTTAAAGTCAACCTTCCAAAGAATCCTAGGACACCCATTAAAAGGAGGTATGTTTATAACGGGCTGCACACAGTTTGCATGTTTTGCACAATTAACTGATTTGTTTTTCATGAGCCCTTATTGTGGTATTTATTGTGCAGTTTGATAAAAAAAAGAAACCCTTTACTCTGTTCTCTAATGGTACCACCTATAATGGACCCCAATAGTACCACCACAGAGCATGTATTATTTGGTTGGTGCATTAGTCCTATCCCAGCAGTGTCACTGAGGTGAAGAAATCAAACTACACCAGCACTAAAATCCCCTCACCACATCAGTGTCACTGCAGAACTGACAAACAATCCACATTTTTTTCCACCTTAGAAGTGAATTAGTTCTATATTTGAGTTTGGATTTTTTTTGTTGCAGTGAAGGCAACTCATGCAATAATTTTCCAGACAACAGAAGCTGTACCAGCTGCCCTGGTGGCAAGAAAAATATTTTTGGTTTGGCATGTAAAACAGACACAGACAGGTGTAACAGTCAGACATCCACATTCACCTGGGCATACTGAAAAGACCAACGTTTTTAAAAAATTTGCTTAAATGTTCTGTCCATCTGGGAAACATTGATATCAAAAGCTTATAAACAAGTTGATTCATGCCAACCACCTTTCCTTCAACTTCTGTGATGGAATGCAGTGGTGCTTCTGCTTTGGTCAAAAGAATTCTGGAAAGAGCCAAGCTGGCCTGTCGGCCTGGCGCGAAGAAGTTTAGGGGGAATGGAGATCGTGAGGCAAACCATGGCCTTGTCAGGTTGGTGTAGTTTTCCATGTCCACCCAGAATGTGTGGAGCTGTAAACACGCACAGAATTAAATTTACAAAATAAAATTGTTATGGCTACATGTCCCATCAAATGTACGCATACGAACCAACGCAGGCTGCAGCTTCTCCTCCAAGAGAGCAATGTAGGCCATGGTGTCTGCACCCTGTTTGGCGGAAAGCTCATAATCTGCATTAAATTTCTGTTTGAAGAACGGAAATAGCATTTAAAAGATACAGGCTTACTTTTCTGCCATTGTGTTTCTAAACCAGAAGCAGATACACTGTACCCTTTGAGATTTAGGCTGTTATACCCACGTTTTTTCTGAGGAAATTAAGGATCTTTGCAGGTTCAGTCACTGACGTCTCACCATAGTACAACTGTGGAATTGTAGCTGTGAAAAGACAAAAGAGAAAAGCAGGGATTATGTATCAAATACTTGATCATCTTCATGTGGATAACTCCCTTTATGGCACTAGTACTATTCTATTCCTAAGAAGGACTTTTTTTCGGAATAAATTCTAATTCAGCATACTGGACCGGTGGTACATGACATGGTAATCTTAACAGATTAATGTTATGTTAGTGCAGAAACAAACATATTTCATATAAAAACATATTTCTGTTTCGTTTCATTTACTTTAATAATCATCTATTATAAGTGTTTACGTTGATTTATAATGACAGCTGACTTTAAACATGCTGCTGTGTTCCAACACATTAACATTAGGTCATTTAGCAGATGCTTTTATCCAAAGCGACATGATGGTTGGGGTGAGAACACTGGGTTCACCATGCAGCACCCCTGGAGTGATAATTGAAGAGCCTTGCTTAAGGGCCCACATTGACAGCTTTGGTAAACTTGAGATTTGAATCCTCAGCCTTAAGATAGCTGGCCCATCACCCTAACCACTGAGCTACCGAACCCTAATGTTGTTATTACTAATACTTAAAGTGATTGTACAGTAAAGCAAGCATTAAAGTGCACTTCATTACTCAGGAAATGACATTTGATGTAAATGACATTTGAGGGAGTGGGAATTTAATTAATAGGAGGTGTTTTGCTTAAATGGCGTACAAACGAAAATACTGAGACTAAGCCTGTGATTTGTGACCCAATAAACTGTATAAAATAAAATGGGAATAATTTCACTTTTAAACACATGAAAATTACCCCAGGATCTAAAATGTAGACTTAACTTTATTATTAGTCGTAATGTAATGTGTAATCACTTACTAGTAATAGTCCTCCATGTCCAGTCCACTGGTTTGACGTTTAACTTTGCATCAGAAAACTTTGCATAAGCCTGCAGAGAAGCACAGATACTTCATATTGTTATTGCAGCATGACTGTATACTAACAATTTAGTTTCACCAATTTTCTTTCTAAACTAATACCATTCAGGCTACACAACACATGATTACTTTAGTATGTACTACCTTTTGTCTATCAGTATGTAGACAACATTTCTCATTAAGGATTTTTGACTATGGGGTGGTGGTTAGATGGGTTGAAACACTGTGACAAAGTGCTTTTTTTTACTATGCACATACATTTGCCTACACAGTAACCTTAAGGAGACTGTAACAAGGATCTAACTCGACGTTTTAATGGATGTTTAAACCTACCATCTTTTTATTCAGGCAACAATAATCTGACCTTGTGAAAGAGAAAAATGAACAGTTCATGTGTAACTACTACAGCAACCTTCTTAACAATCAAATGACGTTAAATGCACATTTACAACACACCTAAATAAGTTATTTAATTTAAATCATGATGGTCACATTTACAGAATTACAATGAAGAAGACTTTTCCATTTAAAACACATGAAAACAAGGTGAACGTTGATTGTATCTCAATCCGCGTACTAATACACTAAACAGTGCGTAGAAAAGAGTAAGCACACCATTAGGCGCAGTGTTTTTTCGGAACCCTATATAGTGCGCTAGTAAGCGGTTTGGGATGCAGCCTTTCGCGTAGGTTAGCTGTAAGGCTAAACGATCAGATACAAAAAGTGTTGTTATATTCATTTTAAAACCGCAGAAGCTCATAAAGAGTTCAGGAAAACAGACGACATGCAGAAGTGTCGTTACCAGCACAATTAACGATTCAGTTTGTACGGACGGTAAACCCCAATCGCCTCCCCAACAAAGCAGCTCCAAGGGTGCCGCCATGACTGTTTGGTTGTGGAGCCATTGACAGCCCCCGGTTCCCGCCCCCCAGAGGGGCTAAAGTAATGAAAAAATATATAATAATAATAATCATAATAATCATTATATATATATATATATATATATATATATATATATATAAATAATTTGTGTCTATTAGTGGTTAGCATGTTCTCCTCTCACTGCTAGGGATTCCCGGTTCGAACCCCAATCTGGGTAGAGTTTCCACGAGTCCGCATGGGTTTCCTCCGGGTGTACAGTCCAAAAACATGGTTCAAGAACAATTGAATTCTCCAAATTACCCCATATAGAGTATATCTGTGTGAGTGAGTGTGCCCAACAGTAGCTTTGTGCCCTGTCCTGGGTGTATCTGCCTGCGCCCAAAACGTACTCCCCTTCCGCTTTATCCTATATTAGGGTCGCGGGGGGGTTCCCCATGCCCATCCAGGTGAGAAAGTTTTGGGCGCTGGGCAGATACACCCAGGACAGGGTGCCAATCTGTCCCTGGGCACACACTCACTCACACAAACACACTCTACATGGGACAATTTGGAGAACTCAATTGACTCCATGTTTTTGGACTGTGGGAGGAAACCGGAGAACCCGGAAGAAACCCACGCGGACACGGGGAGAACATGGAAACTCCACCCAGATGGGGATTTGAACCGGGAATCCCTAGTGCTGAGAGGAGAACATGCTAACCACTAAGCCACCGTGCCGCCCGATATTATTATTATTATTATTATTATTATTATTATTATTATGAGTAGTTATAGTATATACTATTACTCAGATAATATAATAATAATAATAATAATAATAATAATAATAATAATAATAATAATAATAATAATATCTGCCACATCTTTGTTATTAAACAACATAAAATGACATTAATACTGAAAGATAAATAATAATTTTATAAACATTATACATGGGTAATATGTCTAAAAAGGTGCAAATTAAGTGAACACTGTGTGTTACTCCTGCTGTGTCTGATCCCCATTGTATGCGCTCACCACACACTAACATCGCATCAATAATCAACCACCAAAATAATACCTGTGCTGTGCTAGTCCAATGAACTCATTGTCATTAGAGAACAAAGTAAAGGGCACAACACATCTACAAACATCCTAATGAAGTAGCCATTGAGTGTAAGTTATTCCTGCAGAAGACCTTTTAAATATATAAATAGCTTTTTTATATTACACATTTTTGAAGAAAGGGCATCCTGTCAATATTTATTAATGCTGTTGTGTGATTAAGCTGCACATCTGACATTTCTTAAAGCCAAAGCTTGCATTCTGAGAGAAGCAGGGAACGTACCGGAGGAGGTACTTGGTCACACCTTCCATGTCAAAAGTCATCCGAAAAGCATAAATCTCTCCAGCAGCTATCTGCTTCTCATTCGGAAACTAGACTGCAGTCACCCATAGAAAAGAGCCAGGCTGTTTTGACTGTTACTCCACAGACACGGATGCAGTGATAGAAGCTTCTGCAGGAGAAACAGCAGGACCTGCTTAATCAGAAACACTTAGGGTTTCTTCCTTCAAACCAAACGGTCATGTGGGCAAATGTTTTCTTTGTTGTTCCGCTGGTCCTGCAACTTTCCTGTGTAGTGAATGCTCAAGGAATTGGTAAGTGATTATATAATCTTTATACAGATGGAACGGAAATAGTCTTGAACTACCTTTTTATTCTTTAACTTAATTAAAAATACAGAGTAATGCAAAGTTACCTCATTCATTTCCTTTAAAAGCCTGGTGCAATCTAATTTTGCGGATTTCTATTCTGATGGCGCATAGTGACCATACATTAGCATATATTAACACTGTATGCAGGTAACATCATTGCAAGACCCGGAAAAACCTGGCCACTTGGCTAGTTGTTTATAAAATATCAGATCCATAAAACCATTTAAAGGTTTTATTCAGGATTTGTTTTTCAAAACAATTACTAATCACCTTTGTGTTTGCAGTCTATGACCTTCTAGGTTCTCCAGACTGCTTGCCTGATCTTCTCCAAGGTGGATTGCGGAACAAGAACGTCAATGAAGTTTTCATCCTGTCCACCTTTCAGATCAGGAATAAAGCTCCAATGCGAGTTTTTCGCATTTACAATCCAGGAGATAACAAGGATTATTTGGATTTCACTGTACAGGGTGAACTCAACAAAGGTAGCTGGATTGTTTGTCTGGAGCCAATTTCAAAGACAATAAAGTGTTTAAGATGTCATACAGTGTTCTTAAACCTGGGATCAAACCCTCAAACGTTCCATCATTATGTTTGTTATGTTTACAATGTTTTCTTTCTCTCTTCTCCTCTCATCCCTTTAGTGTATCTAAAGTATATGAAAAGCAATGGAAAGATGGGCACTGCCAACTTTGTTAAAGTGTCCTTGGCAGATAGCCAGTCACACAACATCATGCTGCATTTCAGTGGGTTGCTGCACGGCACTCCCAGCATGACTCTTTATGTGGATTGCCAACTGGTGGAGAGAGTGGAGGATCTACCAGCTGCCTTCAGAACACTACCTTCAGGACCAAATCGAGTGGCGCTTAAAATTATGCCAACCACATCAGGGGTAACAGCATACGTACTGCAATTACTGTGCCATGTTTACAATGGTTATGGAAGGAATCTAGCTAGCTATCGTAAATATAATTACTGACATAATAAGGATGTCATGACTACAAGGTACTTCATGAATAAAAAACTTTATTATATTTATAATATTTATTATATTTAATTGTACCTACACCTGACTTATTTTATTAAACCTTTATTAAACATTTTTGATTTATAACCATTCTTTAAAATCCTATTTATTTACCACCTTTACTTAAAAATCATTGTTTCAGGATCGTGTAACAGACTTAAAACTAGTGCTGAATGAATCTATTGAGAATGTCGTGGAACTTCAAGACTGCACACCCCAGCAGGGTGAAGCACTACAGTTACTGGGTAAGAAGTTTTCTTGGTAACTATTATGAACTGATATGTCAATACAACACAACACAAATCTTTATTCAAGCCTATAATCCCTGCAGGTCATACATCAAAGATGGAGCCAGGTCCCATGTTTGAACTCATTCGAATGATCCAGGAGCTAAAAGAGAAAATGGATCAGCAGGTATCATGCTGTGCTTTTTTTTCCCAAAAGCTGTATTGAATTACAAAGTCCTACTTTTAGGGTTTTGTAGGTGGAATGGTTCTCCAGGCCAGTAGAGGTTAACGTTTTCTTTTTTCTTTTTTTGACCAAAGCCCATTAATGCCTGGAAATGTCATGTGTCAAATTGAGAGGGTTCCCTAAAACTTTTAACAAGCAGCGTGAAGGGCCTCTTTAAGGGCTCCAAGCACATTATGTGTCAATGATGAGGACCAGCATGTCTGCAAATTTTAAAGTACAATGGTAGATGGTGGCAAATTAGTTGTGGATTAAAGGGCAAAACATAGTCAGCATGGTGATTTGGAAAGTTGGATTAAAATTAAATTCTGTGGCTGAGTGCTGTTTACTGTCTGTATAGGGTTTGATTATGTTTTGGCTATGAAAATATGTATTCACATGCACACCAAAGCATATAGACACAGACTTCACAGAATTAAAGAACTCCAAAAAAAATGACTCCAGTACTGATAATGGAACTGTTGTTGAGTCATTTGTTAGAATTAGTTAGAATTTGTACTGACAATGAAAAAGTCTTAACACTGAGTTCTCCCAATATGTAGAAGTTATGTGTGTTGTTATTATTACCTTAACAGACCCAGGAGACGGCGAATCTAAGAAAAATACTTATGGAGTGTGTACCATGTGGTTAGTCTCTTCCGCTTTTATATTTTAAGCAGGAATGAGGTCAATAATGAGGATAATGAATTCTTCAGATGACTTACTGAAACATTCTGTGAATATTTAGATGGTCATAACAGGAACCCAGACAGACCAGCTAAGTGTGGTCCAGGAGTGTGTTTCCAGCAGAGCATGTGCACTGAGACAGCACAAGGTGTTGAGTGTGCGCCTTGTCCTGTAGGCTACACTGGAGATGGAGCCCACTGTGAGGATGTAGATGAGGTACAACAGTCATTTTCATTTTCCTTGTTTTCACTCTAGTGGTGAAACTAGATCATCTCTAGATCTAAATCCATCTCAGTACCTCCACCTAATTTGCAGCATCTGTGAGAAGCTAGTTTGTTCCCAGTGTTCAAACTCCATGCAGAACTATTTAAACATCTAGTTGAATCCAAGCCACAACAGACTGCTGTGGTTCTAAAGAACAAGACCAAGACATTGAGTACATTACTATATAAACCCTTATAAAGTAGCCATTCAGTTGGTCTATGCTTTATTATAATTCAAAGACATGTAAGGCATCATGCCTCATATTGCTACAGCTCTTTGTTATTATGTTATTATATGTGAAATTATGGCCTATAGAGTTAAACTATAGAAATGTATTTAATACAGGAGACACTAGGTAATAAACAGGCAAGATAGGTTAAAAATAACTCAAAATAGAAACCATGTGATGGAAAAACACAGCAGACAATAATTAGAAACAAACGTATCAATTAACAAGTTACACTAATTAATGACACGCAGACCAGACAAGACGAAAAATAGGCAATATAGCCTGCTCCTGACAATATGCAACAAATTAGGTGATTATTGTTCCTTCATTACATACTGCATCACATTCTGTTTAGGTCACAGTGTACTGAATTACAACCAGAATGTAAAAAAATCATAGTGAAAACATTTTTCTTCATTTCTTAATGTCTTTATCTTCATTTTGTAAAGCTTTAGTTTTAAGAACAGTGTTTTCATCGTGAACGAAATAATAATGTATTCCATCCTTGAGTTGCCGAATTATAATCTTGACCCTTAAATAAACACTGTATATCACAATACGAGTGATTGTGAGTGACAGCTGTGATGTGTGCTTGCAGTGTCTAATGAATCCATGTTTTCCTGGGGTGCAATGCGTTAACACAGCCCCTGGGTTCCGTTGTGAGAGTTGTCCCAGAGGGTTCAGTGGGAAGCCAGTGCACGGTACAGGCATTGCTTTTGCACAATCAAACAAGCAGGTAAGAAAATATATACACACAAGGCAAGGATAAATTCAATCTTAAAAGTCAACACAAATTAAACCCAGCCACACAACAATAACGCTGTAATTGTATAATGCACCACCAGGAGCCAGTGGATTTAAGACTTGTGTATGATTCTTATATTCCTTACTGCTCATCTTTTCTTGTGTAGGTCTGATAGGTCTGCTAATAAGTGTTATAGGATTTATTAACCCTTTAAAACCCTTTAACCCTTTATTAACCCCAGTTTCCTCCCACAGTCCAAAAACATTGATTTAAGGTGAATTGGCTGCTCTAAATTGCTGCATCTAAATTGCCCCTAAAAAGTGTGTGACTGAGTGTGTGCTCAGCAATAGATTGGCACCCTGCCCTGGGTGTACCTGCCCAGCGCCCTTCCCAGGATGGTCATGGGGAACGGGGACCCCCACACACCCCCGCAACACCAGTAGAGGATTATGCGGAAGATAATCGTTAATGCTGACTTACATTACAATTATAAAGTAAACATACTATATATAATAAAATACTACATGTTAAAACAATATTTACATATACTAACATACAGTAATTCTATAATGACTTTAATGCTTTATAATAGAATGTTGATACCATTTCTATTCATCAGGTCTGCAATGATATAGATGAATGTCAAAGAATAGATGGGGGGAGCTGCACTCCGAATTCTTATTGTTACAACACAGTGGTGAGATAAACCTGTCAATGTTGGTCTCCTTGAGTCCTACACACACACTGATAAAAATCTGTGAACAAGACTCTGTGTGGTTTTCCAGTCAATGGGGCTTTTTCTCAGGGTTCTTTTCGCTGTGGGGACTGCAAGCCTGGCTTCACTGGTGACCAAGTGAGTGGCTGCAAACGGACTGGAACCAAGCCCGAGATTGAAAATCTCAATCCCAATCCCAATCCTGTTGATCTGTCTACCAGAAGGCTGTGTGCTAATGGTCAGCCGAATCCCTGTGATGTCAATGCAGAGTGTAAAATCGAGAGAGATGGAAGCCTCAGTTGTACGGTGAGAACATTAATCAGTATACCGTGCACAT
Source organism: Corydoras maculifer (assembly GCA_019802435.1). Classification (NCBI taxonomy): domain Eukaryota; kingdom Metazoa; phylum Chordata; class Actinopteri; order Siluriformes; family Callichthyidae; genus Corydoras; species Corydoras maculifer. The sequence continues at coordinate 809,203 of JAFMOD010000981.1, forward strand.
ATCCCATTTTACATAAACAGATGGACTACAGTCTGTAATTGTAAAACTACAAAGTCCATATATATGGTAAATCAAATGTCTAAAGTTAAAATCACTTAAAACACATTTTTTAAATCCTTTTAAATGTTGGTTAATATTGACATTATATATAATATATTCATATACACATATAATTTTATACATTGATGCATTGCACTGTCAGGGATGACATAAATGCATGACATATCAGGAGTGTAGGTTTTAGTTAACTTTTATAAATAATTGTAGATATTTTCCCATTAGTAAAGAAAAATAATAATTTTTTGTGGTGATCATATATTTTGCCTTTATGGTGAATGAAGCTTTATACCTTTTTGTTTCATCTTCAGTGCAACATTGGCTGGGCAGGCGATGGCTATGTTTGTGGGAAGGACACTGACATCGATGCCTATCCAGATAGAAAGCTTCATTGCCAGGATTCAACCTGCAGAAAGGTGACAAATGTTTATTCATTTTTATAAATCTCAGAAGAGCTCGTGAGCAGGGGAACATTTTTATAACTAAAGGTTATAAAAAAAAAAAGCTTATTATTGATGCTTTTTTGCAATTAGGACAACTGCATGTATATTCCTAATTCTGGTCAAGAAGATGCAGATGGAGATGGAAAAGGTGACACATGTGATGAAGATGCAGACAACGATGGAATATTTAATGAAAAGGTAAATGCTCTGATTATTTTATTTTATTTCATTTTATTTAAAGATAAAATGTTTTGTTTTGGCATTTTTAAGGTATTTAATGAAACAAGGTTACATTTACTAATTGTTTTATTTTATTATTAAACATCAACATATTTCAAGTTAAAAAAAAGTAGTGCAAGTAATTTCAAATCTTTAATGATATTAATAATGGCGGCACGGTGGCTTAGTGGTTAGCACGTTCGCCTCTCAGCGCTAGGGATTCCCGGTTCGAATCCCCATCTGGGTGGAGTTTCCATGTTCTCCCCGTGTCTGCGTGGGTTTCCTTCGGGTTCTCCGGTTTCCTCCCACAGTCCGAAAACATGGATCAAGTTAATTGAATTCTCAAAAAAATTGCCCCATATAGAGTGTGTTTGTGTGAGTGAGTGTGTGCCCAGCGATGGATTGGCGCTCTGTCCTGGGTCTATCTGCCCAGCGTCCGAGATGTTCTCCCCTGGATGGGCATGGAGAACCCCACCGCGACCCTAATAGAGGATAAGCGGGAGATAATGAATGAATGAATATTAATAATAATTAGTTAATTGGTATATGCTCTATGCTCTTTTTTCCTTCTTGGCTCTTTCTGATCGTCTATGATACTTTGCGATCGGTGAAATTTAACACCTTAGTCAGAGATGTTGTGCCAAAAGTTGTATACACTCTGCACCACGTTCTCTGGTTCCATTTAACAGCGTCAGCATTGTGTGCTAACACCAAAAGGACAATTAGCTGCTGCAGCACAAGATCCTAACTTAATTTGAATTAAATATAATTAAATACCAGCCATTTAATTACTCATGTTTTAAGTATTTTCACCTTATAAGTCTGTTGTCACTTTTTCATACACACACATATATATATATATATATATATATATATATATATATATATATATATATATATATATATATATATATATAAATAAAACACAAACATGTTTACAATAACAATAATGAACAGTAAACTCAATTCAGTGTCTTTGTAATCTCTTAACAGGACAATTGCTTATTGATTCCAAACATCAATCAGAAAAACTCAGATGAAGATGTTTATGGCGATGCTTGTGACAACTGTGTAAAAGTACAAAATCCAGACCAGCGTGACACGGATCAGGACGGATTGGGGGATGCGTGTGACGATGACATGGATGGAGATGGTAAATGTTACAGCTGCATACTGGGATTTAAAGCTGACCGATACAGATCCAGCATGTCTGTTAAAAGCTTCTGTTTGTATGAAACACAATGAGGGCTGCTGCTTCATTACAGTTTGTTCTCTGTGAGACTTTTTATATTGGATAGAGATTCAGGGACAGAAAACATTTCCATGCACATGTCATCACATTTTCCCAGCCGGACACCTTGCATGCACATTTGTTTTCTCTCAGACATAGAAATGAAGAAATGGGATGTTGTTTGAAAATCGTTTTCTGTCAGGCTGCTGCTCTCCACATTTTCCGGCTCTTAGATCACTTTTATAAGGCAAAACAGAAGAGGCTGTGCCTCTGCATTTGTCAGGGCACTAGTTAGGAGTGCTTTTTCAAAGGCCTTTTTAATAGGTACTCAGGTACCAGCAGAGGTCCGAAGGACATTTTTACTGCTAATGCCTTTGAAGTACTTTATCAGTAATGCTACTATAAAATGCTGTAAAGTGTTCACGTTAAAAAGCGTAAAAATCCAGACAGAGCTAGACATTTTTAGTGTTCAAAAAGGCACGAGTTCAGCGCTGGTCACGTGTCAGCGGGCAAAACCACATTTCCACCCAGACACCCAGCCAGGAGATGATGACCAGTGGAAACTATTTTAAAGCAGCCCAGCAGAACACCGCCACCTTGTGATAGCTGGTCATAGTAAAGGCATCGCATCCCTCTGTATAATGTTTTACATTTACATTTAATCATTTAGCAGACGCTTTTATCCAAAGCGACTTACAAAGTGAGCACAGGGTTAATCACAACAACCCTGGAGCAATGAGGGTTTTGGGGGGTCTTGCTCAAGGACCCACATTGGTAACTTCATTGGACCTGGGATTTGAACCGCCAATCTTCAGATTAATAGCCCAACGCCTTAACCACTAAGATACCACGCCCATGTTTTGTTAATGCTTTTTAGATATGCACCTTAAGATAAGCACATTCTTCAGATTTAGTTTTGACTGGCAACTTTTACTGAGCAGGAGTGAAGAACATTCTGGATAACTGCCAGAGAACCCCAAATCCTGACCAAGCCGACCAGGACAATGATGGCGTGGGAGATGTGTGTGATAGCTGTCCTGACATGCCAAACCCCACCCAGGTACCATCTCTATATAGATGTATTAAACACATGGTGAGAGATTTCTGGAATTTTGTTTCCCTGTTGACCAGAAACTTGCGATGGCTTCCATTCTTTCGATAGAATAATCCCTGCTGGTCATGGTTACTATTACTTTGTAATGGTCTCATAAGGAATCAGGCATAATTAGCATAATGGATGGAGCGAAAATTCAAACCTGACAGTCGGCAGAGCTAAATGAAAACCAGACCACAAAAAAAAGCTTGGATTCACATTACAGTGATAATATAAAGTGGTTTCTTTTAGCCTTTTTTTATTAAAGCCTGAAGGTCACATAAATGACCATAAGCTTGGAAGCTGTGTACATTTATGTTTAGTATTATAAACTGAGCGGCGGCACGATGGCTTAGTGGTTAGCACGTTGGCCTCTATTGCTAGGGATTCCCGGTTCGAATCCCAATCTGGGTGGAGCTTCCATGTTCTCCCCGTGTCCGCGTGGGTTTCCTCCGGTTCGCCGGTTTCCTCCCCTCCAAAAACATGGATCAAGGTCAATTAAGTTCAAATTGCCCCATATAGAGTGTGTCTGTGTGTGAGTGAGTGAGTGAGTGAGTGTGTGCCCAGCGATGGATTGGCGTCCTGTCCTGGGTGTATCTGTCCAGCGACCGAAACGTTCTTCCCTGGATGGGCATGGGGAACCCCCCCGCCGCGACCCTAATAAAGGATAAAACGGAAGATAATAGATGGATGGATTATAAACCAAAATGTATATCAGAATCCTAAAAAGAGTTTAAACAATACTCTGGGGGGGGGGGGTCCTCATGCTCATCCAAGGGGGTGCTGGACAGAGCATCAATCGCCTTTTTATCTTAAACCATGGTCCGGCTTTTCTTAGATTATGTTTCCTGCAAATGGTGTAAATGTTAATTTATGCATAAATGATTGCTTCTTAGTGGTTGTAATGAGTATATCAACAGCTTTTACCCTTTATTTTGAATAATCTGTATATTTAGGCATATATTTTACAATTGTGGTGTGTAAGATCACAGATTAATGATCTATCCTATAGCTTACACTCTAACCACACTATGTTTTTTCAGTAAACATTGTCTATCGTTGATTTTATAGTCTGATGTTGATGATGACCTTGTAGGGGACACTTGTGACACAAACACTGACAGGTAAATGTGTTCACACTCTTATCATCCTTGCACATATTCCCCCTGCGTTTCTAACACACACTGTGCTTACAGTGATGGAGATGGGCACCAAAACACCAAAGACAACTGTCCAACAGTCATCAATAGTTCTCAGTTGGACACTGACAAGGACGGGCTCGGAGACGAGTGTGATGATGATGACGATAACGACGGCATCGTGGATGACGTAGACAATTGCAGACTGGTGCCCAATCCAGACCAAGCAGATGCAGACAGTATGGATCACCAGCTAAAATATCAATAGACACATGGTTTATTGTGTCTTAACAAAGCCGATGTGTTTGTGTGCCTGTTAGATAATGGGGTGGGAGATGCCTGCACAGGTGACTTTGACCAGGACAAGGTGATTGACGTAATTGACACATGTCCTGAGAATGCAGAGGTGACGCTGACTGATTTCCGAGCATATCAGACAGTAGTGCTGGACCCGGAGGGCGAGGCTCAGATTGATCCCAATTGGGTGGTGCTCAATCAGGGCAAAGAGATCGTTCAAACTATGAACAGTGATCCTGGACTTGCAGTGGGTAAGTCTCCACAGCACAACAGGACATAGTGGATCAATGTATTACTGCGTAAATGCTAAATGGCCAAATATATGTGGACAGCTGATTGTCAAACTTGTAGAACCTTACTAAAAAAACTTATTTTAAAAGAGTTGAACTCTAAAAAACATAAGAACCTCCACTTTTTTTTTTACAAGATGAAGGACTGTGTTTGAGCTGCTCACGGGTACATATACACAAATGTAAGAATAAAAAATGACAATCCCGAAGTATTGTCACAAAGTTGAAACAATGTAATCCGCTGTTGTAGTTGTGACATCATTCTTCATGAGAAACATTTACAAAGTTTAAACTTGGTAGGTATCCAGAAGGGCACTTTATGTCCCACTCATTTTGGCCATGTTCCTTCTCTTTAGGCTACACTGCTTTCAGTGGTGTGGATTTCGAGGGCACCTTCCACGTGAACACTGTGACTGACGATGACTACGCCGGCTTCATCTTCGGCTATCAGGACTCATCCAGCTTCTATGTGGTGATGTGGAAGCAGACAGAGCAGACCTACTGGCAGGCTGTACCCTTTCGAGCCGTGGCTGAACCTGGCATCCAGCTCAAGGTTCCACGATTTCCTATTTTCCTATTGTTTCTATTAGCTCATAAACATTAGTCTGTGTTAGTCATTAGATGTTCTGGTTTGTAAAGTCTGTATTCTGATAATAGATGGCAGAAGTACTGAAGCCCCTCACTTAAGTAAAAGTACTAGTAATACCGAAAATCATTATATTATGCACCTACATGTACTTAAAGTAAAAAAAAATCAAATAATATATTTAAAAATCACCTCGAATTACATTTTTAAAAATGTTTTTTATCACAGCACTATCTCATGAAAACATATAGTGAACTGCCTTAGTTGAACATTATTTTTTTTAAATTAATACTGTCCAAAACCATGTGACTTTTTCTAATGTGCAAAACAATGAACCAAATCAGTGGTTGAATGATAAAATTGTGAGTGTATTGATTATAAATATTGAACAATACCGTTCTGAACTCATGTACAGTTTGTGTAAACTCAAAGTGCAGCTGCATGCTGGGACCAAATGAGTCTCTCAGTATAATGCTGTACACTAGAGGGCGTCATTAAAAATTCAATTAGCCAATTAATATAGCATGCATCACATGTTTAAAGTAGCCTCCCGTCTGTGAGCTTTACATTTTATTAAGTGCCGTTACCTCTTTTTCGTTATTTATTGACATTAATGCACAACCTTGAATGCCTTAATGGTTACAAAACACTTTAATAAAAGGTTTGGTAAATAATAAAATATAATTGTAAATAATTGTAAATAATAAAAATATAGGTATGATTCAAAAGTAAATTTTATTGAAAGCAAAATCATAAATAATCAAGAAATCAAAAAATAAACTGGTCTTCCGTGTCGTTTTGCCACTAGTCCAGTTTTTACAGTGAACACTGACCCAAAGTAACAGGGTTCCAGTTTCTCTAACAATCAAATACTGCCATCTAGTGGTCAGATTACAAAACGCAGTTTATAAAAACCATCACGCTTTGTGACGCGGTCAGAGGTGTGTGTGTGTGTGTGTGTGTGTGTGTGTGTGTTGTTCTCAATGTCACGGCTGGACAAACGGCTCAGCCAATCAGACCGGAACTACACGTTTTATAACATTATTTAGCAGAAGTTGGCTTTTTTTATTTTTAAAGGTTGGCTTATCAAGAGTTCTTATGTTAGAACTCTAAACTAGTTTTATTTAAGCGACTGTCCGTATAAAAGCACAAAGTACACCGTGGCAGCACATTTCGACAATGTAACACAACTCGTCAGATCTGCTAAAGACCTGCGCCAAATAAAATGTTTTAAATATAAAATGAACCTAAAATAAACTCACCTTAATGCGCTTCTTTACATCTGCAGGTAATCGGCTTCTATTTCCTCTTGGTTTTCCTAATTGGTCTTTTCCCTTCAGCCAATCACAAGTTCAATCCGTTCCTCTCATCCCGCCTCCTTCTCACCCCCCCCCCCCTGCATGGGAAGTTCCCCATGCCCATCCAGGAGAGAACGTTTTGAGCGCTGGGCAGATACACCCAGGACAGGGCGCCAATCCATCACTGTACACACACTCACTCACACTCACACAAACACACTCTATATGGGGCAATTTTGGAGAATTCAATTGACTTGATCCATGTCTTTGGACTGTGGGAGGAAACCGGAGAACCGGGAGGAAACCCACACGGACACGGGGAGAACATGGAAACTTCACCCGGATTGGGATTCGAACCAGGAATCCCTAGTGCTGAGAGGAAAACATGTTAACCACTAAGCCACTGTGCCGCCAAGTGATAAAATCCATTCATCCATCCATTGTCTACCGCTTTATCCTATATAAGGGTCACGGGGGGGTTCCCCATGCCCATCCAGGAGAGAACGTTTGGGGCGCTGGGCAGATGCAGACCCAGGACAGGAGGAGAACATGGAAACTCCACCCAGATTGGGATTCGAACCAGGAAATTGGGATTCGAACTAGTGCTGAGAGGAGAACGTGCTAACCACTAAGCTACCGTGCTGCCAAGTGATAAAATCAACATATAAATAAATAAAGTCAAAATAAAGTAACGAACCTATTTTGAAAATATAGGGAGTAAAAAGTACAGGTAAGTAAGCAGTAAGTAGTAAGTAGAAGTAAAAAGTAAAATACTAAAATCTAAAATAATTACTTAAGTACAATAACATGCATATGAGGTACATTTACTTCGTTACTTCCCACCTCTGCTGACAGCTAGTCGAGTAAATGACCTTGTGTGCTCTCAGGCTGTGAAATCTAAAACTGGACCTGGTGAGTTTTTGAGGAATTCGCTGTGGCACACTGGAGACACCAACAATCAGGTGAGACTGTTGTGGAAAGATCCTCGCAATGTGGGCTGGAAAGACAAGGTCTCGTATCGGTGGAACCTGCAGCACAGGCCTCAGGTGGGATACATCAGGTAGGAAGCCTCAGGTATAAGTTCTGATAGAAAGAAATTTGTGATCTCATACTATATAGCATAGGAAAGCAGTCTGGCAAAATCGTTGTGTCCGAATATGGGCAGGGTCCCCGTGACCTTCCAGGGGGGAACATTTCGGGTGCTGGACAGGACATGGTGCCAATCTATTTCTGGGGACACACTTACTCACACAGACACACAGACACACACATTATTAAGAGCAATTTAGATAGGGACAATTTAGAGCAGCCAATTCATCTTGAATCCACGGTTTTGGACTGTGGGAGAAAATCGGAGAACCCGGAGAAAACCCACGTGGACATGCAAACTCCACTCATATCGGAATTTGAAACTGGTTCCTTAACATGCCATTTACTTACATTACAAAAATGTGAGGGGGGGGGGGGGGGGGGGGGGGGGGGGGGGGGGGGGGGGGGGGGGGGGGGGGGGGGGGGGGGGGGGGGGGGGGGGGGGGGGGGGGGGGGGGGGGGGGGGTGGTTACCATGGCAACAAAAATGCTCTGACACGTGTCTCTCTCTCTGTCTTCTTTTTTCAAGATAAAAGACTTATACAAAACCAATTCATTTATAAATCATTTTGATAATCAAGCATTAATATCCATCTATCCATCCATCCATTATCTTCCACTTATCCTCTGTTAGGGTTGCTGGGGGTTTCCCATGCCCATCCAGGGGAGAATGTTTCGGGCGCTGGGCAGATACACCCAGGACAGGGCACCAACCTATCGCTGGGCACACACTCACTCACACACACACACTCTATATGGGGCAATTTGGAGAATTCAATTGACTTGATCCTTGTTTTTGGACTGTGGGAGGAAACCCACGCAGACACGGGGAGAACATGGAAACTCCACCCAGATGGGGATTCGAACAGGGAATCCTTAGTGCTGAGAGGCGAACGTACTAACCACCAAGCCACCTTGGTTCTCAATCTTTGTTATAATTTTTTTTTTAGTCAAAACATCTGGTATGTTAATATTTATGCTTCATTTCATTAAGGGTGAGATTTTATGAGGGTACCGTCTTGGTGGCAGACTCAGGAGTGATTATTGACACGAGCATGCGTGGCGGTCGTCTAGGTGTCTTCTGCTTTTCTCAGGAAAACATCATCTGGTCAAATCTGAAATATCGCTGTAATGGTAGGTCTGTTTTTTAAACCACTAAATCTATCCTTCCTGCTGATATAGTCTTGTGGAATTTCAAATCCTGATATGATTAACAGTTACCACAATTTACATGTATTAACAGACACCATCCCAATGGACTACGAGGACTATGTGAACCAGAACATCTCCAGCTAAGAGGATTCAGATCAGAGAGGAGTGATGTAATAAGACAGTCGAACCGGTCACGCTGACATTAAGAGTAATATTTTAGGATTTGTTGTACATTAATAGAACTAACAGGACTTTTGCTTCTTTAACTAAGTGTTTTAGTTATAGCTAATCCCCATTTTGAAATATTTTGGTTCTATTTAGTTACATACTCATGATGGAATCACGAGCGCATAAGTGAAAATTGTATTCTTGATTTCTAGTTAATAAAGGAGGTTCGGTTAAATGCATGTATCTGGTATCACAATGCAAAAATAAACAGGAAGTGTAATGTAACTAATGGTACTATTAAGGAATAAAGAATTATTGTTCCTTTTGTTTATGAAACATATTATTACAACACAGCATTATGCATGGTGGCTTAGTGGTTAGAACATCCTCTGGGTTTTCCCCCAGGTACTCCGGTTTCCTCCCACAGTCCAAAAACATGGATTCAATGTATAGTATAGGATTAAGTGGAAGATGATGAATTGATATTATATAAAATATCAAATATTTTATTATATAAAATAGAGCCACTATTAAATAATAAATAAAAATAGAGTATTTTGCAGACACTTTTTAATAGTTAAAACAGGGTCAGCAATGCTACAGCATCCCTTAAACAATAAGTATTATGAGACTCGGTCAAAGATCTCAACAGCTTTTTTATGGATTCAGGGTTTGAATCCCAATATCTTGATCACTGAGCTGACAGCAATATAACAAATAAAAAATTCTACTGTACACATTATAAAATCCACTCCAAAGAGCTATAAAAGATGAAATCCTTCCAGTCTGTGTCATCTATTACATCAAAAACAGAGGGAGAACATAAATCATCAGAGAACAGTTGGACACTAGGACTGTTCTGATTGCTGGAGATCGGACTGTTGGGACACTCCAGCAATTGAAAGCAGTTCTCAATACAGTCCTCCATATCCACATCACCACTGACATTAGTGTGAGAATCGAGGTTCAGGGCATCATCTTGCTGCATTATGTCCACAGGTCTCAGTTCAATATGATCATTGAGTTTACTGTAAAGGAACGTTTCAGCCTCATCCACAGATCTGAACTCAGGAATGTTGACTACTTCATCTGTAAAGCCTTGGGGGTTTGGAATGATCAACTGAGCAGCCTCAGGAGAGAGGAGTTCCGCTTGAGTTAGGTTAGTAAGTTTCTCTAAAGCTGAAGAAGGCAGATGAACTGCATCAGGTACAAACTGTAGAGTATGCAGTTCCTTCTCTAGAGGTGTGTACTGAGCACCTTCAATCGGCAGGACTGCCCCTTCCTCAATGCTTACTGGGATTGGAATAGAAAAGGCAGGCAGGTGAGTCTCATTGTAGAGGATGTGGGGCGGAAGCAGCTGCTGAACCTGAAGAAAATGTGAAGAATACTGTTCACACTGAGGTTCCCACTGCATATTGTTTGCCACATTCTTCAGATAAAGGCTTTCAGCCATCACTTCCTCATCACTGCATTGGACAGAATCAGCAGAGTCAGTAAGCTCCTGCTGCGGAATATCACTATGAATCATACCTATGTGTAATTGGCAAGGCTGGTGGTAGAATATTAAAGGTAGTGGTCCAGCAAGAGCTGGAGTTGGATAGCTTTCATGTCTTTGATGAGCTGCTGTTGGGTGATTAAACATAGCAGCATTTTGGAACATTTGAGGATAGCCGTGGATGTGTCCAGGATGGAGTGGCATATGATGGGCATTGTGCCACCACTGAGCTGGATGTGCCACATGAAATGGATGAAATAGATATGGATACGGCATCATGTGGGGTGGTCTGTGACCATGGTGCTGTGGTACCGGTACCATGAATGGGTGTCTAACCATCAAGTCAGGTTGCATGATCGGTGCAGCCATAATAGTATCTACAAGCAGAAGGTAGCAGTTAATGGTTAATGCACACGAGAAAAGTTATTATTTTCGAACATATGAATTAATAATTTATTTAAAAATATTATGAGACCTTATTAGTTGACAGACATTATATTTACATCCTGTGTAGCTGTGAAGGTCCTCAGAGCGGACAAACAATGTGCATATATATATATATATATATATATATATATATATATATATATATATATATATATATATATATATATAATAAAGAAAATAAAGATTACTTTATAAACACAGACATATATATGTATGTATGATAATATATATATATATATATATATATATATATATATATATATATATATATATATGATAATAAAGCAATCTTTATTATTAAAGATTATAAAAGTAAAAACTTAAGATGATACAATACAATCTGAATCTGTGGAAAGAATTTCAACTTAAAAACAGTTTAAAATGATAACATTTTGAATGTATTATTTAATTTATTTGTGTAATGGATATAACACAATGGGGGTTTCCAATGCCCATACACTTTGAGCGCTGGGCAGACACACCCAGGACAGGGCGCCAATCCATCGCTGGGCACATACTCACTCACACAGACACCTGCACACTCTATCTGGGGCAATTTGGAGAATTTAATTGACCTTGATCCATGTTTTTGGATTGTGGGAGGAAACCGGAGAATCAGGAGGAAACCCATGCGGATGTTTATTCGACATTCTAAAGCCACGTAATGACAGCTTTCACGCATATATTGAAATATAACTTCATTATAAACTTTATTTTTATAGAACATGTCGTGTAGAAGGTATGTTTCTTTATCTGATGAAGGATTTTTACAATTATTAAATATGCTCGTCAGCACTTATTTAAATTCTCATTTACTTGATTTTTGCAAACTGAGGGTTTGTAAATGTATTGGACCTTAAGACTCTGATACCTTTAGATTGACCTCTTAATGAAATGAAGCGAGTTTAAAGTCCGTAAAGTTGATAAAAGTGTGAGATTAATGAGAAGTGTGGGGGGGGGGGGAGTAGGCGCCGAATCTTCTGGAACTTGTCAATCATTGGGTTTCCAGGGTAACGGCAAGGGTGACGTCATCATTAAAATACAAACTTTTTATAACAAGCAATCCACATGGAGTTAACGTGGATTTAAAGTATGTAGACACTCAAACACGTTCATATGTGCTTAATGTCAATTAAAAGCTTTGAGCATAGGGGGCGCTGAGGCATTTTCCAGACTCATTCGGGAAACACTTTATGGAACTCATCATTTTATTTGACCAACATGTATATCCATTATCCATTATCCTCCGCTTTATCCTCTATTATTCTCTCGGTCCCCATGCCCTATGCCCATCCAGGGGAGAATGTCTTGGGCGCTGGGCGGATACCCCCAGGACAGGGCACCAATCCATCACTGGGCACACACTCACTCACACAGACACACTCTATATGGGGCAATTTGGAGAACTCAATTGACTCGATCCATGTTTTGGACTGTGAAAGGAAACCGGAGAACCCAGAGGAAACCCATGCGTACACGGGGAGAACATGGAGACTCCACCCATGCGTTGACAGGCGAACGTGCTAACCACTAAGCCACCATGCTTTAGAAATAAATTATTTAAATGATCTTTATAATTTACATCTTTAACAATTTTTTATCTCAGAAAATTCATTTATTCATTCATTCATTCATTATTTCCCACTTATCCTCTATTAGGGTCGCGGTGGGGTTCCCCATGCCCATCCAGGGGAGAACGTCTCGGGCGCTGGGCAGATAGACCCAGGACAGGACGCCAATCCATCGCTGGGCACACACTCACTCACACAGACACACTCTATAGGGGGCAATTTTTGAGAATTCAATTAACTTGATCCATGTTTTTGGACTGTGGGAGGAAACCGGAGAACCCGGAGGAAACCCACGCAGACACGGGGAGAACATGGAAACTCCACCCAGATGGGGATTCGAACCGGGAATCCCTAGAGCTGAGAGGCGAACGTGCTAACCACTAAGCCACCGTGCCGCGTCTCAAAAAATATAAGTCCTAAAGTTTAATGTTCATTTTATGTTGAAAACATGTTTGGTATTGAGTATTAAGCAGTTTTATATATGTTTAGTTTTGTTTAAATGGTTTGATTTAATCAACAATTGATTTTAAAAAGTTAAGTTTCATAGACAATAAGGATCAGACTCACAATAATGAAATATTACAGTTATTAATGTAAAAAAAAAACAAAGATCTGTATATACAAAAATAAATGAATAAGCTGAGTTTAAAGTGGGGAATAAATTTTGGTTTTGTTTTTATTTCTAAATAAACATACAGATTATAACAGCATAAAGTTTTCATCCTGATTACAACCAATATAAAAATATATAAATAAATACAGAATATGTCATGCAGAATTAGTAAAGATAAAAATAAGTGGATTTATGAAATTCATTTTTACAGCTTCATTAGAACATCTAAATTTACTTCATCTATACAGACCATAATAATGAGGAGCACCAGGTTTTACAGATCAACCTATTTAAAAGTAAAAACAAACAAGTCTGGACTCCACTTTAATGCCAATCACAACTTACTGGACTTGTAATTACTCCAAATTATAAAAATATTTTAATAAAATGTACAATTTGCACTTGTTTAAACATATCAGACCTCAGAAAACTAATAATGTTTTATGAGACTTGATCAAAAACCCCATCAGCTTTTTTATGGATTCAGTGTTTGAACCCTCAACACCTTAATCACTGAGATACCACAACCCTGTTATAAATAGCAATATAGCAAATATAGAGTTCTACCGTTCACATTATAACCTCCACTCCAGAGTGCTCTAGAAGATTAAATCTTTCCAGTCCATGTCATCCATTAAATCAAAAACGGAGGAAGAACATAAATCATTAGAGAACAGCTGGACACTAGGACTGTTCTGATTGCTGGAGATTGGACTGTTGGGGCACTCCAGCAATTGAAAGCAGTTCTCAATTAACTCCTTCATATCCACATCACTGAAGCATTCCATGTTGATATTACTGTGGGAGTCAAGGTCCAGGGCATCATCTTGCTGCTTTACGTCCACAGGTCTCAGTTCAATATGGTCATCAACTCCACTGTAAAGAAACTTTACAGCCTCTTCCACAGATCTGAACTCAGAAATGTTGACTACTTCATCTGTAAAGCTTTGTGGGCTCGGAATGATCAACTCCACAATCTCAGGAGAGAGGAGTTCCACCTCAGTTAGGTTAGTGAGTTTCTCAGAAGCTGAAAGAGACAGATGAACTGATAATCATGTACCTCCATCAGATAATAATAATAATAATAATAGAATTTTTAAATTTTACTCTTACAATATAAATCTCGGAATAAAATAAATAAATAAACAAATAAATAATTAAATTAAGAATTTTAAAAGCAGACCTCAAAAGATATGTTTTATATGTGTATAAATATATTTTATTTATATGTATTTAGAGATGGGAACTGAGTACCTTTATTTGGCAGGACTGCCCCTTCCTCAATCCTTACTGGGCTTGGAATAGAAAAGTGGGCACACTCAGGAAAGCTGGACTTGGCAGACAGGTGAGTGTCATTGCAGTCTTTCAGATGAAGGCTTTCAGCCACTTCTTCCACATCATCGCATTGGACGGTCACTTGAGTTAGGTTCGTGAGCTCCTCAGAAGCTGAAGAAGGCAGATGAACTGCAGCATGTACCTCCTCTAGAGGTGTGTCCTGAGCACCTTCATTCAGCAGGACTGCCCCTTCCTCAATCCTTTCTGGGCGTGTAATAGAAACATGGGCACACTCAGGAAAGCTGGACTTGGCAGACAGGTGAGTCTCATTGCAGTGAATGTTGGACGGATGCAGCTGCTGAACCTGAGGAAAATGTGGAGAATGCTCTTCACACTGAGGTTCACACTGCATAGTGTTTGCCACGTCTTTTAGATGAAGGCTTTCAGCCACTATTTCCTCGTCATTGCATTGGACGGTCACTTGAGTTAGGTTTGTGAGTTCCTCAGAAGCTGAAGAAGACAGATGAACTGCAGCATGAAGCAGCTGCTGAACCTGAGGAAAATGTGGAGAATGCTCTTCACACTGAGGTTCACACTGCATAGTGTTTGCCGCATCCTTCAGATGAAGGCTTTCAGCCACTATTTCCTTGTCATTGCATTGGACGGTCACTTGAGTTAGGTTCGTGAGCTCCTCAGAAGCTGAAGAAGGCAGATGAACTGCAGCATGTACCTCCTCTAGAGGTGTGTCCTGAGCACCTTCATTCAGCAGGACTGCCCCTTCCTCAATCCTTTCTGGGCTTGTAATAGAAACATGGGCACACTCAGGAAAGCTGGACTTGGCAGACAGGTGAGTCTCATTGCAGTGAATGTGGGACGGATGCAGCTGCTGAACCTGAGCAAAATGTGGAGAATGCTCTTCACACTGCACAGTGTTTGCCGCGTCTTTTAGATGAAGGCTTTCAGCCACCACTTCGTCATCACTGCATTGAACAGTCTCAGTAGAGTCAGTAGGTTCCTGCTGCGGAGGATGAGCAAGGTTCATACCCATGTGCAATTTGCAAGGCTGGTAGTAGTATATGTAACGTGGTAGTCCAGCAAAGACTGGAGTTGCAGAGCCTTTATGTCTCTGATGAGCTGCTGTTGGGTGACTATGCATAGCAGCATTGTGGAACATTTGACGATGGCCGTGCATGTGTCCAGGATGGGGTGGCATATGATGGGCATTGTGCCACCACTGAGCTGGATGTGCCATATGAAATGGATAAGGATGCGGCATCATGTGGGGTGGTCTGTGACCATGGTGCTGTGAAGTATCCATGAAGTCAGGTTGCATGTTCGGTGCAGCCATAATAGTATCTACAAGCAGAAGGTAGCAGTTAATGGTTAATGCACACGAGAAAAGTTATTATTACATTTACATTACATTTAGCAGAGGCTTTTATTCAAAGCGACTTACAAGGTGAGCGCAGGGTTAATCACAACATGCCTAAAGCGATGAGGGTTAAGGGTCTTGCTCAAGGACCCACATTGGTAACTGCAGCGTATTCGGGATTTGAACCCCCAACCTTAAGATTTATAGCCCAATGCCCTGACCACTGAGCTACCGTGCCTTCATTATTCTCCAACATATGAATTAATGATTAAAAATGTAAGTATTGAAAAATATCAGACCTTATAAGTCAACAGACATTATATTTACACCCTTGTGAGTAGCTTGGAAAGTCCTCAGAATAGAAGAGGACTAACAATTTGTGTACTAACAGTATGTTTGTATGTGTGTATGTGTGATTATAAAGTAAATCTATATGGTAACTGAAGCTAATACATTGCAATCTAAATCTGTGTAGTGGATGTCTAATTAAAAAATTGTTTAAGTTGATAACATTTACAATGTATTATTTATTTATTTTAGGGGGGGGGGTAGAAAGTCGTTTATGAATTAATCACTGGCTAATCCTCACATGCTAATTGAACTTGCAAGTTAGCTACATTATTTACAATTATATTCGATTATATCTACATTATTATAACCTTCAATTATGTATTTAATTATAACATCATTATTATCGACTTTAATTACGTATGAAATCATAACTACATTACAATAAACTTCAAATATGTATAATACGTCGTGTAGAAGGTACGTATATTCGACATGATATTCGATCATATTCACATTATTACAGCGTTCACGTTGAATATTGAAATATAACTACATTTTAAAAATTCAGTTTTATGTAATATGTCGCGTATCTTAAGACTCTGGTGCCTTTAAGATTTACCTCTTAATGAAGTGAAGCTCGTTTGAAGTCCGTAAAGTTGATAAGTGTGAGATTAATGAGAAGCGACGTTTATCAGGTGGTTGATCAAACTCTGTTCAGACGCCACAAACATTTGGTTTCTAGGGTTACGCCAAGAGTGACGTCATCAGTAAACTGTAAAATTTTGAATAATAACAAGCACTTTACAGTAATAACACGTGGAGTTAACGTGAATTAAAGAATGCAGACACTCAAACGTTCAGATGTGCTTAATGTCAAATAAATCTTTGAGCATAGGGGGCGCTAAAGCCTTTTCCAGACTCATCTCAAAAAATAAAATCCAACTTTTTAATGTCATTTAATGTTAAAAATATGTTTGTTATTAACTTTAGTATTATATATATTTAGTTGAAATCGTTTGATTTAATCAGCAATAGATTTCATGATATCTCATGATACACAGTGAAAACCAAAGTGTTCAGATACAAAAATGAATGAAAAAGTGAGTTCGATTTGGGGAATAAAATTTAGTTTTGTTTTTTATTTGTAAACAAACAAAATTACAAAAGGATAAAGGTTATAACCTGTAACAATATCCTCCTAAAATTTTACACAAAGTATGTAACAGGTAAGAAATCAAATGTATATCTGTATGTACACATTTTTAGAAAGGTGACAAAATATGTCATGCAGAATTAGTAAAAACAGAAATAAGTGGATTTGTCAGGTGGAGACTCTCCGAATAAACAGAACAATAATGCAAATGCATTTTTACAGCTTCATTAAAACATATTGCTTCACTTTATCTATACACAACGTAATAATGAGGAGCACCATGTTTTACAGATCAACCTACATAAAAGTAAAAGCAATGAAATCTGGACTTCACCTAAAGACCAGTCAGAACTTGCAAGACTTTACTCCAAATTATTTTAAAAAAAAAATTCATTTTATTAAAATGTACAATTTGCACTTGTTTAAACATCTCAGACCTGTTACTAATCAAGCATCTCAGAAAACTAATGACAGTAAACAACAGCTGGCTCTTACAAAATGTCTGTGTATAAGTAATTGAGTGAGTGAAAAAGTAAGACAATTTTCAAAAAAGGATCATTTAGCTTTTTATAGTTATAACAATATAGCTGATTATATTATAGTTACAACAAATTGAATCAGTAAAGAAGCAGGAATTAAGAAAATACATTCCTAAGCTGTCACACTCCACTATTTGCTGCAGAGATGTCTGGGGTCTCTGATCACATCAGCGTGATCAATTCACTGCTGGATCAGGGTGTTACAGCATCAAAACAACATTATGACAAAAAAAAAAAAATTATATAGTCATGTACGTTTAAAGGCGAAATAATACAGTGGTGTCCATGAAGTGTGTATGAAGAAATGCTAAAAAAGTGGTATTTATAACAATTATGTAACATAAGCTACAGTCTCGATTCTTAGTGTGGTATGAATGAGGAAAGGTGCATAGACACCGCTAAGAACAAGTGAAGAAAGTGATCAAGCATTACCATAAGCACCCATATTTAATGTGATGTAAAAAAAGCTGAAAATAAACATATTTTAAAAATGTATATAACTATAACTAATAACTTTGAGATGCCAGTGTGTTAATATTTTGCAGTGGTACAAAAGAGATGGAAATCTGTATTTACTGTGCAATGAATAAATCTAATTCAAATCTGTTCACTATAATAATTTCCTTTTGCTTATTTCACATTTCCCTTTTTAATTGCTCGCTGTGTTTATCCCTTTGTAAGTAAATGCAGGTAAAGAGGAGATCATTATTACAGGATAATCAATGCAAATTAAGGAAAAAAAGCAAAACGTTCATAAAGTTTACCGTGAGCATAGAGTTTTTTTGTTTTATACATATGGGAGTTTTCTGAGATGCTTAATGAACAGCAGTGCAGGATGTTAATTCACCAGGTAATGGGCTTCAGAGAAAAAATTAAATAATTTAGGATTACTGTGGCAAACAAAGTCCTCTCATCAGACAAGACAGATAAACATCCACATACTTTAAATTTCTTTCTCTACATATTAAATACAGTGTTCAGCTATTCACATGTCGGCTGTTCTGTTCCTCAAATCAGCTCGGTGTTGTTCCCGAGGAACCAACAAATACACAGTACCAAGCCGGAGCTTCAGAATACTTAATGTAAAGAGACCATGTCATTAAAACAACATTTACTCCAGTGACAGAGGAACGCAATATTTTTAACAAAGTGAGAACATTAAAAAAAATTCCAGTTTTGCTGCTTAATGATTTTTCTTTTCGAAAATAAGACAGGAATGAATTCAACAGATATCCTATGCTATTACTAAACAAAAAAAAAGGTCATCCAGTTATTTAATTTGTTCACTAAACCTAAATACAAGTGACCAAACCCCACGAGTTAAGAAAGTATAAACTGACTGTACATGGCAGTGCAACATATTTAAGTACAAAATGCCATTTTTAGAAAAAAATGTTATTAACACTTCGCATGCATATCGGATGAGCCTTTATGGTGATTTAACAGAGTGTCCAAGGCACGTTTCAATGATCTAAATGTGATAAAACGTCATCTTCATACTTACTGCAAAAGGCTCTGGTTATAATTGGAAATAAAATAACAGCAGAACGCAGGACAACATTAAAATATTAATTGGCCATTAGAAAAAGCAGACACTGTTTCTCTTGTTTAACAATTCACTATAAACTATAGCGAAGAATTCTGAATCTTTGCATTTCCGTTCCATCTGACGTTATAGGGATGTTATGGGCGTTCTTCAGGAACATGAGCTCGCCAAAGTGATTATATTACTAAGCTACGCAAAATGAAATATTGGCCCCTTGGTTTTTGTTCATAGCTTAGTAACACAGCGGATACAATCGAAGATCATGGTAAGTACTGTTTTGGTAAACAAATAATAAAAGAAAAAGAAAATTCTTAGAGAGACAGTTTAAGCTGATTTGCATAGAATACTTCATCTGTTAAAGGATGCATGCCGTCTAAAGCAAACATTGGACCACTGCTGCTCAAATAGTATATTATATACATTGTTTTCAGTGTTAATAAGTTCACACATCTATTTTGAATATATTTAGGCATCACAAACAATTTCCCTTAAACCTATTGAAAAAATAATGAACTTAAAATATTAATATGTTCCGTTACTCACAGGCCGCACATGCACTATATAAATACAAATTTAGGATCATTAAATTTAGGTGTATTTTTTTTAGTCATTGGTATAGAATCCTCCACCTAGCCGTGCAATTTATATTTAGTGTAATGTGTAGGGGGTCCAATACTTTTGTTCAAATAGTGAATATGTAATTCTAATAAATAAATAGTAAATGTGCATAAAAATTTGCAGAAGTCAGATTCCCTACAGATGTGTAAACTTACATTGACTTTGAAAATCAGCAGAACATGTTATTTAAACAGAGATAGCCCAGCGTTTGCATAAGACTGAAGCTGACAGTTTAAAGATGTTACAGTGACATGGGCCTGAGAAATAGTTCTTACCCTACATTTCTTTTTTTTTTTTTTTTTTTTTTTT
>JAFMOD010000981.1:829794-914794 GCA_019802435.1 Corydoras maculifer
AAAATGTTCTCCCCTGGATGGGCATGGGGAACCCCCCCGCGACCCTAATGGAGGATAAAGAGGAAGATAATGGATGGATGGAACATGCCAACTGACAATATACAATTTGGTAAAACTACTCACTCGAACCAGTTCGTGACAGTCATCATGACATAGAGTGAGCCGAGGAAAAAGACAAAGTGGAAGTAGGCGTAGCTGTACACAGTGCTCTCATTCTCATCATAAAACACATTCTGGCCTCCTGTAGTCCTTTCCTCATCATCAAAATCATCTGAAACACATGTGCAGCAATTTAATATGTAGCATCGACACACAACCAGCAGGAGGCAGCAGCCATCTGCTTAGCCCAAACCTCATGCTTAAGCCAAATCTAAACATTTTACACTGTCCCACCGAACTAATGCAGTGAGCGGCTTTCTTAGTTATTAAACCAACATTTCGAAAGCCATCCTGTGGTCGTGGAAAAGATGTTCATCAGTTTCAGATGTAAAAGAGATATTCAGGGAGCGTTACATCATTCTAACACATGGATCAGCCACCACAGAGTCCAGATCAGAACCCCATTGAGGATCTTAGGGATGTGCTGGAGAACACTTTACACAGTGGTCCACATCTCAATCATCAATATGAGATCAAGGGGAAAATAAAGTCAACTCTGGACAGAAATAAAAGTTGTGACATCACAGAGACTTGTGGGAACGATGCCACAGCAAATGTACAGTATGTCGTAATTAGAGCGTTGGTGGTCTAACGTTGTGTGACCTTTTTTTGGCCATGCGATGTATCTTATTAAAGAGGGTTTTTTTTGGTATATAAAGGGTTGGTTCTTACCTGTGCTGTCAGTGCAGCAGAAACAGCACCGTGCTCTCTAAAGAATCCAGATAATAATGATTCATTACACAATCTTATTTTAATACATGACATCATTTAGCTTATATGAAAGTAATGGGGAAAAAAAACCTCACAGACCTCATTTTCTTGCATTTGGTTATTGTAGTCTCGCAGGGCAGCTGAGCTTCTCTTTGTGGTGGAGGTCAAACTGTATGTAGAAAAACAGTAAGCTCTTAATCTCTAAAACAGGCCATGAATTCACACAAATTAAAATCCCACATCCATTTATTACACAGTAAATTGGACTGATTTCTGACAGCTCAAGAAAGAAAGCAGGAAGGACGTGACCTGCCCCTCTATGTCTTCTCAAGCTGTTATTAATATTTTTTTCAGGAACTGAGTCTAATGGAACAACTTAAAAGCATGTTTTTTATCTGCACTATGATTCTTCTGCCATTTGTGGATGGAAAAAAGCTGACCAGCATTCAGTCACATGACTGATGATATATACACACACATGCATCTCCAACAATCAGGTCCGTATGTAAATACCATCCCAGGTCTGAGAGACACAGCTTGAAAAGAGACGCCTGCACATGATGGGAAACACATGTGCGGCTCCTGCAGTTTCCATGAGTTAAGTGAAGAGGGCTTTTATCTGCTTTTTGGTTTTAGGAGGGATACCTGTGTTTATGTCTAAATGAACACACTGGCAGAACCGGATAATTATACAGTTTGGAATGGGTTCGTTCCCACACTTGTTTAAATAAAGTAGGTTAAATATGAGAGGCCGTTCCTAAAAAGCTGAAGAAAAATACATGGGTGCTAGTTCAGAGGTGAAAAGGTCTGGAACTCTAAGGTTCAGAAATCTCATGAGACATTACCAGGAGTAAAGGATGCATCCAAACAGAATGACGGTTCCCACGCCCGTTGCGATCTTGTTGTCGTTCTCTGCTCCTGTACTGAAAGGAAAGATGCACACCGTCGTGTTCTTGCCATTCACTTCCACCTCTGGAATAAAGGTAGAATTGAACATTTAGGCTTTTTAAATGAGGTTTAAAATGATTACGATTCCATTTATCTGCATCACACAGATGCTCATTATCAGAAAAGATGCCGGGAAAAAAAAAAATCAACAAAGCTTGACTCACGCTCTTTGGGTTTGCTAGACAAAGCTGAGAAGGTGAGGTACATGACGTAGACGCTGATCACAGCCGGCTGGATCAGACTTGAGTTTGGCTGAACTGTAATGAGAAAAGCAAACACACACACACAATTATAAATATATACATATAATAAAACCAGTCAAATGATGGACAATTCCAGACTGTAGTTCATCTGTGTTGTTTGTTGTTGTTAGTCCCCTGTTGGTTCTCTGTTCTCTGTTGGTCAGGATCATCAAAGAACTGGTATCATTTGGGTGGTGGATTGTTTGTTGTCAGTTCTGCAGTGACACTGATGTGAGGTGGGGTTTAGTGAAGTTTTATTTAAACACCTCAGTGACTGCTGGGATAGGAATAATGCACCCACCAAATAACCCCTGCTACTATTGTGGTACTATTGGGGTTCTGAGCATTAGAACAGAGTAAAGGGGACGTACACAGTATGTACTGTAGAACACAAACAGATGGACTACAGTCTGGAATTGTAGAACTACAAAGTCAATCTTCACAGGAAGTGGAAGTGAGACCATGGACAATAAGTGGAACAGGCAGGAGGCGTGTTACACATTGTTTTACTACAACTTAACAAATAGATTTACTGTACTTTCCCAGGCACTTTATTTAGAACAGTATTCTAATGTTGGGTGGAACGTCTGCTGACACAGTTCAACTGTAATTAATCCCTTTGCCAAGATCACTTCTTTTTTTCCATATAAATTATATTTTTATATCGTAATGATTAACATTTAATCCCCCCATCATCAAGTCTGTACTCAGTATGATCTAGAACATATATTTGTGTTATATTTATTATATATTATCCAGTATTTGCTTCTCTATGTTATAGTGCCGGCGGCACGGTGGCTTAGTGCTTGGCATGTTCTCCTCTCAGCGCTAGGGATTCAGGATCGAATCCCCATCGGGGTGGAGTTTCCATGTTTTCCCCGTGTCCGCGTGGGTTTCCTCCGGGTTCTCCGGTTTCCTCCCACAGACCAAAAATATGGATCAAGTCAATTGAATTCTTCAAATTGCCCCATATAGAGTGTGTATGCGTGCGTGTCTGTGTGAGTGAGTGTGCCCAGTGATAGAATGGCACCCTGTCCTGGGTGTATCTGCCCAGCGCCCGAAACGTTCTCCCCTGGATGGGCATGTTGACCCCCCCCGACCCTAGTAGAGGATTATGCGGAAGATAATGGATGGATGGATGTTATGGTGCCAAAATCCAATCAGCAATGTGGCAATATTTTTTTTCTTATAAACTCACACCATTTGTTCTTTATGTATGAGGCTGACTATTTTTAACAACATTCTCTCCAGTAACTGTTCAATTCACCTCCAAATGATCAGTGTTGTGCTCAATCGGGTTCTGACTCACGTGTCTGAATGCAGGGGGAAATGGCCAGCATTGAGATAATAATGCACAGGCCTGAGTTCACGCCCAAGAAGATCTTGTTGAGAAAGCAGGCTTCAGCATGTGTGTAGTACATGATCATAAAGACCATGGCTCCCACTGCCACAGAAAAAAGCACCAGCGTGGCCAGTGACAGAGCCGCGTACCAGAACTTGCTGGTTTTTACTCCTGAATACCTGCAGAGGGGAAAAGAACACATACCGAAAGGTGACTAGAAGCTCTAAGCCATTAAAAGCCACGGGAAAAGATCAGCCGTTTCTACTTGGTCCCTTTTCTACCCCTTTATATTTGGTCCCTTACCACTCGACCATAAACACCCGTTTCCTTTAGATTCCACGACACATTAAGCCCGGTCTTTCAACATGTTCACAAATCGTGGTTATTTCTGTCTGATTGCACTCTAAGGTTGGATTGTAAACCATGCGCTAAGGAGAGGAAATAGTTTATCACCATGTGTTTCCTCTGGACCATTTCACTCGCGTGTGTTTCAGCTTCATCTGGTAACGTCTTTATATAAACAGCTCATATATAAGAAAAGTGAAGAAAAGAAAAAGAAATGTCTTTTTATCAATACGCTGGTTATATATACTAACTATGTATTGTTTAATTATATTTAAATATAAATACATCACCAGTCAAAAGTTCGACATGCCTCCTTTTAGCTCCAATTATTGTCCATGTTCTCAGTTCCAATTTCTATGAAGATGGACTTTGTAGTTCTACAATTCCAGACTGTAGTCCATCTGTTTGTTTTCTACAGTACATACTGTGTTTACTCTGTTCTAAGGATCAGAACACCAGTAGTACCACCACAGAGCAGGGGTTATTGGGTGGGTGCATTAGTCCTATCCCAGCAGTGTCACTGAGGTGTTTAAATGAAACTCCAGCAGCACTGCTGCACTAAAACCCCCTCACCACATCAGTGTCACTGCAGAACTGACAATAAACAATCCACCACCCAAATGATACCTGTTCTGTGATGCTCCTGACCAACAGAGAACCAACAGGGGACTAACAACAACAAAGAACACAGATGGACTACAGTCTGGAATTGTAAACCTACGAAGTCCATTTATATTGTAAGGGGAGAAAATAGACAATCGAGTAGGAAGGGAGTAGAAATTTTGACTGACACTGTATTAATTTTTCGAGTTCACATGTTTAATAATATATATACTATACTATTATTATTTTTTTTTATTATTATTATTATTATTATATAATAAAATATAAATATATAGGCGGCACACTGGCTTAGTGGTTAGCACGTTCGCCTCTCAGCGCTAGGGATTATATATATATATATATATATATATATATATATATATATATATATATATATATATATATATATATATACACACACACACACACACACACACACGTGGGCAGCAATGCTTACAAATACTGATTGCACAAAATCAGGAAATTGCTACAAGAACACTGAACCACTGAATAAAAAAGAGACAATTTACACAATCAGAGCGATGATGAGGATGGAGATGTTATGAATCTATCTATAATCTATTTAACCTCCCTTAATAAAATCAAATAGAGTCAAATTCAGGCTTTTAAAAGAAAAAGAAAAGACATCTTTGAACCTTTCAAGGTGCAATGCGTGTCACAGGCAAAGTTTCTTTTGATGTACATTTATTTTATGTATCAGAAAATACATACTTCCTGTCAGCCTCAAATTACACTTATTGTCTTTTCTTAAGTTTCAATTTCAATTTCATGTATTCATGTGTGTAAATATATACACACACACACAAAAAAAAGACTCTATAACCACAGACCTTCCTTCTACTTCAGCTGCACGCTCTGTATTATAAAACATACATAAAGCGGACCACCCAGTCCCAAACTAAAAGAATTTCTCAGTGTGGAACTAAAAAGACACCCATATTACAGCACACTCCCACCGCTCTTTCTAATCGATTCCAGTCTGTCTGCCTCAAGTTACAAAAAGAAAACTGGATGGGGAGGAGGTGGAAATGGAAAATTGGACTCATGGCTCATTTTCTCAGCGTCGGATTTTTGATTTCTGAAAAATAGGACAGAACACAGGCTATAAAAACAATGTAACCACTGGACACTGAGAGCAATTCACCTACCAGTTCCGATTCCAACGGTGAGCAAAGTCCACTAGGAGTCTGAGCTGGATGAAGAGGAAGAGGAAGCCCCCGACCGCTCCCACGTACCGCCAGACTAAAAAGAGTGAGAATGAGAAGCCACATTAAGCCATCTTCCTCGACAGTGCTTTGATTTCTGTTACCAACACAAACAGCCATGTCTCTGTTCTCACTGCAGTCCTTCTGATTACTGCTCTGTTTCACTGCAACCCCTAATTACAAACCCTATTTTTGACTCTTCATATTTAAAACTAGATGTTTCCATGTAGTGGATGGACAGTTGGGTTTAAAAGTATGGAATATCTTAACAAATATATAGTCACATCATACATCATGTTGAAGTTCAAGTACAGCAAACTGAATTAATGCATCCTTAAATAATCCATCCATCCATTATCTTCCGCTTTATCCTCTATTAGGGTCGCGGTGGGGTTCCCTATGCCCATCCAGGGGAGAACGTTTCAGGCACTGGGCAGATACACCCAGGACAGGGCGCTAATCTATCACTGGGCACACACTCACTCACACAAACACACTATATTTGGGCCAATTTGGAGAACTCCATTGAATTGATCCATGTTTTCGGACTGTGGGAGGAAACCGGAGAACCCGGAGGAAACCCTCGCGGACACGGGGAGAACATGGAAACTCCACCCAGATGGGGATTCAAACCGGGAATCCCTAGAGCTGAGAGGAGAACATGCTAACCACTAAGCCGCCGTGCCGCCTGTGAATAAATCACATGAAAGATATTAACTTAGTCAGCTTCGCAATTTCCTGTGATTTATTTACAATAATACACTACCTCTTGTACCTTACTTTATTCAGTTCTTGAACTCTGACAACAGGGCTGCTCAATAATGGCAATTATTCTGGAACATAATTGTGTAGAGTTCGATGTTCTCCACACTTTGGTTTTACTGAGAGTTTTAGAGAGTTACAAGAATCACGTGAGCATAATTCCATCCTCCCACTTTAAACCTCGTGTGGAAAACAAGGCACACATGGTGCACAATAAATCAAAGTGTCTGAGCAGTGAGAATGAGAATGATCATGAAATCAGCAAGAAGAACAGATATACTATACCTTCGAGAAACATCTTTTCACCAGGTAGAAAGAAGCCTCCAGCACAGCAGGCTAGTAAAGCCACAAATTTATAGAACCAGAATCTGGATGAAGAGAACAAATACAGTAAATGCTTAGAGAAAATGCAGTGTCAGCTTTTTGATTCTAAACAGCTCAATGATGCCAAAATATTCCGATATAAACGCCTGAGATGCTTAAAGCTACTTTAATGAGTGCCATAACACTCACTAAAGAATTTTTCCGTCATCCTTAAATGCCTTAAAAGTTTTATTAAAAGCAGATCTTTGTTTACTTCAGCAAAACACGCTGCTAAAAGGCCGAGCTGAGAAAAGATCTTATTTCTTCTTTGTTTTAACACAGATGTCCTGCAGTGGGCATCCATCCTCATCTGCCATGACCCCGAATAGCATGACTTTCTATTTCCCGTCATGCTATTTGCATACAACACAAAGATCTGATTATAGTAAAGCCCTGTTGTTGAGAGAGCTCACACTCCCGATCCAGTTTGCCCCAGACCAGGCTTTTAATTTATCATTCTATTTAGACTCAATGCAGTGGGAGTGGAGGAGTAATGTAATTAAAAAGGGAATGTATAACACAGAACAGAGCTGATGGGGAGGAATGAGGGTAATAAAAAACAGGCAAATGACACAAGGCATTCTGGACGTCTAGTGAACCTGCGGGGGGGCGAAGAAGAAAAGACCCGAACCAGAAAGGCGAGTGTACAAAGAAAACAATCCGTTTCTGATCTCGAGAAAGCTCACCCGTTGTGCAGAGCCGCCCGACAGCCTGTGCTGCTTCTCACTCGGATGGTGAACAGGGAGAAAATGAAGAAGAAGCATGCCATGCCGAAACAGACCTTATACACGGCTGAGTAGCCCACGAGGGTGCTGCAGTTCTCTCCAGCGTTCAGCTGTTTACAGATCTCTGAGTAGAACGGAATCTAAAAAACACAAAAACAATCACCTTCAGTGAGAATTACAGAACAGTCTTTGTGCTTCAGGCACGGTGGCTTAGTGGTTTAGCATGTTCTCCTCTCAGTGCTGGGGATTCCCGGTGCGAATCCCAATCTTGGTGGAGTTTCCATGTTTTCCCCGTGTCCACATGGGTTTCCTCTGGGTTCTCCGGTTTCCTCCCAAAGTCCAAAAACATGGATCAAGGCAATTGAATTCTCCAAATTTCCCCATATAGCGTATGTCTGTGTGTGTGAGTGAGTTTGTGTTCCCAGCAATGGATTGGCACCCTGTCCTGGGTGTATCTGCCCAGCGCCCAAAACGTTCTCCCCTGGATGGGCATGGGGAACCCCACTGCGACCCTAATATAAGATAAAGCGGAAGATAATGAATGAATGTTTGTGCTTCAACCAGTATTTAGACTTCACTGAAGCCTAACCAACATGAAAAAATAATTCTTGTCATAATTTCTCATTTTAGTTTTTGCACGGGTGGCACGGTGGCTTAGTGGTTAGCATGTTCTCCTCTCAGCACTAGGGATTCCTGGTTAGAATCCCAATCTGGGTGGAGTTTCCATGTTCTCCCCGTGTCCGCGTGGGTTTCCTCTGGGTTCACGGTTTCCTCCCACAGTCCAAAAACATGGATCAAGCCAATTGAGTTCTCCAAATTGCCCCATATAGAGTGTGTTTGTGTGAGTGAGTGTGTGCCCAGCGATGGATTGGCACCCTGTCCTGGGTGTATCTGCCCAGCACCCGAGACGTTCTCCCTTGGATGGGCATGGGGAACACCCCGCGACCTAGATATAGGATAAGAACGGAAGATAATGAATGGATGGATAGTTTTTGCACTGGAGGACGGGCTGTGCTTTAATTTCATTGTTTAAGTGTACATGTACTATGTGCAATAATGACAAAAAAGCATTTTATATTATTCTAGGGATTTATTTCTGCCTACTGCGCACACAGAGAAATGCGTCCTCTACATTTAACTCATCCGTGCAGAGAAACACACACATACACGTGCACATGTGGTGGGCAGCTCTGTACACGATGCCCGGGAGGCAATTGGGGTTAGGCGCCTTGCCCAAGGGCACTTCATCCATGGTAATTGATGGGACTGGAAATGAACCGGAGACCTTTAGGTCACACAGCTGGTCCCTTAACCACATTTTATACTATTCTATGACTGTAGAACAGATTCTATGATTCTTTTATACTATTCTATGATTTGTTTATACTATTCTATGACCGTAATACAGATTCTATGATTTGTTTATTCTATTCTATGATTCTTTTATACTGTTTCTATGACTGTAGAACAGATTCTATGATTCGTTTATACTATTCTATGATTCGTTTATACTATTCTATGACTGTAGAACAGATTCTATGATTCGTTTATACTATTCTATGATTCGTTCATACTATTCTATGACTGTAGAACAGATTCTATGATTCTTTTATACTATTCTATGATTCTTTTATACTATTCTATGACTGTAGAACCGATTCTATGATTCGTTTATACTATTCTATGATTCGTTTATACCGGTACTATTCTATGACTGTAGAACAGACTGTAGAACAAAACTAGTACCTTAAGTTTGTAGGTGATTCTGGAGCCACCTTCTATATTTGTATCATTTCTGATCTATTAGAGTTTTTTTTTAAGAAAGGTCAGTAACCAAAAACAATAGTGTACATTTGCCATGAGCAGGAATTCATGAACATTTAAGTTATTTTAAAAGCTGTGGAACTACCCTGTATTCAAATAGCTTTTTCGAAAGTGTATAAAGCACTTGGTGAGCAACTTGGTTCCACCCACCATTTAGGTTTCTCCTTTGTGGTCTATGGAATGATGCCATGTTCTGGAGGAGCGTAGGAAGGAGTTTTACAAGCTTAGCTTAATTTTTTGTCCTGACTACTTAACATTTTCCTTCCATCTCCTCTTTTTTTATTCTGTACTGTATATAATTACAAAACAAGGATTTCTAAAAACTTTTCCGCTTTGGTTTTCTTTTATGTCCTTCCTTTTTGTTTGTTGTAACATGAGATCCCGTATTGTAACTGCTGGGCCGCGCTCGACTTTTTTTGTTGAGTGCTATTTACACAGCGGGGGATCAAACGGAGAAAGCGTCCACACTGCATTGTTCTGCCTGACCCGTCTGCGGCCGGCAGTATTCAGCATCATTCCTTGGCAGATGGAAGATGTTTCAAAATATAGTGAGTGGCGTATGAGTTTCAGTGAGTAGTGTACAGTACAGTTGAGAGCAATAGAAACTGAGGACTCAGGATGTTATGGTAACGCCTCAGTGAGCTTTACGATGCTGTTTAGACTCCAGCATGGCAATACAGCATGGTGTACTATTGTGGTTTGGACCAACGTGCTGGCTGGCTGTTGATAAAGACGTTACATGTTGGAAGCTCATCCACTAGGGGCACTGTAATTACGTTACTCAAGTTGTCGGAGTTGAAAGGCTTTAATAAAAGAAACTGTAATTTGTTGAGGGACTTGTTTTAATACGTTTTGTTTGGTATGAAATTTTGTGTTGGTTTAAACGCTGTCCTTAATCTCAATAATTAGAGGTATAAAAGTATACAAAATTCACGGTGGTTAGCATGTTCTCCTCTCAGCGCTTGGGATTCCTGGTTCAAATCCCAATCTGTGTGGAGTTTCAATGTTCTCCCCGTGTCCACGTGGGTTTCCTCCGGGTACTCCGGTTTCCCCCGACAGTCCAAAAACATGAATTCTCCAAATTGCCCCATATAGAGTGTGTTTGTGTGAGTGAGTGAGTGTGCTTAGCGATAGATTGACCCTGTCCTGGGTATATCTGCCCAGTGCCCGAAACTTTCTCCCCTGGATGGGCATGGGGAACCCCACTGCGACACCTAGTAAAGGATAAAGTGGAAGATAATAGATAGATGGCAAATTCACGGTATGGACCTCCCCCCTCTTCCTGACTTCAACCTGAGATGGTTAACATTCCCTCAGCGTTCTTGTCTTTTACATCTAGAGCACTGTTTGGTATCAACATCTGAATAACTCACATGTTCCTGCATTAGTGCCTCCACAGTGGGGGACATCATGATCACGCAGATGATGGTGACTAGCATGAAGTAGAGTGCGTACATGAAGCGCGTCCCCGTCGACTGCTTGATCTTGGGACAGCAGCCGCAGCATAGCGAGCAGGCAGCCGAGCCGCAGCAACAAGCCAACTGTGAGAAGAGAAAGACACAGTAGGTCAACAGTAAGCACATTTCATTGATCTAAAGTTATAGTTACTATAAAAAAGAAATTCTAGAAAAGACATCCTTGTGGATGTAATACATTTTATATTGTGCTTTTTTACAGGTAATCACTAAGACTCACTCACTACCGTACAGTCTACTACGACCTTACAGTCTCACGTGGCTACTATTTAATCTGTCATCAGCAGTGCAGACACAATACAGACATTATCTGATTCTCAAGACAACATGCCAACGCGCGCACACACACACACACACACACACACACACACACACTAGCAACTCTGACAACAAATCATTGGTTGCTGTGACTCCCAGCAGCAAAATGCAGAGCTGCTATTGGACAGCAGAGTGCTGCCTGGGCCAAGCTGTTACTATGAAACTGAGATCAGCGGCAATGTAGCATCTCAATTACTTTATGCTCAGGATGATGTCATTACAACCCAATACAGAGAAGCAAGGACACAAGAAGTCTACAGGGGGAAAAAAACCATGAACATTAAGGAACTGAGAGCGTCCATATTCATAAATTAAATGCTAAACCCGTTTTCCTTACTAAAAAAGCAGTCTGTTAAATTCTAGGCTGCCGTGTCCTGTCTGCTTCAGATAACAGGTGGCCCATCTAAGAGATCTCACATAACAGTGTGAAGAAGCAAACACCCCCCTGGGTCACTGCCTCAAGAGGCCTATCCCTCCTGATATTACCCTCCCCCCTTCACACCGCCTGGAGTCCGCAATGAAGCCACCAACAAAGGCTTTCCCCCCCAAACCCTTGTACATTACCCTTTTGTACTTTCCGAATGCCTGAAGGGGTCTAGGTTAAAGGTGACCATACCAACGACCCTCGAACGGAGTCACACACAATGAAGCTTAAGAGACTCTCAAGTGCCTCTTTATTGTCGGTTCCTCTTTTAGAAATGTCATACAACAGAATTCCAGAAGTCTAACTATGGAACCTAGTAATAAAATACATGACTCCTATAACACTCATGACAAGAATATATTCTTTTACGTTAAAGTTTTTCTAAATTTCTGGTTAACACATGTATCAGGGACTTACGTAGGAGGAACTTATTGGACGCAGATTGTTTTTTTATTTATTGAATCCATGCTTACTAAAACCTTGATGAAATTTAAAAAACCCATGATACATACATCGAAGGATATAACAAGGAAAGGGCAGAGACCATGTCATGCATCATGTAGTCCTCAGCGAGCTTTACGATGCTGTGTAGACTCCAGCATGGCAATACAGCATGGTGTACTATTGTGGTTTGGACCAACAGCACGTCTAAAAACATGGATCAAGTCAATTAAGTTCTCCAAATTGCCCCATATAGAGTGTGTCTGTGTAAGTGAGTGTGTCCCCAGCGATAGATTGGCGTCCTGTCCTGGGTGTATCTGCCCAGCACCCAAAATGTTCTCCACTGGATGGGCATGGGGAACCCCCCCCCCCCCCCCTAATATAGAATAAAGCGGAAGATAATAGATAGATGGCTATTTAAAAATATATACTTTTTATTATTAAAAATCTTGCTTAGAGCCAGACTGCCAAATATGGACATAACTAACATATTCCCTTGTACAAAATGACCCAAATTCTGACATCACCATGATGTAGTTGGCAATTTTAGGTAAAGCAATTAAGTTATGAGCTATAACAGGAAAATTCCTCTTTTTGTAGCCGAACTGATGTAACTGCACAAACTGATCATTATCACCCCAATTATTCTGGACATCAGCTTCAGTGGTGAGTAATCTGAGATGTATAACTGTTCTGCAGAAATATATTACTTCACTGTTTACGTTGTACACAAACAAAAAAAAAAATTTATTTGCTGTAACGACCTGGTTACACCAAACATCCAGAAAGAGAAGTTCTGATGAATGGCTTAAAGACACAGTGATGGATGGATTACAGCTGTCACAAGCTGAAATAGCTTTTTCAGTTGCAAATGAAGCCAGCAGAGGGGAAGAAGGGTAAACGAGTTTCCTCTCAATAGCCTTTTAACCCTTTCTTTTACAAACCAATATGAAGATTCACACAAAGAGCATGAAGAAATAGAGCAATGCAGATATTTAAAACACTCTTATAACCTTGTATTTACAGGACCAAACACTGTTTAGTGTAAAATGTCTGTTTACGTATTCCTATGCAACAGTAAGGCACTAAGCCACTAAGCATGTTCTCCTCTCAGCGCTAGGGATTCCCGGTTCGAATCCCAACCTGGGTGGAGTTTCCATGTTCTCCCTGTGTCCGTGTGGGTTTCCTTCGGGTTCTCCGGTTTCCTCCCACAGTCCAAAAACATGGATCAAGTCAATTGAGTTCTCCAAATTTCCCCATATAGAGTGTGTATGTGTAAGTGAGTGTGTGTCCAGGGTTAGTCTTTGTTACACCTTCAGACATATTTTAGGAACAGTGTGCACAATGTACAAGAGAGAAATGCATATTAGGGTAGAGTGTGGTAGTTCAATGGGTTATCAATGGGTTATTCAATGGGTTGTGGGTTCAAAATCCAGGCCCAGTGCCGTTACCAATGTGGCTCCTTGAGCAAAACTCTCATTAACCATTCATTCCTTCATTCCTTCATTCATTATCTTCCACTTTTATCCTCAATTAGGGTCGGGGGGGGGGTTCCCCATTCCCATCCAGGGGAGAATGTATCGGGCGCTGGACAGATACACCCAGGACAGGGCGCTAATCTATCGCTGGACACACACTCACTCACACAGACACACTCTATATGGGGCAATTTGGAGAATTCAATTGACTTGATCCATGTTTTTGGACTGTTGGAGGAAACCGGAGAACCCGGAGGAAACCCACGCAGACCCGGGGAGAACATGGAAACTCCACCCAGATCCCCCCCCCCCCCCCCCCCCCCCCCCCCCCCCCCCCCCCCCCCCCCCCCCCCCCCCCCCCCCCCCCCCCCCCCCCCCCCCCCCCCCCCCCCCCCCCCCCCGGGATTCGAACCGGGAATCCCTCGCGCTGAGAGAAGAACATGCCAACCACTAAGCCACCCATTCATTAACCATTAAGTTGAGATATTTGTAAATCACTTTGAAAAAAGACAAGACATTTTGCCTCAGGAATTTGCAAATTCACTGGTGTGTTGTCTTTGTTGTCCTTCGTACGCATCCCTGTGTAAAAATCAGCTCAGGCAATGTGTGTGCTACTAGGAACCTCCCTCCCAAATCACCGTATTCATGCCTTTTTCAGGATTTTAGCATCTGAAAACCTCATGCCCACCCTCATTTCTGCCTGATTGTGCTTTTCATCTGTTCTGAACTGAAGAGCCTAAGCAGCTTCGGGCGAAAAGGCGCAAAGAGGCGGGTGATCCGATCATATCCGCGGTGCCCCACGTCCACCGTCCGTGGGCCACTGACTCCCGACAAGTCCTAATGAGTCAGGCCTGCCAGCTCGCCGTCCTCCAGAGCTAATCTTATGCAAACAAGCAGCCTCATGGATCTGACTAGGGGATAAAAAGACCACCCGCAGGCCTTGAAAGACACAAAAGGAGCCTACAAGAAAACGCGGGCAACTGGAGACACGAATTAGCACTTTGAGAATGCACCGGGGGCGATGTTGACCGATGTTTTGTTCACCGTTTCCTCAGATTAGCTGCAGCCTTCCCTAAATGCTGCCTAATTGTGTTTTCAGTGCCGCACTCTATGACTAAATCTGGTGTCTTCGAACTCATTTGTGGCATTGCTGCATGCTGGGAGATGAGGGAAACAGAGGGAAGCTTAGCACAAACAGGCATTTACTGCTAATTGAAGCTGCACACACACCAGAGCTGTGCAAAACTAGGTTTGGACACAAACATACAGTCTGGATCTTCCGAGGTGAGCCACGGGATGCAAGAACAAACTTGTGGTTTCCGGGTGGTGCATATTTGCATGTTCATATCAGGTTCATAAATAGCAACATTGTTTGCGACTAAACATATAACGCAAATTATACCATGAGCAAAAATAGAGGACGATGTGCCTCTTCAACTAATTCAAAAGTCTGCAGCCCGGCTTGTGTTTAACCAGCCCAAGCGAACTCATGTCACTCCATTACTCGTTTCCCTCCATTGGCTCCCTGTAGCTGCTCGCATTCAGTACAAGTCACTGACTCTGGCCTACAGAACCATTTCTGGATCTTTCCCCTCCTACCTTCACTCTATCTTTTCAAAATACACTCCGACTCGTTCACTTTGCTCCAGTGATGATCGCCGCCTGGTGGTTCCAGCTCACCGAGGAGCTGATTCTCACTCCGTGGCGTTCACCACTGCAAAATGGTGGAACGATTTTCACAACTCTGTCCGTGAGGCAGAATCACTAAGCAGTTTTAAGAAACTACTGAAGACGCATCTCTAACCTCTACTTGTTGTAGAAAAAAAAAGGGGGGCAGCATCAAATAACAATGAGGTTTGATGACTTTACAGTATAGTTGGTTTTCTCCATAACTTCTGACTTGTAATGTTCTTATTTGTAAGTCGCTTTGGATAAAAGCGTCTGCTAAATGACTAAATGTAATGTAAATGCATGCTCAGAACACCATCACTAATCTATATAAACAACTTGTTATAGGAAACAAATCGAAACTTAACCACAAGGCATCCTGTAGAACATAATAAACCACAAGCCTGTGTGTACGTCAGTCTGCAATACTGACCTGACTGACACAACACATCATGAACCCAATGAGAGACCATCATTTTTTATTATGAAGATTTTATGACTGTAATGCTTATGTACTGAAGCCGGCAATTGAGTTTGGTATTCATGAGGTCATTATGACACACAACGCGAGAAAAGAGACAACAGACTGAGATGTTTTCAGTTCACAGGCTTTACATCACTGTCAGGGCAGGAAATGGGCTGTGTTCCAAATGGTTCTGTGTTACAAACCAGGACACAACGAAGCCTGAGGACAGGATTCATCAAACTCAGGATCGAGTTCATTAACATTCATTCATTCATTATCTTCCGCTTTATCCTCTAGTAGGGTCACGGGGGGGTTCCCCATGCCCATCCAGGGGAGAACGTTTCGGGCGCTGGGCAGATAGACCCAGAACAGGGCGCCAATCTATCGCTGGGCACACACTCACTCACTCAAACAAACTCTATGGGGCAATTTGGAAAACTCAACTGACTTGATCCATGTTTTTGGACTGTGGGAGGAAACTGGAGAACCCGGAGGAAATCCATGCGGACACGGGGAGAACATGGAAACTTTACCCAGATGGGGATTCGAACCGGGAATCCCTAGTGCTGAGAGGCGAACATGCTAACCACTAAGCCACCGTGCCGCCACCTCGATAACATCTCAGCTTAAAAGCTTGTGCTGAGGATCTGAACACGCACTTTGGAAAAGCTTTTAAAAGCAGCTGTGAAGGTGAGAAATCGTTCATGCTGCGAGCTGCTGCATTTTGCTCGGGGGAAGGAGCACCACTTGCGAAACCTGGTGTCTTGCAAGATGTTAAAACCGCAGCAGATATGGTATTGGGCAGTAGGTGTTTTGACATTTGACATTTTAAAAACAATCCAATATAAGTTTCTTTAGCAGTGAACATTTACTGACTGTTAAAGACACAAAATGTACAAAAATGACTGACGGCAGAACGGATGTTCAAGAACAGATCAGAAATATTCCCCTGAATTTCTCTGAACATTTGAAATACCACATATTAATTAGGCCTGGGGATTTCCTGATGGAGATTTCCACAGACACATCCTGAAATCATGTAGCTCCTTTAGAAATGAGAAAGTCATTCATGACGCAAAGGAGGACAAGCCCGAGATGTCCCTCAGAACACCATAACTAATCTATATTAACAACTTTTTATAGGAAACAAATTGAAACTTAACCACAAGCCTGTGTGTACGTCAGTCTGCAATAATGACCTGACTGATACAACACATCATGAACCCAATGAGAGACCATAATTTTTTATTATGGACCTTTTATGACTGTAATGCTTAGGTACCGAAGCAAGCAATTGAGTTTGCCTATTAATTAGGCCTAGGGATTTCCTGGTGGAGATTTCCACAGACACATCCCAAAATCATGTAGCTCCGTTAGAAATGTGAAAGTCATTCATGATGCAAAGGAGGACAAGCCCGAGATGTCCCTAACTGGAAAACAAACCCAAAACCTTCATGCAGTGAGATGGAAGCACTAACCGCCACAGAACCACCCAAGATCCAAACAGAAAGTTTTTTCAGTCGAGGGTTTTAATCCTTCTGCAATATTAACACAAACAGACTAACAAGAAGTTAACCAACAAATGTAAGCAATAAGCCTCATTCAACAGAGAGAACATCCCATCCATCCATTATCTCCCGCTTTATCCTATATATGGGTTGTGGGGGGGTCCCCCATGCCCATCCAGGGGAGAACGTTTCGGGCGCTGGGCAGATAGACCCAGGACAGGACACCAATCTATCACTGAACACACACTCACTCACACAGACACACTCTATATGGGGCAATTTGGAGAACTCAATTGACTTGATCCATGTTTTTGGACTGAGGGAGGAAACCGGAGAACCCAGAGGAAACCCACGTGAACACGGGGGATTCAAACCGGGAATCCCTAGCGCAGAAAGGCAAATGTGCTAACCACTAAGCCACCGTGCGGCCCGAGTAAACATCCCATAATGCAATAAAATCGAATCCTTATCACGCCTTCACACCCAAATCGATTATCACCCAAACTCAGTCACTAGCACAGGAACCAACACATGCTGATACTCCAATATCATCGAGTCACAGTGTGTATTCAGTTACTACAAGTAATTAACTTGTACAGCTACTTCAACGACAAACTCCAGCCATGTTATTTAATTAAATAACTAAATTTAATTTAGTTCCTGTAAAAACCACAATGTCACTCAGTTTGGATAAAGTAGCTTCATTCATTCATTCATTATCTCCCGCTTTATCCTCTATTAGGGTCGCGGGGGGGGTACCCCATGCCCATCCAGGGGAGAACGTCTCGGGCGCTGGGCAGATAGACCCAGGACAGGGCGCCAATCCATCGCTAGGCACACACTCACTCACTCAGACACACTCTACATGGCGCAATTTTGGAGAATTCAATTAACT
Source organism: Corydoras maculifer (assembly GCA_019802435.1). Classification (NCBI taxonomy): domain Eukaryota; kingdom Metazoa; phylum Chordata; class Actinopteri; order Siluriformes; family Callichthyidae; genus Corydoras; species Corydoras maculifer. Next base: position 847,718 of record JAFMOD010000981.1, read on the forward strand.
TGATCCATGTTTTTGGACTGTGGGAGGAAACCGGAGAACCCGGAGGAAACCCACGCGGACACGGGGAGAACATGGAAATTCCACCCAGATGGGGATTCGAACCGCGAATCCCTAGCGCTGAGAGGCGAACGTGCTAACCACTAAGCCACCGTGCCGCCCCGGATAAAGAAGCTTTCCCCCCTAATTGTAAAGAGGACAGTCACTCGATCTGCCAGCAGCTGCCAGCATATAAGATCAGAATGCCAAGTCTGATACAAGAATACCATTTTATCGGGGCCTAAGAACAATTAACAAAGGTTGGTACATCTGCAGACTAAAGATGACATGTGGGTCAGTTTCAGGGGAAATCCCCATAAACCAAACAACTAATCTTACGAGTTTGATTGTAAAAATATGAGGAAAGACAGAAAACCCCCTTTTTTAAATGTTCTGCCTGCTCCATAAAGCAACTTAACGTCAAATATGGAGCATAGACACTACGGAATTGTATTCCTTTTGATTATAATTTAAAAAAACATAGGAAACAAAATAGAAAGCAAAACATGGAAACTCCACCCAGATGGGGATTCGAACCGGGAATCCCTAGTGCTGAGAGGAGAACATGCCAACCACTAAGCCACCGTGCTGCCAGAAAGCAAAACACAAAGCTGATATTTATCTTTTGGTGTCATGGATCGGGAATTAGGGTGGCACAGTGGCTAAGTAGGTTAGCACGTTCGCCTCTAAGCGCTGGTTCGAATCCCCATCTGGGTGGAGTTTCCATGTTCTCCCCGTGTCTGTGTGGGTTTCCTCCGGGTTCTCTAATTTCCAAAAACATGGATCAAGGTTAATTAAATTCTTCCAATTGCCCCCATATAGAGTGTGTCTGTGTGAGTGAGTGTGTGCCCAACGATAGATTGGGTGTATCTGCCCAGCGCATGAAACGTTCTCCCCTGGATGGGCATGGAGAACCCCTCGCAACCCTAGTATAGGAAAAGCGGAAGATGATGAATGGATGGAAGTTAATAAATAGTAAATTATACTATGTAAATAGGGCAAAATCCGCAAATATCGCGATAACACTTCTTGATCGATAAGATGCCACTATTTATCGCGATAATAGACAGCATAGAAATATCGTCCAGCACTAAACTTGACAGAGCAGTAATAGCACGATAGCTACGTCTGCCTTTTAAAAACGAACAAAGGACATTTAACAACAAGCGTCTAAAAAAGCTCGGGCTTTATTTACTACATTTAATACGGATTGCTTTGTTTTTAACGTCCCCAATCACAACTACATAAAAGAAATCTGTAAACTGAGCCCAATTCTCACTGACAGCCGAAACTAAAGGAAAGCCCGACTCGCGTAACCGACGCATCTGATTCCGATTCCGTCTTTAAGAACCGACATTCAAACTAATAAGGCTTTTTAACACTCACCTGAGATAAACAGCACGGGATGCACATCTTTTAAAGGTCTGTAATTAAACCCACTTTCACGCGAACGGCTCCGCTCCGGACAGATGTTGCTCACTCGCCCTCCAAGCACACAATAAACGTACAGGCAAGGGGAGCGATGAGGGCTTGGTTCCAATTCCCCTACCTAGTCGCCTACCTAGGTTCACTACGTGGGGGCATTCCACGTTGGGTTTCGCCCTTTCTGTCGAGTTCTACATAGTGCTCTAGACGTCGATGTAAGACTGCATGTAACCTGGTGACGTCACCCAAAAGGCGTGGCTTGGAGGCGGACACAATTAGTATTATCACAACAAATCAGTAAACATCTGAGATTTATTTTTAAGTTCCTAAAAATGACGTCAAAGCCAAATTGTTCTTTAAAAAGGTTTGAATTGTTGCAGAATATTGATATCCGGTAGCTGGAAGGTTAAAACCTGTAACATGTGAAAGTGTCAGCTGAGATTCAGGCTTTTTCGCCCATAGCTGGACTACAGACTGGAAGTGTAGAACTACAAAGACCATCTTTACTGAAAGTGGAACTGAGAGCAGGCGGCATGGTGGATTAGTGGTTTAGCATGTTCTCCTCTCAGCACTAGGGATTCCAGGAATCCCCATCTGGAATCCCCATCCCCATCAGGAATCCCCATCGAATCCCCATCTGGCTGGAGTTTCCATGTTCTCCCCGTGTCCGCGTGGGTTTCCTCCAGGTTCTTCGGTTTCCTCCCACAGTCCAAAAACATGGATCAAGTCAATTGAGTTTTCCAAATTGCCCCATATAGAGTGTGTCTGTGTGAGTGAGTGTGTGCCCAGCTATGGATTGGCGTCCTGTCCTGGGTGTATCTGCCCAGCGCCCGAAACGTTCCCCCTGGATGGGCATGGGGAACCCCACCGCGACCCTAATAGAGGATAAAGTGGAAGATAATGGATGGATGGATGGATGGAACTGAGATCATGGACAATAAGTGGAGCAAAAGGAGACGTGCTCCAAATTGTTAGAAGTATCCATCCATCCATTATCTTCCGCTTTATCCTATATCAGGGTCGTGGGGGGGGGGGGGGGGGTTCCCCATGCCCATCCAGGGGAGAACGTTTTGGGCGCTGGGCAGATAGACCCAGGACAGGGCGCCAATCTATCGCTGGGCACACACTCACTCACACAGACACACTCTATATGGGGCAATTTGAAGAACTCAATTGACATTGATCCATGTTTATGGGAGGAAACCAGAGAACCCGGAGGAAACCAACTCGGACACGGAAAGAACATGCTGTTAGTAGTATTGTATAATAAATTAAGTGAAAACACAAAATGTAAAAAAAATGTAAAGGTCCCCGATGAGATACAGGAGAAACCAATGACATGAGCATCGACCAGATTAATCAATAATTTAAACAGATCCATTACAGAGAGGTGTGTATGTGCTGGGCGGCACGGTGGCTTAGTGGTTAGCACGTTCGCCTCTCAGCACTAGGGATTCCCGGTTCGAATCCCTATCTGGGTGGAGTTTCCATGTTCTCCCCGAGTCTGCGTGGGTTTCCTCCAGGTTCTCCGGTTTCCTCCCACAGTCCAAAAACATGGATCAAGTCAATTGAATTCTCCAAATTGCCCCATATAGAGTGTGTGAGTGAGTGAGTGTGTGCCCAGCGATGGATTGGCGCCCTGTCCTGGGTGTATCTGTCCAGCGCCCGAAACGTTCTCCCCTGGATGGGCATGGGGAAACCCCCCGCGACCCTACTAGAGGATAAAGCGGGAGATAATGAATGAATGTATATGTGCTGCATGGTTCCTTCAGTTATACTGTTTTAAATGATCATTCTGTTTCAAAATCAAGCCAAACATGATTTTTAAGAAGTCTTTGCTTTCTTTCAAATACTTCAGCAGAGTGTGAGGTGATAAAACTCTTCACAGAGCGAGATGAGCTGCCTGGTGTGAAACAAGAGCTCCCCCTGCAGGCTCCACGGCGAAGTGACAAGTCAGCGACTGAAGTAGTAAAAACTGTGGTGAAAAAAAAAGGTCTTTTTTAACATCCAATCTATTGACTGAACAAAGCTACCCAGAACTACTTTATATGCAGAGGTCATGTGAGCTTTACACGTCGTTAAAGCATTGACAGGGCAATACATCAAGTGCTTAATTATCGCATATATTTTCAACATTTTTTTTTACCCTAAATTAATAATAATTATACATTTTTAAAGCATAATTTACAAGTAGACATCTGTGTAGCACAGTGGCTAGCATGTTCTCCTCTCAGCACTAGGGATTCCCAGTTCGAATCCCATGGTTTCCATGGTCTCCATGGTCCCATGTGGGTTTCCTCCAGGTTCTCCGGTTTCCTCCCACACTCCAAAGACATGGATTCAAGGTCAATTGAATTTTTCGAAATTGCCCCATATAGTGTCTGTGTGAGTGAGTGTGTGCCCAGTGATAAACATCTGAGGCATTCAGTTAATGGATACTTCCACCCTAAATTCAAAGTTTTGAACTATAAAAAATAAAGTTATAGAAAATAGAGCATTCATTGTAATTGATATCTTAACTGCATAGTAATTTATAATTTTTTTCATTCATTCATTATCTCCCGCTTATCCTCTATTAGGGTCGCGGTGGGGTTCCTCATGCCCATCCAGGGGAGAACGTCTCGGGCGCTGGGCAGATACACCCAGGACAGGGCACCAATCCATCGCTGGGCACACACTCACTCACACACACACTCTATATGGGGCAATTTGGAGAATTCAATTGACTTGTTCCATGTTTTTGGACTGTGGGAGGAAACCGGAGAACCTGGAGGAAACCCACGCAAACACGGGGAGAACATGGAAACTCCACCCAGATGGGGATTCGAACCGGGAATTTCTAGCGCTGAGAGGCGAACGTGCTAAACACTAAGCCACCGTGCCGCCAATTTATAATTTAATGAATTAAATAATTTTAATAATTACTTAAATATATATATATATAAAACAAGCAGCATTTACACAGAAATTAACTTTAACAGTTTACAATTAATTCCCTAAACTCATTCATGGAGACAAGGCTGCATCTACCACTTCTAAAAATATATTGTTTCAAATATTTGTGAACAGAGCAACAATATGCAGAATGAGTAGCATCCGTGAACAAAAACAGATTTTATGCACTGAAATAAAAACACAATGTTTTTAATATAATTTAATTTGGTACACAGTATAAAAAATAAACCTTTAGATTGACATGATGTAAACATATCAACTTCAGCAGCCACAAACAGATGCAAATGAAGGTTGAGTAATGTAGACACAGTAACTGCAGGTTTTCAGCAGCACTCCCAGTCTTAACATGGTTCAGTCTTCAAAACAGGTCAACTAAAAGACCAGCCTTTTCATTAGAGTACCTACAGAGAAGGAATGGAGATCGTGTTACGGATGTCTTACATGTGTTTAGAGATCAATGATAAGTTCTAACATATCAACATTACACTGACCAGTCACTTTATAAGGTTTACATTAGTTTGAAGCTAATTTTCCTTTATATCAGTTCCACTGATCATATATATATAGAAACATTCTGTAGTCTGCCTGATTCTCAATACTTTGTTAGTCTCCTTTACTTTATTTTCTTCTGATCAGGACAGAATAATTACAGCAGGACTACAAATCAGTAGCCATTGAGGGGAGCGGTAGCTCAGAGTTTAGTGCGTTGGACAATCAATCTGAAGGTTGGGTGTTTGAATCCCAGGTCCACTGAAGTTACCAGTGTGGGTCCTTGAGCAAGACCCTTAACCCTCATTGCTCCAGGGATGTTGTGATTAACCCTGTGCTCACCTTGTGTAAGTTGCTTTGGATAAAAGCGTCTGCTAAACGACCAAATGTAAATGTAAATGTAAATTTAGGTGGTGAGTGGTTCTCAGCACTGCAATGACACGGTGGTGGTGGTGGTGTGTTAATGTAGGTTGCACTGGTGTAAGTGGAGCTTAGACATTTATGTACGTCACAGATCATACACATCTTTGCCATTGCTTTATGTTCTTGTAGCTCATTTGCTGCTGCTGCAAAGTTTGTGTTATTCAATTCTCTAATGCTTTATAAGAGCTGATAAATTTCACATGATGCTGGAGGCTCGACATTTCAGTTATCCAGGTAGTTATACTGAGAGGAAAAAAATCACTACATAATATAAGTGAACCGATTAATAAGGATTAACAAAGTATGTGAGAATCAGACTACATTCTGGAATTTTAGAACCTCACACGACCTTTACATGAAACACTGCAAAAATCTAGGTAAAAAAACAAGAAAAATAAACACAAATCAATGAAAGATATACATGGAATCAAGTACAATTATCTGCCAATATAGTGAGTAAATGTATCTTGTTGCGGCACGGTGGCTTAGTGGTTAGCACGTTCTCCTCTCAGCACTAGGGATTCCCGGTTCAAATCCCAAACTGGGTGGAGTTTCCATGTTCTCCCCGTGTCTGCGTGGGTTTCCTCTGGGTTCTCCGGTTTCCTCCCACAGTCCAAAAACATGGATCAAGTCAATTGAGTTCTCCAAATTCCCCCATATAAAGTGTGTCTGTGTGTGTGTCTGTGTGTTTGGGTGTGTGCCCAGCGATAGATTGGGTGTATCTGCTCAGCTCCCGAAACGTTCTTCCCTGGATGGACATGGGAAACCCCCCGCGACCCTAATACAGGATAAAGCGGAAGATAATGATTGACTGAATGTATCTTGTTAAGAATGCTTGGACAAAGAAAATGTTTTAAAAAATAAACTATATAAAATATTATCGTGCATAAAAAGCAGTTTGTCTTGCAACAGGATTTGTTACACTTTAAGATTTTCTGATTTGTTTTCCTACCTTGGTCACGACCATCAAGCTTTCTCTTTATGCCTATGGAGAGATTTTCCTTTTCTTTTAGAACTTCTGCTGAACAGTTTGGTCGAGGGAGTTGAGGACCCGGGGTGGGAGCTGGTTTCTGGCTGAAGTACTTCATTTTCAAAGCCTAAACATTTATAATCATGTTGGATGTAATTAGTGCACATTAGGGCAAAAAACATGACGTTAAAGGTGGAATGGAATTACAACATGGATATAAATAAGATTAATAATTACATTCACATCTCTATCTATGTCTTTCTTCCCATCTCTGTATGTCCCTGTCTCCGCCCCGTCACCAACCCTCTCTGTCCCCGTCTCCGCGCCGTCACCAACCCTGTCTGTCCCCATCTCATTTACATTTAGTCATTTAGCAGCTGCTTTTATCCAAAGCGTCTTACAAATGAGAACACTCCGTCCATGTATGTCCCCATCTCGGTCTATATACATAGTGTAGCATGTAGTTAAGTTTGTAGAGAAACTGCAGATGTTAACATTTTATTAAAATTAGACTAGAACGGTCATGAACATGGATTTTGTGAAAAAAAAAAAAAAAAAAAATCATGAATGGAGGCCTATTTATTACTAGAATAGAGACCTCTATTGGCTGCTCAAGGGGTGGCAGTGCAAGGGGTAGAGTGTGAATAGGAAATCGAAGTAACAGCAGAATACGCTGTAGAAAAACAAATATTTGAAACTGAGAATTATAACAAGCTATAAACAAATACTGAAAAGCAACCAGATTCTCAAACTGATCTACCTTCTTTTAAACAATGCTTAGCTGAGGATCGATTCGGTCATGTGACCCATACAGTGTTCTTTAATTTCAATAAGCCAGCCACCCTTCTAGTACATCACCTTTGTTGCCGTGACACGACTGCAGGGGTTAAAGCAGAACAAGCCACGTAAAAGATCCAGAAGGTCGTCACTGGCTGCACTGAATATGTCCTCCAGAGGAGTCCCGGGAAAAGGTTTAAACGCCACGTAGTCTGGAAGACTCGTCATCCCCTTTAAATAGAACAGAATAGTCTGAGAAGGACAGATCCACCGTCATTCAATGACTTTAAAATCAATATGAATTCAGAATGTACTCACGGGCCAAATCTCTTCTGTCGGCGTCCCCAGTGCTTCAAATATCTTTGTTAACTGATCAAGGTCAGAATCCCCAGCTAGGAATGGAAGCTTTTAAAACATATAGACATATTATATAGACAAATCCAGCCATTACAAGGCAACAAATACAAGAACATACACACACACACACACACACACACGGGGATGTTGTGATAAACCCTGTGCTCACCTTGTAAGTCGCTTTGGATAAAAGCGTCTGCTAAATGACCCAATGATTGATGATTGAATGACCCAATGACACACAAACACACTACATAGGGGCAATACAGAACAGCAAATACACCTTGAATTCAAGTTTTTGGACTTCACATTCTATATAGGGGCAATTTGGAGCAGCAAATTCACCTTAAAGCCATCCAACTCTGGGAGGAAACCCACATGGAAGTGAACCCAAGCCAACATGAAGAGGACATGGAAACTCCACCCAGATCGGGATTTGAACCTGGGTCCCCAGCCCTGAGAGGTGGACTTGTTAACCACTACGTCAACGTGTCGCCAACAAACTAGATGTAAAACCTAATGCCTGACTCCCAACACAGGATCTTTAAACAAGCAACAGATTACATGCAGGGTGTCCCAATACTTATGTCCATGAAGTGGATGTTAAACTTGTTAATCAGAATTATTGATTATAATCACATGATGAATCTGTTTTTTACACTTACACGGAGTAGGAGTTCTGCCAGAATACAGCCCACTGCCCACATGTCCACGCCAACACCATACATTCTGGCCCCAAATAGCAGCTCTGGTGCTCGATACCATCTGAAAGAAAGTTTACATTAAAGGTAAAGTACATAGGAAGTAGAGCATTAAACACAGAACTAGAATGTGTATTATTCCATTATATCAGAATTGAACTGATGATGTGAGTAAAAACGAGCGTCTCGGGGGTGTGTGATTATTATTATATATTTTTTTTAATCCAGCCTGGGCGGCACAGTGGCTTAGTGGTCAGCACGTTCGTCTCTCAGCACTAGCGATTCCCGGTTTGAATCCCCATCTGGGTGGAGTTTGCATGTTCTCCCCATGTCCGTGTGGGTTTCCTCCGGGTTCTCCCGTTTCCCACCACACTCCAAAAACATGGATCAAGTCAATTGAGTTCTCCAAATTGCCCCATTTAGAGTGTGCATGTGTGTGTGTGTCCAGTGATACATTGGCACCATGTCCTGGGTGTATCTGCCCAGCGCCCGAAACGTTCTCCCCTGGATGGGCATTGGGAACCCCCCCGCGACCCTAATAGAGGATAAATCGGAAGATAATAGATGGATGAATAATTCAGCCTGTTGTTGTTTCTGGTACTTACCTAGTCACAACCTGATGTGTATAGACTCGATTGGGACTTCCAAATGCCTTTGCCAAGCCAAAGTCAGCAAGTTTAAGAACACCATTCTCATCGAGCAGCAAGTTATTCGGCTTCAGATCCTACAAATGAAGCAGAAAGACAGACATTATGATTTACTGATTCCAAAGAGAAATTCAGGGAATCCACCTGCTGTTCCATATTGTACAAAGTAAGGTACACAACAAGCCAAAGAGGAAATATAAAAACTGAATATAGAATTCATCCATCATCTACCACTCGATCCTGTACTAGGGTCATGGGGAGGTTCCCCATACCAATCAATTCTATCGCTGAAAAAAATCTTTATTAAAATTCAATTTTATTAAATAGATGTTTTTAAATTTGTATAAATTGCCTCGAATTGCCTCAGTGGTGCTTAAGTAATAGCAGTTCTGACCCGGTGCAGGATCCAGTGGTGGTGTAAATATTCCAGGCCCTGCAGCGTCATCAGGATGTAAGCTTTGATATGAGAAGGTGTAAGGACAAGACTTGTGTCTTTAATGATAACCTGAAACAGACAAAAAGCAACAGCTTATGATTAGTGATGAGGCAAATTAAAAATGGTACAATTCATTTATCCTAAGAGCACCACAACAGTCATTACAACATTCATAAGAAAGATACGCATTATGCCATTAGTGGGAGCTACATAGTGTTAAAATTCAGCCAAAGTCCTGGTTGGTTTTTTTTTTCAATAACAATTGTATTTTGCGTATAAAATAAATAAATAATTATTTTAAAATAATTTATTTTATAATAAAAATAATAATTTAATTCATAATAATTTAATTAATTAATTAAAAAATAAATAAATAATTTCTAAATAATTTATTTATTCATTCATTATCCTCCGCTTTATCGTACATTAGAGTCGCGGGGGGGTTTCCCATGCCCATCCAGGGGAAAACGTTTCGGGCGCTGGGCAGGTACACCCAGAGCAGGGCGCCAATTCATCGCTGGGCACACACTCACACTCTACATGGAGAATTCAATAGACTTGATCCATGTTTTTGGACTGTGGAAGGAAACCAGAGAACCCGGAGGAAACCCACGCGGACACGGGGAGAACATGGAAACTCCACCCAGATAGGGATTCGAACCGGGAATCCCTATCGCTGAGAGGGGAACGTGCTGACCACTAAGCCACCGTGCCACCCATAATTAATATAAATAATCATAATTTATTTATGGCACTTTTTTGCCAAAGTTAATTATTGAATAATAATTGTAAGAATGTATTATTTCTTAAAGAATAATCGTAATCAAAATCTGTTATTGGCTCATCCCTAACCATGAGCTCATTGAGCGAGACATTTGAACAGAAACCCATGTCCATTGTTCCTTTCAGTACATTTTCAATGAATCCACTCAGAACCCAGAATACAGACTTGTGTTGTTTCCCTCTCATTTCCACTCAACCTCATTTGATAATAGCTGCTTTGCTAAAGTGATAAACAGAAATATTGATTTTTAAAGTGCCGTAAGGAGACAGTCAGCCTCTCCTCCACTCCGCTGCTGCTCGTTATTGCTAAAATCCAGTTAGGCCAACTCTAAAAAGGCCACTTTCTGATAATGGAACAACATAAGACAGAGATATTAGGGATGCATGAGTAGCTTGTTTACCTCAAGGTCTGTCTCCATATAGTCAAACACCAGACTAATGTTGGATTTGTGTCCAAAAGCATCAAGGAGCTAAGAAAACAATAATGATTTGACTTTAAACACTGCAACATAAAAAGATCCGACATTATGTTTATGTTCCCTTTAGAATGACTGAGACAAACACTGGACTTTAAACATCGGTTTAAATTCACCAGTAAATAATAAGAAATAAAACTGGAACCACTTACTTTGCAGCTTATAACCAAAAGTATGTGGACACCTGACCATTAGAACCCTTTTTACATGGTCATCAACACTAGAGGTTTCCATACAGTGTTCATATGTTGACTTACACCAATAATGTTGGAGTGACTTATCTCCTGCAGCAGTTTGATTTCTCTGAGAGCTGTTCTGTTGATGCCTAAAAGACAATAACCATGGAATAAAATATTTAAGTATTTGAAATCGCAACTTAAAGAAATCTTTAGAGACATAAAGCGATACCATCTTTTGCCTCGGTTCTGTGTCCCACTTTAATCTGTTTAAATAGTAAAATAACATTAATTAGGTTGCTGGGTTAATGCACAAGTCCTCTGACTGCATTAACAGTAATGAGTGGTTACTGGAATGATCTTACCTTTTTGATCGCCACAATTCTATTGTTAAGTTTGTCCCTCGCTTTGTAAACAGTGGCAAACTGTAAGAGAACACGGACACTCAACGTAATACATATACGAACAATCACGTTAATAAGGGTGGAAGTCTGTGTGTGTCAATGTGGTACAAGCAGCAACAGTGAGTTAATTTAGGGAACACATCTGTGATTTGAAATAAGGACCGTCATAGAACACTACATCTTTAAAGGTCTATGAGACGACAATCAAAATGACATGATATCAGTCCAAAGTTTGGACACACATGTTCTCAGTTCCACTTAATATAAAGATGGACTTTGTAGTTCTACAATTCCAGACTGTAGTCCAGCAGTTTGTGTTCTACAGTACATACTGTGTACGTCCCCTTTACTCTGTTCTACCCCAATAGTACCCCCACAGAGCAGGGGTTATTTGGTGGGTGCATTAGTCCTATCCCAGCAGTGTCACTGAGGTGTTTAAATGAAACTCCAGCAGCACTGCTGCACTAAAACCCCATCACCACATCAGTGTCACTGCAGAACTGACAATAAACAATCCACCACCCAAAAGATGCCTGTTCTGTGATGCTCCTGACCAACAAAGAACCAACAGGGGACTAACAACAACAAAGAACACAGATGGACTACAGTCTGAAATTATAAAACTACAAAGTCCATCTGTATGATAAGTGGAGGAAAGCAGTATTAAAGCAGTTTGACACCTAATTAACACTATAATTGTGACGTATTGACACAACTATCAGAACCCCAGAATAGAGTCATAATAAACTAAGAGAAACAAACTTTCGAACATGTGCAGAGTGTTTAAAGGTGTTAAATCTGTATGTTTAGTAACACATGTCATAACACATGCGACATTTAAATGATTTTAATGAGCTGATATCAGTCAGAGAGCGGCACGGTGGCTTAGTGTTTAGCATGTTCTCCTCTCAGCGCTAGGGATTCCCAGTTCGAATCCCAATCTGGGTGGAGTTTCCATGTTCTCCCTGTGTCCACGTGGGTTTCCTCCGGGTTCTCCGGTGTCCTCCCACAGTCCAAAAACATGGATCAAAGTAATTGAATTCTCCAAATTGCCCCCTATAGAGTGTGTTTGTGGGAGTAAGTGTGTGTCCAGCGATAGATTGGCGCCCTGTCCTGGGTGTATACTTTGTCCCCTGGATGGGCATGGGCATGGGCAACCCCCCCCCCCTCAATAGAGGATAAAGCGGAAGATAATGAATGGATGGATATCAGTCACAGAGCAGCATGGTGGCTTAGTGGTTAGCATGTTCTCCTCTCAGCACTAGGGATTCCCGGTTCGAATCCCCATCTGGGTGGAGTTTCCATGTTCTCCCCGTGTCCGCGTGGGTTTCCTCCGGGTTCTCCGGTTTCCTCCCACAGTCCAAAAACATAGATCAAGGTCAATGGAGTTCTCTAAATTGCCCCATATAGAGTGTGTCTGTGTGAGTGTGTGTGTCCAGCGATAGATTTGCGCCCTGTCCTGGGTGTATCTGCCCAGAGCCCGAAACGTTTCCCCCTGGATGGGCATGGAGAACCTAATAGAGGATAAAGCAGAAGATAATGGATGGATAATATCAGTCAGAATAACGGCTCTGCTGCTAAGCTAACACGCTCTCTGTGCGGGTGTCATAAAGCCCACGTCACTAAATATTAATAATAACAACAATAAAAAATCAACACATGTTGCAGTAAAGCGCGTGTTACCTGCCCCTCCCCGAGAAAATCCAATTTTTCATAGCGTTTAGCTCGTGACGTCACGTCCACAGCCATTAGATTGACCGCTGCGCTTTGTTCACTCGCTGCTCTCCGGTTAAAACGCTCCAAATACATCCGGGTAACCAGCGCGTCACCGGGCCGGTGTTATAAACACAACACTGATCTATATATCATACACAGCTCAGAAAGCCGGAGGAATGACATACAGATCAGCGAATCTGCTACTGATTCCATAATATTATACTGTATGTATAAATGGCATTAAATAATAAAGTAATAAGGCACGATAGCCTTATTGATTTGGGGAAAGGGTTATAAATCGATACAATTAGCAACGAGGTTTAATTCATGAATGTGTTTATCCATCCATCCATTATCCTACGCTTTACCCTCTACTAGGGTCGCTTTGGGGCGGGGGGGGGGGGTTCCCCATGCCCATCCAGTGGAGAACGTTTCGGGCGCTGGCAGATACACCCACAACAGGGCACCAATCTATTGATGGGCATGCTCACTCACACAGACACACAAACACACACACTATATGGGGCAATTTAGAGCATTCCCCCCCCCCCCCCCCCCCCCCCCCCCCCCCCCCCCCCCCCCCCCCCCCCCCCCCCCCCCCCCCCCCCCCCCCCCCCCCCCCCCCCCCCCCCCCCCCCCCCGTTTATTTAATACAAAATTAATAATAAACTGGTCTTTCACAATATCATGTAGTCCAGTTTTTAAAGTGAACTTTGATTGAATCAGCTCGCTGTTTATCATTCATCCATTCATCTCATTATCTTCCACTTAATCCTTTACTAGGGTAGCGGGAGGGTTCCCCATGCCCATCCAGGGGAGCGCTGGCAGATACACCCACAACAGGGCACCAATCTATTGATGGGCATGCTCACTCACACAGACACACAAACACACACACTATATGGGGCAATTTAGAGCATTCAAGAGCATTTTAGAGCAATTTAGAACATTCAATTTACCTTGAATACATGTTTTGACCTGTGGGAGGAAACCGGAGAACCCAGAGGAAACCCATGCGAGCATGGGGAGACCGTAGGCTATCAAATCCCACTAAAGTTATCAATGAGCAGGGAAATTAAACCTCATTGCCCCAGGCCAGCTGTACCCAGTGTTCTGACCCCAACCATCAAGTTGTTTTTGATAAAATCGTCTGCTGAAATGATCGTTAAATCACTAGGTTACCCCTCCTCCTCCTCCTCCTCCTTCTGCCTGGTGGCTCCATCCTCAATATCTTTCTGCCAATATAAATCTGATCTCTCCTGTGTACATATCTGAATCACCCAAACATGCACAGTAATCTTTGCCCTTTAAATACCCTGAAACTACACACAACAAAAACAACACAGGGGCATCCTGGTGGCATAGGGGTTGTCATGTCTGCCCCTCGAATCCCAACCTGGGTGGAGTTTCCATGTTTTCCCGGTGTCTGTGTTTTTTTTCGTTCTGGTTTCCTTCCAGAGTCCAAAAACATGGATATAAGGTAAATTTGCTGCTCTTAATTGTGAGTGTGTTCCCAGCGATGAATTGGCATCCTGTACTTGGTGTATCTGCCCAAAACCCGAAATGCTCTCCCCTGGACCCCACAAGCCTAATATAGAATTAAACAGAAGATAATGAGTTAATCAGGAGGTAATCATGCTTAAATGCCCTTAGAGACCAATTCATTTTTTTTATCAGCGGCACTATTTACAATTACAATCATTTGAACCAGAATTTGCCCCTCCTGCATACTACCTTACATAATATTGCTTTTATTCTCATTTAATTTCACTCTTATTTGACTCTTATTTTGTTTAACTACCTCAGTAAATTCGCAGTTCACATTAGCCTATATTGTCGACTCTTCCCAATAAAATGGGGATTACTGTGTCTCTAGTGAGTTCATGTTCATCATCATCCACTCAATAACACACACAGCTCTTATCGACTTGAATTTCAATTAATGCCCCTGAAATTATGCAAACCATCTCGATGTGAATGTGAATGAGGGAGCCTTTAATGTGGAAAACTAATCACTTAATTTTCACCTAATTATTTTATATAGGACCACAGCACTTAACCTCTTAATCACTCCATAATAATTAACCCTCTTCCATTCATTTTGAGGTTTGAAGTCCTATTCTTTGTGTTCATACAATAATAAAAATAATACAATAATTAGCTGGATTGAACTTCAGGATCTATAAGTAATTATTATAGTGGATTTTATATTTCCTTTCATATTTCTGTTATTCAATTCACTTCAATAGCATCGACACTCCAATCACTGTTTAAACAAAGTCAACCCTGCAATTTAGAAAGGGTTAATTTAGAACAGCTAATTCACCTTTAATCCACGTTATTGACTTTGTGTGTGTGTGTGTGGGGGGGGGGATCCGAGAACCCCACAAAAAACATTTATTATCTTTTGCTTAATCCTAAATTAGCACCAGTGGAGAACGTTTCAGGTACTGGGCTGACACACCCTGCACAGGGCTATTATTATTATTATTATTATTATTATTATTATTATTATTATTCATTCATTCATTATCTCCCGCTTTATCCTCTAGTAGGGTCGCGTGGGGTTCCTCATGCCCATCCAGGGGAGAAAGTTTCCATCGCTGGACACACACTCACTCACTCACACACACACACACACTCTACATGGGGCAATTTGGAGAATTCAATTGACTTGATTCATTATTTATTATTATTATTATTATTATTATTATTATTATTATTATTATTATTATTATTATTATTATTATTATTGTTGTTTTTGTTGTTGTTATTAAATTCTAGTACTACTTAATAACTTTGTAATACCAGCAGAGGTCACTGTTGTCCTTTATCAAGCCAACAGCTGTATTTCTCCTGATCAATCGAACATTCCAGACAGATTATAGATATCTATCTCTTTATCTAACTATCTATCTTATTCCAGTATATCATGATATATTCTTTATTGTAAATACCAACCTGCACTATAATACCAAAGGTGATGTGTTTCTGCTTCTTAATTACTTTGCTAATGAATTCAAACATATTGATTTCTGACAATCTGAGATTGAAGGTTAAATAAAAGATGCATGTAAGACATGGGTTTGTAATAATCATTCAATGGTTTCGTAAAAACAACATACTGACATCAGGTGTCATCATTATCTAGACAAATTCAACAAATTGTATTGATGTCCTATAAGGTCAATTGTTTTTTGGACAACTGAATCATGTTTATAGCTCTGTTTATGTCCATGAACTAAGACAAAGAGTTTTACAAAGATACTTTTACAAAGACCATAAACTTCTTGGAATGAATGGTTTTAAAGACTTGCTGTGCTTATTTTCTTTCCTTTAATATAACTATGGTCTGATAATAAATACAGACTTATGAAAAAACCACACAAGTTGTAAAATTAATTAGATAGAAACCTTATCTTATTTAATCTCCATCCATTATCTTCCGCTTTATCATATATTAGGGTCGCGTCAATCTATCTCTGTGCACACTCACTCACACAGACACACATTATATGGGGCAATTTGGAGAACTCAATTGACTTGATCCATGTTTTTGAACTGTGGGAGGAAACCCCAGAGAGAACCCACGGGGAGAACATGGAAACTCCACCCAGATTGGGATTCGAACCGGGAATCGCCAGCGCTGAGAGGAGAACATGCCAACCACTAAGCCACCGTGCCGCACCTTAATTAATCTCATCTCGGTATTTTCTATTTAATCCTATACTCGGGTCGTGTGTGTGGGGGGGGAACCATACCCATCCAGATGAGAACTTTTTAATACATCCAGGACAGGACACACATACACCCCCCCCACACACACACACACAATATAGGATGTGTTTAATCTGTTTAATATTTATAATAGCTGAATTCGGAATAAAACTTGACAACCAATGAAAACCCCTGGATCCTTATGATCAAATGTTTAATGGACGCATCGTTCCTTTTCCATGAGGGCATGATGAGTGGAATGGCAGATGAGTTATGTTAATTAGCCCTGATTGAAACTGATCGGCATTTGGTCACACTTGGCTCAGTGCTTATTCATTTGAAAATGGCAACAGGCTCAATCAGGACGCGAAGCATGAAAATGCTAAAGTTACAGCCTGTGATCCATTACGCACTGCTAATTAGCAAACTGGCAGGTGTTAACAGCGTTTAGTTCACAGTTTGTGTCACATCTTTTGTAATGCTGCAAGCGTGATCCACAGTGCAAATTGCTCCTGCAACTGATACTCAAAACATGGAAACCTGATAACTGACACAAAAATACAGCATTTTGTCATTTTAAAGCTCTGTGCTGAGAACCTCTGAACGGTTACTATGAAGGATTGTTCTTACGTCCCACTTCCTTTTAATAAGCCTGCGTGTGTGTGTGTGTGTGTGTGTGTGTGTGTGTGTGTGTGTGTGTGCGTGCACTCGTGTTATCGACTTGTTTACTGTACACTTTATAACACCATCCGAAGTTTCCCATCTTAACAGGAAGTGGTTTTTCAGGCGCTTGTTCTTTTGAGAACGCCCACTTCCTCTGACTTTAATAAACATTTGTGGTTTACTGCACAAACCCCATCAGATAAATTTCCCCAACTGCTCTTCGACCCATCATCCTCAAATTACAAAAAGATCTTCAGTGTGGTTTTCTGACACAAATGCGATTTTGAACCAGCAAATTAAAGTAATCGGCCTCTAAACGAAGCCAGATCAGATCAAGACTATTAAATCCACCTGTGTGTCCACATCGCATGATGTCAACACTGGCGGCGATGAATCTGTACAATTAAAATGCAAGTACAACGGTTATTGGGTTTCACAAAACCACACGGTTACAGTCGTAGAGATCAATCTGTTTTCCTTGCATTGCATGCCTTGATTTCTGCAGGATTTCATTCAACTTCATTGCCACCGTGCACAAAACGCTTTCAGCAGTAAACCCGAGTTTCGACAAAGCCGCTCTGCAGACAGTTAGACAGTTCTGCAGACCGCGTGGCACGGATAGTTACCATGGATGTGTCATTTAGTCATTCTGCGTCCTGTGGAGCTCGAAATGATTCATTCCACGACTGGGCGGTTTGTAAATAAGTAGATCAAGGTTAGTCTGAGAAAGCGAATTAACACCCAGACTCATGTCTGCACAGCCATTCCAGCGATGAATAAGCAGTGCGTCCTGAAAGCGGCCTGCTGCTGAACAGCTGTCTTCTTCAGATACCACAGAAGTTTCTTGTCTGATCAAAGTTGCATCGATTAAGATTTTCAGGTGATAAAATGTCTTGGCATGTGAATTCATTTACAGTAATTCCTATATTAAGCAATTTCTAAAAACTGACTTCTAAAAAAGTAAATGCACCATTTATACACATAAGGACTGTGTTCAAACAGTTGTATGAATATGAAATATTCATTCATTCATTATCTCCCGCTTATCCTCTATTAGGGTCGCGGTGGGGTTCCCCATGCCCATCCAGGGGAGAACGTCTCGGGCGCTGGGCAGATAGACCCAGGAAAGGGCGCCAATCCATCGCTGGGCAGAATATGAAATATTTGTAATATATTTGTGTGTGTGTAGGGCAAGATAGCTCAGTGGTCAGGGTGTTGGGCTATCAATCAGAAGGTTGGAGGTTCAAATCCCAGGTCCACTGAAGTTACCGATGTGGGTCCTTTGTGCTAGACCCTTAACCCTCATTGCTCCAGAAATGTTGTGAATAACCCTGTGCTCACCTTGTAAGTCGCTTTGGATAAAAGCGTCCAATAAATGACCAAATGTAAAAATATGTAACCACAATTGCATAGTTTTGCTTAAACCCCATTTTATAATATATAATAAATATATATATAATAATATATAATAAAGAGGGGGCGGCACGGTGGATTAGTGGTTTGGATGTTCTCCTCTCAGCACTAGGGATCCTGGTTCAAATCCCAATCTGGGTGGAGTTTCCATGTTCTCCCCGTTTCCATGTGGGTTTCAAGTCAATTGAGTTCTCCAAATCTCCCATATAGAGTGTGTCTGTGTGAGTGAGTGTGTGCCCAGCGATAGATTGGCGCCCTGTCCTGGGTGTATCTGCCAGCGCCCTAAAAGTTCTATCCTGGATGGGCATTGGGAACCCCCACCGCGACCCTAGTAGAGGATAAAGCGGAAGATAATGGAAGGATGGATAATAAAGAGGCCAAGCTGTTATTCAGTACAAAGAAATATAACTTTGCCACAGCCCCCCTCCTACCCCAAGGTCTTATGTTTAGGTGGCCCCAAAATGTACTGTTCTCATAGGAGTAGAACAATTTTCCAAATCCTCCAAACAGGAGAAGGAGGTAATCTACAGGCTGAGATCGCTTTGCTTTTCTGTGTATAATAAATAAAAAATGTATAGTCTTATGTAGATGGCTGGATTCTCTGAACCCCTTGCATGTGGTATCCATGGCAACATTTGCAGAGGGGAAAATTGGCAGCCCTCTTTGCATCGCTGGCAGTCTCAGTGATTTCCTGGGTTTGACCTATGAGGATTATTTACTAACGCAGTCAACACATTGATTGGCTGTCAAGGGAACAGCAGCTGACCTCTATATTGAAGAGGTCTCAGTGTATCATTACAAAACCCTACCAATCAATAAATGGCTCAGCTCTAAGCCCATATGCAGTCCGCAGGGTGAGCGAGGTGAAGCATGTAGACTGGCGTGAAAAAGAAAGGTAGAGGAAAATTAATTACCCTGTCAGCATTCATTCTTTTCACATGAACCTCTATTACTCTCATTAAGTGCTTTAAATTGTATTTGTATCGTTAGCTCCGCAGGCAAAGCCTGGTTTATAAACTAGTATATAAATTAATGTCAGCGTGTTAAAGTTGGGACGCTGGGTTAAATGTAAATAAGTTGGGTTTATATAATTTGTACGTCATTGCATTCTGTGCTTATTTACAGTTGACACAGCGTCCCGACTTTAAAAGCACAGACATTACACAGTATATGTTATATTATTATATACATTACATTATCGTGATAAAGAAAATATATCCATCCACTTAATCCTTTGCTGGGGTCGTGGGGGGTTCCCCATTCTCATCCAGGGGAGAATATTTCAGGTGGTGGGCAGATACACCCAGGACAGGGTGCCAATCTATTTCTGAGCACACACTCACTCACATACTATATAGGGGCAACTTAGAGCAGCCAATTTACCTTAAATCCATGTTTTTGGACTGTGGGAGGAAAACAGAGAACCTGGGGAAACCCCTCACAGACACGGAGTGAATATGTAAACTTCACCCAAAACAGGATCCCCAGCACTCTGAGGTGGACGTGCTGACCGCTAAGCCACCGTGATGAACATGTACAACGTTTTGGGACTTATGTACTTTGGTAAATAAAAAGGTCCATGATTGGAACTATTGGAGTCATTGAAGTGTTCTTGGAGCAAACCTTTTGTCATGCCGGTCGTATCCACACTACCATCACCAGACCGCTCCTCACACTGAGAGTCGTGATTAACTGCTGTGGTTTTGAAAGTGAAATGCTTTCCTGTTCCTGCTTTATACAGGATTTCAGCTAAACAATATTTCAGAGACTCCTTTCACATATTTCTCATTCTGTAAGGTTTTTAATAGCTGACAGGTCTGAATATTATATCTATCATATATCATATTTATACTGTTGCTATAAGCACGGGATGCATTTTGGCATGGTCTTGCTGAAATAAGCAATGCCTTTCTGCAAAAGAAATCCTTTGAATAAATGCTTATTTTGCTTTAATACCCATAGATAAAATTTTGTTGTTTGTTTTTATTACAGATTTAAAGTCACCCGTACTCCCTTTTACACTCATTCACTCTAGTTTTTAAATTGCTGTGATAATAAGAAAGGTAGATGTCACATGCTGCTGCAATCGAGAAACATCATTCTTTTTTTTTTGACCTATGTTATTTTTTTTTTTTTGACCTATGTTTCCATATTTTTCATGTGTCCATGTGGGTTGTTTTTCCGGGTTCTCAAGTTTCCTCTCGCATTCAAAAAACATTGATATAAGGTGCATTGGCTGCTCTAAATTGCCCCTATATATTGTGTATGCGTGTTTGTGTGAGTGAGTATGCCTAGCGATAGATTGGCGCCCTGATCTGGGTGTATCTGCCCGGCACCCGAAATGTGATTCCCTGGATGGGCATGGGGAACCCTCCACGAGGGATAAGCCACAAAATAATGAGATTAAATAAGAATGGTCAGTGATGTTGGTACCAAAGTTCTGGCTTACAAACGTAGAAAAAGTAGGGAATAGGGACTGTTTTGAGTTGGGGTTAGATTATGACTTGGTGCAAGGAAGGTGTGGATGTGGTAGCTCAATGGTTAGGGTGTTGGGCTATCAATCAGAAGGTTGTGGGTTTAAATCCCAGGTCCACTAAAGTTACCAATGTGGGTCCTTGAGCAAGACCCTTAACCCTCATTGCTCCAGGGATGGTGTGATTAACCCTGTGCTCACCTTGTAAATCGCTTTGGATAAAAGCGTCCAATAAACGAACAAATGTGATGTAATGTAATGTAATAGAAGGTCCTCTACACCAACGGGTCCAACTTCATGAACGTTTGCGCACAGAAGCAGAGTTCTACTGAAACAGCAAACAGTCTGCAGCCCTTGGATACATATAATTATCTTAAATGGCTTTGTATCCCGCAGCATTTCCATTACCCTCCACTGGCAGTGGTAATTGGACATGACGAACTTACTGAGCAAATGTATGTGACTATAAAACACAAAAGTTTTCTAATCCTACAGTTCTTACATCCATGATGGTTTGCAGAACTTAGTAACAGAAGGTTGTAAATCATCAACTTGCTCACTTTCAGGATGTTGATATCAGAAGGTCGAAACAATCCGAAGCGGAACATTGCATTTGGTGGAGTGACTTTTCCTCTGACGCTCTGCAGTGCTGGTCCAGCCTCGCCTGCTGGCAGGTCGGGAGTGTTCTTTACTTCTCTTGGCTGATTTGCAGCAGCGTGTTCAGGGTGGTTGGAAATCTCTAATGTTGAAATAATTAGTTCTCAGAAGCAGCCAGCTTTCTCCCAGCCGTCACATTATATGCAAACCAAAGAATCTTTTAATCTATCAATTTCAACAAAATGACATTTTAATAAGTGTGCGTGTGTGTGTGGGGAGGTAAATTTAAGGTAAATTGGCTGCTCTAAATTGCCCCTATAGTGTGTGTGTGTGTGTGTCTGTGTGAGTGAGAGTTACCAGTGACAGTTTGGCGCCCTATCCTGGGTGTATCTGCTCAGCGCCTGAAATGCTCTCCTCTGGATGGACATAGAGAACCTCCATGCTCCCCCTATTGCAGCCCCAGTAGAGGATTAAGCTGAAGAATGGATGGATGGATGGTCTGGTAGTAAAACCAGACGTGTGAAAATTACTATTTAACAATTTTACTATTCCTTACATTTTAATAAACCAATAAATTATTTTATAAAAATTGTATTTCATTAGTTATCCTGACTTCTCCTAATTTAGAGTAGCTACTTCACCTTGAATCCATCCATCCATTATCTTCTGCTTTATCCTCTACTATGGTCCGGCTGGGGGGGGTGGGGGTTCCACATGCCCATCCGGGGAAGAAAGTTTCGAGCGCTGGGCAGATAGACCCAGGACAGGACGCCAATCTATTGCTGGGTACACACTCACTCACACAAACACACTCTAAATGGGGCAATTTGGAGAATTTAATTGACCTTGAATCCCATCCCAAAGAATATGCAGTAAAGTCCAAACACTCTACCACATCCTATTATACAAATGTTTATAAAGATACAGTCTTAATTTACACAGCTCCTGGAGCTAAGAGTTGAATCTTCTGCATCAGTGAATATCTTAAAGAAAGTTTGGCATGTTCTCCCTAATAAGTGGGTTCCTTCCTACAATCCTGTTAGCTATAGATTTTGGCAAAGAGGATTAAAGCCTTATGAGTTCCAAACCTTTTAGAGTTCAGAGCACATCACTTATGCTGTCTCCAACCCCCCCCCCCCCGTCCCCACTCATGGGCAAATAATATTATTAATCTTACAGTACAGCATCTCTGCGTCATGTCATATGATGTCAACCTCCTAATAAAGTGAAATTGTTAGCAGACACTCCTCGTCTGTGCTTTTCTCACATCCTTTTCAATCTGTTCCAATGCTAATTAAAACAATGTACTTCTTCTCGAGCTCATCAATCTGTACAGACTTTTGTTTAAACCCTTCTGTCAGGCTTTATGAGCTCACTGCGTGTTTGCTTTCCACGCT
Source organism: Corydoras maculifer (assembly GCA_019802435.1). Lineage (NCBI taxonomy): Eukaryota > Metazoa > Chordata > Actinopteri > Siluriformes > Callichthyidae > Corydoras > Corydoras maculifer. The sequence goes on from JAFMOD010000981.1 coordinate 870,749, forward strand.
GGATGTTCCAGGCCTCAGTTCACAGCATGGTTCTTGTCCCTACAACTGGGCTACATCGCGTACGTGACCCTGTAACAGATATCTGAGGACCATTTTCCATCTGCAGGAAACAAGGTGTGGTGTTTGAGAGGAACGCGGTTGTTAAATTAGTTCGGTACGGCTTCCTCTAACTAAAACACTGTGTGTTATTGTAATGCCGATCTTTGGCACCTCGACCGGTTCTGCAATAATGGCACGGTGCCAGTGATGGAAATAACAGGGCAAGGAGCCATAAAATGTTATGCGCTATATGCCTCCTTTTGAAAGGCCAAAACCTTAGCACTTGTAATAAGAGAGGATGGAATTTGTCCTTCCTGATGTTTATGCCTTGTTATCACTTCCCACACACATGCCCAGTGAATCAAATAAAAGCATTTATAGTCCTTGTGACACTTTAAGTAGAACAATAATAGCAACCACTGAAGAGATGTTGTTGAAAGCCTAGTGTTATAGTGTCTGCTGAGTTATTATTATGACTTATTATAGTGGAGTGGAAGTCCAGTGAAGTTGCTGACAGTCTCTTGACTCGAATAACTTCCACTGGTTTTGATCTTAATTGGGTTTAAGTGTTTTATTGAGTGCTACCAGGTTAAGAAGATAAACACCGACGTGGAGCAGTCTGTTGCTGCTAGATTTAAGATTCAGGGCTAATAATGTCACTCTGCCAAATCTGCCAAGCTGCTACTGTAGGGGCCCGTGTGGAAGGCCCCAGCTCTTTGAATGTGTAGTACACAATTAGGATAATTTATTTATCAGAGAGTTATTCTAATTGTAAAGTGATACACATTCAAAGATCTGGGACCTTACATACACACACATTATTTATATATATATATATATATATATATATATATATATAGAGCGGCACGGTGGCTTAGTGGTTAGCACATTCGCCTTGCACTAGGGATTCCCAGTTCGAATCCCCATCTGGGTGGAGTTTCCATGTTCTCTCCGTGTTCGTGTGGGTTTCCTCCGGGTTCTCCGGTTTCCTCCCACAGGCCAAAAACATGGATCAAGTCAACTGAGTTCTCCAAATTGCCCCATGTAGAGTGTGTTTGTGTGTATGTGAGTGTGTGCCCAGCGACAGTCCTGGGTGTATCTGCCCAGCGCCCAAAACGTTCTCCCCTGGATATGCATGGGACGCCCCGGCGACCCTAATATAGGGTAAAGCGGAAGATAATGAATGAATGAAAATATATATATATATATTGTGTAATGTATCTCATCTCTTGTCTTTTGTTGTTCTTTTCTAGGTTCGCAAGGGGTTCCCCATGCACATCAGAAAAACGTTTTTGGCACTGGGCACACAGTCAGTCACTCTCTCTCTCTCTCTCACACACACACAATATAGGGGTAATTTACATAGGGGCAATTTAAAGCAGCCAATTCAGCCTTGAATCCATATTTTTAGATTATGGGAGGAAACCGGAGAACATGGAGGAAACCCACACAGACACAGGGAAAACATGAAAACTTCACCCAGCTTGGGATACATATTTGTGTGTATGTCTGTATGTGTGTCTGTGTTATAATATAAATACAAACATCACCTTCCATATTCTTCCCATGTCCCCGTGTGTTTCCTTTGGGTTCTCCGGTTTCCTCCCACGGTCCAAAAATATGGCTCAAGGTGAATAGAATTCTTCAAATTGCCCCATATAGAGTGTGTCTGTGTGAGTGAGTGAGTGAGTGAGTGTGTGGCCAGCGATACATTGGCGCCCTGTCCTGGTATCAGAGTGTATCTGCCCAGCGCTCCTAAACGTTCTCCCCTTGGCATGGGGAACCCCCCTCTCCACCCCGCGACCCTAGTAGAGGATAAAGCAGAAGATGGATGGATGTTATAATCGCATTTGAGGTATATTGAGGTTAGACATCATGCAGAATCGCGTCGCTCTCCTCTTTAATGTGCTTTTTGTGGTTGAAAACGCTGCTGAACGCCATGTCCTTGCAGATTTGCCCTTTAATCAGCTCCTTTCTGCCCGTGACCCATATACAGCGTCCAGACAGAGAGTGGACAGCAGGTGGCGCATGTGAGCAGCGCGCGTTAGAAAAAAAATCCCAGCGTGTTTCTGCAAGATCATTATCGGAAAAACACACACACACACGCACGCACACACACACACACACACACACACACACACACACACTGCTGCGGGACTCCACACAGAGGCTCAGTCCGGAGCAGAGAGACGCGGTCGTCGTGAGCGCGACCCGAAACACGAAAACAGCCGAGCGTTCGGAGCCGCAGCGGCGGCGCTTCCAGCAGCGGGACCTCGGGGCATTGCGGATCGTTGGAGCGGCGGCGCTGGAGCTTTCTCTCCGCAGTGCAAAAGGCTTGATCCACCCCGACTGTGTGACTGGAGAGAGAGGAGCACCGGAGCGCGGCGGCACAGGCGCTGAATCCCCGGAGTTGGCGCACTTTCCAGCGGACTAAATCGCCCCTTCCTGGCGTACAGCGCCCGGTGCACCGAACCCGATCAGCTTTCAGTTCTGGTATCGATCAGCGATCGATAATCATCCCCCCTCGAAGATCGGCATTTCGCTTGACGCCATTTTCCCCGATCGTCGCCGTTTCCTCGGGGTTTGCTGGTTTTTGGATGCGCAGTTGCCCCGCTTCGATCCCTTTCATGTCACTGGATGGATTTGCCTTTAAGCACGTGAGCGAGCGCTTCGGAAATGGGTAAGTCGTGGGGTGTCGTGGCGTGGCGTGGCATGTCGTGTCGTGGAGCGAGCTTGTGATCCCTGTGTCGGGGATCCTCATAATAAACAAACACACAGACAGCATTAAAGGTGGCTTAGTGGTTTGCATGTTCTCCTCTCAGTGCTGGGGATTCCTGGTTCGAATCCCAATCCTGGTGGAGTTTCCATGTTCTCCTTTAATTCCCGTGTCCGCGTGGGTCTCCTCCCACAGTCCAAAACCATGGACCAAGGTCAATTGAATCCTCCAAATTGCCCCATATAGAATGTGTCTGTGTGAGTGAGTGTGTATGCCCAGTGATAGGTTGGTTCCCTGTCCTGAGTGTATCTGCCCAGCTCCCAAAATGTTCTCCCCTGGATGGGTATGGGGAACCCCCCCCTCACCATAACCCTAGTACAGGATAAAGCAAAAGATAATGGATGGATGGATAAATGGATGGACAGCATTCAGTTTCCAACCTCGAAATGCTGCAAAGCTCTGCTGCAAAACATGAACAAGCCTGTTTTTTGGTGCGCAGTTGCCCCACTGGATGCTCTGCTGACGTTAAGATTTAGGACGCGGCGTGAGACTGGTACGCCGCCACAGTCCAGGTCAACGATCCCTCACCCTGTTCATTTGGGATTTGCAGCTCGGGGAGTTTTATGGGCTGCGCAGATGAACGATCCGTGCGTAATTTACTGTCAGAAGGCGTGCAGACGGCACACGGGTGAGCTTTGCACCAGCGACCTCCATGTGGGCTGCGTCCTCTCCCACTCTCACTGTGGTCTTGTTTGCTTTTGTTGAAAATACTAACACTGAAATGGAGGGGGAAACCCACGTACAAGTTAACAAAGACAGATATTTATAAACACTATAGGTCTGCCTGCATCACATTATGGAAACATGGGTTCCCCACGGGTTGTGTGGGTGGAAGCCCTTTGCCCAAAATTAGAAGTCATAGTTTAGGCTGCTCTGTGCACCTTTTTTCAAAAGCCTCCATCTTTTACAAACCTTATCGAACCTTAAAGACCTGCAGTTAATAAAGTATTCGGATTCTGATATGGAGGCATGGTGGCTTAGTGGTTAACATGTTCTCCTCTCAGCACTAGGGATTCCTGGTTTGAATCCCCATCTGGGTGGAGTTTCCATCTTCTCCCCGTGTCCGTGTGGGTTTCCTCCGGGTTCTCCAGTTTCCCCTCACTGTCCAAAACCATGGATCAAGTCAATTGAGTTCTCCAAATTGCCCCATTGTGAGTGTGTTTGTGCCCAGTGATAGATTGGTGCCCTGTCCTGGGTATACCTGCCCAGTGCCCGAAACGTTCTCCCCTGGATGGGCATGGGGAACCCCCCCCCCCCCCCCCCCCCCCCCCCCCCCCCCCCCCCCCCCCCCCCCCCCCCCCCCCCCCCCCCCCCCCCCCCCCCCCCCCCCCCCCCCCCCCCCCCCCCCCCCCCCCCCCCCCCCCCCCCCCCCCCTAAAGCGGAAGATAATGAATGAATGAATGATTCTGATATATTCAAGGGCTATAAAGAGTATTCAAGTCTTATAATTGTAATTAACTCTGCACCTTTATAAATAATGAAGCTCTGAAGAGCAAAAATAGGATGTTCCGGCATCTGCCTACATTTAAGCTATTAAGTCATCACTGGTTTGAGGTCAGTTGGATGATTATAAAGCCTCTGGTCGAATAACCATATCATGACACCAGTCCATTCGATCATCTTCCCTTATATATCCCTATATAGATGGTTCTGCACTGACAGATTGTAGTCCAACTGTTTCTCTGAATTCTTTCTCAGCTCCTTTGCCTGCTGTCTTATGCTTAGGACCAGACATTGGGTATTATTAAGGTGGTGGATGATTCTTAGCACTTCACTGACATGGTGGTTGTGTATTATTGTGTGTCTTGTGCGTATTGTGTGTCTGTCCAGCCATCAGCATCTTGTTCACAATAGCCTCTAAACACTAATAAGAATTTATGGATTCTTATACACACTTGAGGGCGGCACAGTGGCCTAGTGGTTGGCATGTTCTCCTCTCAGCACCAGTTTCCTCCCACAGTCCAAAGACATGGATCAGTTCTCCAAATTGCCCCATATAGAGTGTGTTTGATCTATAGACCCAGCACCCCTGTGCTGGGTCTATCTGCCCAGCGCCCGAGACGTTTTCCCCTGGATGGGCATGGGGAACCCCCCACGACCCTAATGGAGGATAATACACATTTGCTCTGCTTATGACCTACAGTCTCTGATTTTACATTTACAAAATTGAGCGATAAGATGGATGTGTGTACACTGAATGGACACAGTGTTTATAAACTTCAGCAGCACTGCTGTATCTGATCCCATGCACCCTGACACCACCACCACAGTGTCACTGCAGTGCCAATTCTCATACACCACCCTAATAAAATCTGCTCTGTGATGGTCCGTGAGCTGGAATGAAGAAGACTAACAGTATGTGGAGAGACAGATGGCCTACAGGCTGTAATTGTTGAACTACAAAGTGGAACTATTTCGTAGGTGGAGCTGATAGAGAGTGAATGCGGAAACGTGGATGAAGTGGCAGGTGAGGGTAAAAGCTTGAAGTGGCCTTAGTAATAATAAAGACCTTTATTTACAGTATATCGTACATGAGGTTGTTTTGCAGACCCTGATATCCAAAGCGACTTACAAGTATCCTAATTCAATGTTTGAGGTCAGAGCACAAGGTCTCGCATGATACAGCACCGTGAACCAGTCAGGGGAAGGGCCCTCAATGACCACTTGTGGACTTGGGGTTTAAACCCTCAACCTTTAGATTGATAGATTGGCCTAAGACTAAAACCATTGAGCTGTGGATTTAATTAGTACTTTGTCTCACTTTACTTATATAGGCATCAGTTAATCCATCCATCCCATCCATCCATTATCTTCCACTTTATGCTCTACTAGGGTCGCTGGGGGTGGTGGTGGTGGGGTTCCCCATGCCCATCCACGTTCACCTCTCAGCGCTAGGGATTCCCGGTTCAAATCCCAATCTGGGTGGAGTTTCCATGTTCTCCCCGTGTCCGTGTGGGTTTCCTCCGGGTTCTTCGGTTTCCTCCCACAGTCCAAAAAACATGGGTCAAGTCAATTGAATTCTCCAAATTGCCCCATATAGAGTGTGTTTGTGTGAGTGAGTGTGTGACCAATGATAGATTGGCATGGAGAACGTATGGATGGATGGATGGATCATTAGAGTGCATGGATCTGGCATGACCATGTGTGATCGGTTCTAACCTTCTTACTCTATATGCGAATAAACAAACCCATTTTCAACCAACAGGGAGATTAGATTAGATTAGATTAGATTTGTTAATGTAAACCGCAACCTGTACTGTTCTATAAATTCTTTTAAGTGTGGCATTTAGTCCATGTGAACTTAATGAGTCATTATGTGAAGCTCAGCTGACGCCAGGTTAATTCACGGTTTGCTCTATAAACCTAATAAATAAAGTGCATTTTGCACTAAAAGCTTAAAAATCAGTGATTAAAATGCAGCTTGTGTTGACCTTCAGTCGTTCAGCAACAGATTAGTGCGTTCTGTTCCTTAAATCAACGCTGAATAAAGCACGTTTTTAATAAAATGTGACATATCAGTGATTAAAGCACAACCAGAGAAGTTAATTTTCATTTAATATTAATATGTTTATAATAGTGGCAGCACGGTGGCTTAGTGGTTAGCACGTTCGCCTCTCGGCACTAGGGATTCCCGGTTCGAATCCCCATCTGGGTGGAGTTTCCATCTTCACCCCATATGGGTTTCCTGGGTTCTCCGGTTTCCTCCCACAGTCCAAAAAACATGGATCAAGTCAATTGAGTTCTTTAAATTGCCCCATGTAGAGTGTGTGTGTGTGTGAGAGAGTGAGTGAGTGTGTGCCCAGCGATAGGTTGGAGCCCTGTCCTGGGTGTATATGCCCAGCGCCCGAAATGTTCTCCCCTGAATGGGCATGGGACCCCCCACCCCCTCCCGCGACCCTAGTAGAGGATAAAGCGGAAGATAATGAATGAATGTTTATAATAGTATGTTGTCTCAGAGCAGCTTTACTGTGTTTTCAGCCCAAACCCTCAAAACGCAGCCGAAGCGACAGTGGCAGGGAAAAACTCCCGGGTGTTGTTGGTGTTTGCGGATGAAACCCTGCAAGGGCCGAGGCTCGGGGAAGGGGGACAGTGGCCGGGCTGCGTTAGCAGTGTTGGACACCGATGTACAATGTAATGATCGTTATGTAGACAGTGGTGCAGCACATCTGTTTCTCAGTTCTGAGGATCTGGGTTTGAATCCCGATCTGGGTGAAGTTTCCATGTTCTCCCTGTGTCTGCGTGGGTTTCCTCCGGGTTCTCCGGTTTTCTCCCACAGTCCAAAAACATGGATCAGGGTGAATTGAATTCTCCAAATTGCCCCATATAGAGTGTGTCTGTGTGAGTGAGTGTGTGCCCAGTGATAGATTGGCATCCTGTCCTGGGTGTATCTGCCCAGCGCCCAAAACGTTCTCCCCTGGATGAGCATGGGAAACCCCCCCCCCCACCGCGACCCTAGTTGAGGATAAGGTGGAAGACGATGAATGGATGGATGAATGGAAGAAAATTAGCTGCCTCTTTCTAATTGCCCCCATATAGCGTGCATGTGTGTCTATGTGAATGAGTGTGTGCCCAGTGATGGATTGGTACCCTGTCCTGAGTGTAGCTGTCCAGCACCCGAAACGTTCTCCTCTAAATAAGCATAATCCTCCTCAGTAGTGGATTAAGCATTAGATAATAAGTCCCAGTCCATATCTGATTCAGGTCTGATCTGAGTTCATCCTCAGTGCAAAGCACTGTTCATTGTGATCTGATCACCACAGAAGGTTGTAGATGTCAGGAGTGTTCACCTTTACGGATCACAAGTGGACAGCTGTGAACCAATAATGCATTAAGGATGGGACCAAATGCCAGGGGCATGTCTTCCAGCATGGGGAAACTTTAGGGATGGACCGGATTATTGATTAAAGTGAATCTACTCACTTGAAATCAATACTCGACCTCACAGATGCTGCTGCTTGAGCTCCGATTCTATTAATAAGAAGCAAACAGATGCATTGGGGCGACTCCATATTGAGCCCAAGGCTGTGAAATGTGCCAAAGTCAAATACAGTACCGGTCCAAAGTTTAGACCCCCCCCCCCTTCTCGCTCCATCGTCTATTTTCTCCACTTACCATATAGATGGACTTTGTGGTTTTATAGTTATAGTGCAGTATATAGTACAGACATCAGTTTTCTATTTTTTTTTAGTTAATCTCTTGGTGGTTCTGTTCTCTATTGGTCAGCTATTTGGAAATGACGTTCAGTTGATACTCAGGTGTCCGTCCGTCATCAGAGGACCTTGTTAATTACCGGTGCTGGTGGGGAGGGGTGCGTTCTGCTCTTTTGATTGCCTCAGCTGCGAGAGAACCTGCTGAGATGATGCATTCAGATGAGCTAACTGAGGGCAACTCGACTACGGTGGTCAGAGACTGAAGACTAATGCTATGTATTAGCCCGGGGCAGGACTGAGGCATGCATGGAAATGATTTACATTGTTAGCCATCAGTTCAGTTGCCATGGCAACCAAACTTTTATTTTGATATAATTCAGGGGGGCGGCACGGTGGCTTAGTGGTAAGCACGTTCACCTCTCAGCGCTAGGGATTCCCGGTTCGAATCCTCATCTGGGTGGAGTTTCCATGTTCTCCCCGTGTCTGCGTGGGTTTCCTCCGGGTTCTCCGGTTTCCTCCCACAGTCCAAAAACATGGAACAAGTTAATTGAATTCTCAAAATTGCCCCGTTTAGAGTGCGTCTGTGTGAGTGAGTGTGTGCCCAGCGATGGATTGGCGCCCTGTCCTGGGTGTATCTGCCCAGCGCCCGAGACGTTCTCCCCTGGATGGGCATGGGGAACCCCACCGCGACCCTAATAGAGGATAAGCGGGAGATAATGAATGAATGAATAAATAATTCAGGGGATTTATCTGCACTGGGACATGGAAGGCCCACCGGTGACTGTGATGGTCACCTGAGTTTAGTGTATTGTAAGCAGTGGGTGTGTTCACAGCAGTAATACTCGGGGTGGATGTGACTCCACCTGAATCGACAGACAGTCCCCATAAACACCGTGACACTACGACACTTTTCCAACAAACAGACTATCACTATGCAATACTTTATATTTTATTCATTCATTCATTCATTCATTATCTTCCGCTTATCCTCTATTAGGGTCGCTGTGGGGTTCCCCATGCCCATCCAGGGGAGAACGTCTCGGGCGCTGGGCAGATAGACCCAGGACAGGACGCCAATCCATCGCTGGGCACACACTCACTCACACAGACACACACTATAGGGGGCAATTTTGAGAATTCAATTAACTTGTTCCATGTTTTTGGACTGTGGGAGGAAACCGGAGAACCCGGAGGAAACCCACGCAGACACTGGGAGAACATGGAAACTCCACCCAGATGGGGATTCGAACCGGGAATCCCTAGAGCTGAGAGGCGAACGTGCTAACCACTAAGCCACCGTGCCGCCATATTTTATTCATATATATATATATATAGCTATTATATTTTGCTATTATATTTTTATATTTACATTTTTATATATACTGCTATATTTCACTTTTAATTTCATTATTTTTTTTTTTCATTAATTATCACCCGCTTTATCCTCTATTAGGGTCGGGGTGGGGTTCCCCATGCCCATCCAGGGGAGAACGTCTCGGGCGCTGGGCAGATAGACCCAGGACAGGGCGCCAATACATCGCTGGGCACACACTCACACAGACACACTCTATATGGGGCAATTTTGGAGAGCTCAATTTACTTGATCCATGTTTTTGGACTGTGGGAGGAAACCGGAGAACCCGGAGGAAACCCACGCAGACACGGGGAGAACATGGAAACTCCACCCAGATGGGGATTCGAACCAGGAATCCCTAGTGCTGAGAGGAGAACATGCTAACCACTAAGCCACCGTGCCACCTTTATTAAATTTTATTATTATTATTATAATTATTTCTGGCACGGTGGCTTAGTGTTTAGCATGTTCTCCTCTCAGCGCTAGGGATTCCCGGTTCGAATCCCAATCTGGGTTACCATGTTCTCTCCGTGTCTGCGTGGGTTTCCTCCGGGTTCTCCAGTTTCCTTCCACAGTCCAAATACATGGATCAAGGTCAATTTGAGTTCTCCAAATTGCCCCATATTGAGTGTGTCTGTGTGAGTGAGTGTGTGCCCGCGATGGATTTGCACCCTGTCCTGGGTGTCCTGGGTGCCCTGCCCAGCACCCGCGACGATTTCCCCTGGATGGGCATGGGGAACCCCCGGTGACCCTAATAGAGGATAAAGCGGAAGATAATGAATGAATGGATTATTATTATTTCTTTTTTTTCTCTAAACATTTAAAAAATAATTTCTAATTCTACCACTTGGGGTAAACTTAATTTCGTTTCCATTTCATGTACCACATGTTATGTAAATGAAACTAAAGTCTCCTTGTATCCTTGACAGGAGCTGCTTAAAGTGTCACATCATTATTTAATTATACAAATGTATCAAGTAAGACGGCTGCATTTTTTTTTCTTTAAATATATATTTTTTAATTTAAATCCAAAAGCGCTGTTTTAACATGAAGCAGATCGGATTTGCACAGAAGAAACCCACTGCAGTTGGACTACAGGACAAATCCAAAGTGATGTTTTGGTGTATATGTGGAAAGATAACACTATGTTCCCAGCCGGGGCTGGAGGTCTGCCAAGTCCCTGACAGGAGACAAAGGAAGAGCGAGTTATATCCAAGGACAAATCTCATTTTTGGCAAGTGCTTAGAACAAAGTATCAGAGCAAGAACACCTTTTGGCAGTGACACTCGGAATAAGAGGACAATCTCATCTTTGACTGAAGCCATTTTTTCTCCATGATGTAGATGCATTTCTACATACGTTCTGTCCTCTAAAAGCAGAACGGATCCAGAACGACGAACATTCTGCATTCAGAAATACACCACGAAGATCAGACCTTTCTTGACTGAACATGCTTCTCACCTGTTAGCTCTAGCCCGCATCCTATCCCGGCTCCAATAATTGTAATGCTGTAATGCTCGTCTGCTCAGGCCTCTACAACCAATTCAAAACTCTGCAGCCCGACTTGTGTTCAACCAGCTCAAGCCAACTCATGCCACTCCAGTAGGTTTCCTCCGGGTTCTTCGGTTTCCTCCCACAGTCCAAAAACATGGCTTCATGTCAATCGAGTTCTCCAAATTGCCCCATATAGAGCCCCATATATGCCCCACATAGTGAGTGTGCGCACAGTGATCGGTTGGTGTCCTGTCCTGGGTGTCTGCCCAGCGCCTGAGACTTTCTCCCCTGGATGGGCATGGGGAATTCTTCAAATTGCCCCATAAAGAGTGTGTTTGTGTCTATGTGAATGAGTGAGTGTGTGCCCAGTGATTGATTGGCGTCCTAGGGATTCCCGGTTCGAATCCCAATCTGGGTGGAGTTTCCATGTTCTCCCCGTGTCTACGTCGGTTTCCTCCGGGTTCTCCAGATCCAGGTCAATTGAATTCTTCCAATTGCCCCATATAGAGTGTATTTGTGTGAGTGAGTGTGTGCTCAGTGATAGATTGGTGCCCTGTCCTAGGTGTTTCTGCCCAGCGCCCGAGACGTTCTCCCCTGGATGGGCAATGGGAACCGCCTCGCGACCCTAGTACAGGATAAAGCGGAAGATAATGGATGGGAGTCCAAGAGGGTCTAAAATGTTAAAAAAGGCGATGAAAGAAGTGTAATTTTTGCAGGGGAAATGGATAAACAGCGAATCCTGCGATCTCCAAAGTCAACGACAACCAAGATTTTTACCTGAAGCAGCTTGGTATCTGCAGTTGACCTGATTTCCATGTCTCTGAACTGGGGGGAAACCCACACAGTCACTGGGAGAACATGGCCGTCTGCTGTTCTTGCTGTGAGGTGACAGCACTTCCCACCGCGCCGCCATCCTACAGCGTTTGCAAGACAAATACCGGTTATTAAACCGTAGTACGAGGCTGTGGAATGACATTGCAGTGCAACACATGGAGACGGAGACAAATGGAGCTAATCAAGCTGTTCATGCATTGCATAATGTATAGAGTATGCGGCACCATCAGGTTCCTTACACCATAATTAGACGCTTGTGCTGCACAGGCGTGTGGTAGGTGTGGAGCTCACCGGCGTCTTGCCAAACCTGATGAAATGCCGGAGTTTGACAAGTTTGTTCAGATCCAATGACCTGCCATTAGTAAACCGGTAAACCGAAGACTAATTAGTTGTCAGTTAATCGGTGTGAAAGCTATTTTTTGCTGAGTTGGCTCAGTTAAGCACAACTGCTCATTAGTTCTCAACATCTGGCAGACGATCCCATCTGCATCGGCTTCTGAAAGGCACACCATTCCTGAATTGAGTTTATGGCTGAAATAATACAGCCGTGGACGCTTAGCGGTGCACTAAAGTCGAGTCTAAACCGACCGACGTCACCCACGCGTGCAGATACAGACGGATTATATGTTCCGTCTTGACCTCTGACGCACTTCATGCTGTATTTAGATGGTGGAAGCAGTTGTAATGTGTTGACTGTAGAGCCACTGAGGTCTGCCATGAACAACTGTGGTTAAGGGAGACGAATTGGGTTTTTGGGAAAGGACTTCCAGGCATTTGTTTGGCTTTCATAAGAGCGTTGTCAACCCTGCCACTCCAGAGGTCAATGTTTAGCAGAGGGCGCTACTCTCAAAGCAACCCTTATGGAGAACCGCCAATGCTCAGGCTGCTCTGTTCCAGAAGTGCACCACATTTTGAATATGGATTCTGTTGTCTGGTAAATGAGTTTTAATTATTCATTCATTTATTATCTTCTGCTTGATCCTCTATTAGGGTCGCGGAGGGGGGTTCCCCATGCCCATCCAGGGGAGAACGTCTCGGGCGCTGGGCAGATACACCCAGGACAGGGCGCCAATCTATCGTTGGACACACACTCACTCACACAGACACACTCTATATGGGGCAATTTTGAGAACTCCATTGACTTGATCCATGTTTTTGGACTGTGGGAGGAAACCAGAGAACCCGGAGGAAACCCACACAGACACGGGAAGAACATGGAAACTCCACCCAGTTGGGGATTCGAAACGGGAATCCCTAGTGCTGAGAAAAGAACATGCAAACCACTAAGCCACCGTGCCACCTGAATTTTAATTACATTTACTTAATATGATACAAAGTCAAACACCTCCCCCTTTTTACCCACAACACCTTCTACATGCTTCTCAGGTCTTTCTTTCAGACTTTAAAACATTCAGTTGGTTACTGAGAGATACAAACCTATGTGAGCGCTGGGCAAATACTCAGCCACTCACTCACATACTATATAGGGGCAATTTAGAGCAGCCGATTTACCTTGAGTTTCTGTTTTTGTATCTGGGTGGAGTTTCCATGTTCTCCCCGTGTCCATGTGGGTTTCCGCCAGGTTCTCCGGTTTCCTCCCACAGTCCAAAAACTTGGATCAAGGTCAATTGAATTCTCCACATTGCCCCATATGGAGTGTGTTTGTGTGTGTGTCTGTGTAAGTGAGTGTGTGCCCAGTGATGGATTGGTTCCCTGTCCTGGATGTATCTGCCCAGCGCCCGAAACGTCCCCTGGATGGGCATGGGGACCCCCCCCCCCGACCCTAATAGAGGATAAAGCAGAAGATAATGGATGGATAGATAGACACTGAGGCTATTTCATAATAGCAATAGTAGTAATAGTTGTCGAAGGCTGGCCTGCTGGATGTTATGTCTACAGATGAGACGTTCTAAAGCACTTCGGTGTGTATTCCTAAGGAGAACTTGCAGTTTTGCACTTCTAAACAAACACGAAAGAGGTTTTACGGAACGACGACATACAGAGTTTTACAGTGTGATGACATGTTTGGCTTTCCTTTGGCATCCTAGGTTCAAAGGAAATGGCGTTGCACCTCGAAAAGGTTTCCCAGTGTTTATTACTGCAGCCGAGCAAAGTGTGAACATGTGTCTCTCTGGCCGGACCGTTTTTGTGACTCTGCCTCGATGCGCTCCATTCATCGCCTTAAAAGGGGCTGTTTAACTGGATGGAATCTCTTCACACTCCCAGTATGTGTGATAACCGGACCTGGGGACGAGCCAGCGCTGACGGGCTGCTTACTTATTTACTCGGCTTCTCGGTTTCTTCTGATGCAATGCGAGCTCACTTTTTGTTACTTGTTGTGATTTAAAGGCTCACGCAGATTTAACACTCAATTTCACATTGCATTTCTTTATTGCCTCGAAGGTTTCTGTTTATTAAACGTCTGAGTCGTTAAAAATGGTTCATGTTACAGAAGTGTGCGGTCAGACCATCCATCCATCCATCCATTATATCTCCGGCTTTATCCTCTACTAGGGTTGTGGTGGGGTTTCCCCATTCCCATCGAGGGGATGACGTTTCGGGTGCTGGGCAGATACACCCAGGACAGGGCGACACTGAGCACACACTCACTCACACGGACACCCTCTATATGGGGCAATTTGGAGAACTTAATTGACCTTGATCCATGTTTTTGGACTGTGGGAGGAAACCGGAGAACCCGGAGGAAACCCACGTGGACATGGGGAGAACATGGATACTCCACCCAGATGGAGATTCGAACCGGGAATCCCTAGTACTGAGAGGAGAACATGCTAAACACTAAGCCACGGTGCCTGTGAATTGCAATATTTTACAAAGCTTTTATAGATTATTAAGGGACCTAACTTACACCCTGCACGGGGCACTAACGTGAGGCGCCTGGAGGTGTGTTATTGTCTGTAATGTCACGAGTGGACAAACGACTCAGCCAATCAGATTTAAGAACTGGAACTTGTTTTATAAGGGCAATTAGGCACCTGCTCATGTACCCCCACCCTGGTAACTTCAGTGGACTTGGGATTTAACCCCCACAACCTTTAGATTGATACCCCAGCACCATATTTACTACCAAACCCTCCTCACAAATGCTCCCAGATCTACGCAGTGCATTCTGAACCTCTTGGCTGAAGCGTTGACCGTAATCACAGCACTTCACTCTCACTCTCATTTATTATATTGAAAATCAGCTGAGTCAGCTCAATGCAGGACCATTCTATAGACGTTATCATCAAAACAGTCTGATGGTATTCCTTAAAAATGATCCTAATTAGTCTTTGGTGTATTATGTTGGATTTTGGCAGCACGGTGGCTTAGTGGTTAGCATGTTCTCCTCTTAGCGATGGGGATTCCCGGTTCGAATCCCCATCCGGGTGGAGTTTCCATGTTCTCCCCGTGTCCACGTGGGTTTCCTCCAGGTTCTCGGGTTTCCTCCCACAGTCCAAAAACATGGATCAAGTCAATTGAGTTCTCCAAATTGCCCCATATAGAGTGTGTTTATGTGAGTGAGAGTGTGTGTCCAGCAATAGATTGGCGCCCTGTCCTGGGTTTATCTACCCAGCACCCGAGACGTTCTTCCCTGGATGTGCATCTGGAAACAACCCCCCTATGTGTTCCCATGGGGAAACACCCGCGACCCTAATATAGGATAAAGCAAAGGATAATGGGAGGATGGATGTTGGATTTTAAATTTTGCGTTTTTATTTTATGTTTTTATTTTGCACTGTGACATGTTTACATGTTTGGTATGATGCGTCCTTGAGAGAAAAGCATTACCTGAGTTCTGTGAACAGAGCATGCCCCGCATAGTTTACATGTTCTGGTCCTGATTGGGGCATTTAGAGCTGGTTTTCTGTGGACGCTGTACTGGCAGATGATTGTAACGGCAAACTGCAGTGGTCCTAATTAAGATGCGCTCAAGAACAGGACAGAGTAGATCAGTGGACAAAGGCCCTGAAGGACAAATGTCTGACTCTGTTCCATGTGAAGCAGCCGGGGGCGATGCTTCTGAAAAGGATTTCTTTCATGCAATTAACGAAGAACCCGGGAGGCGCCTCGGGCATTTCTGGAACACTAATGAACCGTTAGAACAGTCACCTTGCAGATTTGGGGTTCTATAGAGTAGACTTTCTATTTAAACCAGGTTCATGTTGTGAGATTCCAAGGGTAGTCGGGTTTGTAGGGTGACATCGTGAGTAAGGATGAGCCAATTCATCGCGTTTGCAATAATCGCGATTAAAAACGTTACAATTATTTAATCGGAAGAGCGCCTCAACATCGTCATGACGACGTTCATTAGAAAAATACGTAGTATTCCGGTAGCCACCAAGTGGTGCGACTCTGACAGAACAAAAGTATACTTTCCCATGCAGCACACTTAATGTGTACGTTAATGGACATGTACTAGTCATCCATACGTCCATTATCTTCTACCTAATCCACTACGTGGGGGAGGAGTGGGCGGGGGTTCTCCATGCCTATCCGAGGGAGAACATTTCAAGCACTGGGCAGATATACCAAAGACAGGGCACCAGTCCAACGCTGGGCACTCGCTCATTCGCTGACACACACACCTATACAATATATTGGGACAATTTAGAGCAGCCAATTTACCTTGTCAGGGTTTCCGCTGGGATTTTGTTTTGATGGGGCGCTCAATGTCATTTAAATTTGACATACATTTGAGCATGTGGGGTGTTTCAGTAACAGTCTGTGGCACGAATAAAGACCTCACTGTAGTTTAATTGTAGGAATTAAGCACAACCTCAAAGTGAGCCACTTAAATGTGGGCTATTCCATAAAACATATGCAGCCTGTTAACAGTTGAGCTTACATTGCATTAAATAAAGCTTATAGGCTGCCAGGTAATGTTCTAGTTCTCCCTTTATTGAGACAAAGTCCTCTGCGGCTGACTGACTGAAGAGCACACGGGCACGGCGTCCGGTGAGCAACTGGGGTTGGGTGTCTGGGTGGGGTTGGGTGGTTCAGCTGTAGTACTTGGTGAAACCGGGAATCAAACCTGGGCCCTTCAGGTCAAGCTGGTTCCTTAATCCCCAGCCTACGACAGAAACGAAATGTAGTGAGTGCATTGTTAGCAGAATATTTATAATGACCCACCAAGGAGCGTTAGTGGTGGACCGATAACGGCAGATCCGTATTAAAAACAATGGTATTAAAGGGCGGCATGGTGGTGTAGCGATTTGCATGTTTGCCTCTGGGGATCCAGGTTTGAATGTGGATTCAAGGTAAATTGGCTGCTAATTGCCCCATGTTGTGTATCTTGGTGTAAGTGAGTGTCCAACGATTGATTGGCGTCCTTTTCTAGGTGTATCTGCCCAGCGGCGAAACGTTCTCTCCTGGATGGTCATGGGGAACCCCCCCCCCCTCCCCCATACACCCACACACACACGACACTATTAGAGGATTAAGTAAAAGATAATAAAGGTTTAATAATATCCATCCATTATCTTCCGCTTTATTCTATATTAGGGTCCTGGGGGGGTTCCTCATGCCCATCCAGGGGAGAACGTTTCGGGCACTGGGCAGATACACCCAGGACAGGGCGCCAATCTATCACTGGGTACACACTCACACACTCACCCACACTCTATATGGGGCAATTTGGAGAATTCAATATACTTGATCCGTGTTTTTGGACTGTGGAAGGAAACCGGAGAACCTGGAGGAAACCCACACGGACACGGGGAGAACATGGAAACTCCACCCAGATTGGGACTTGAACTAGGAATCCCTAAAGCTGAGAGAAGAACATGCTAACCACTAAGCCACTGTGCCTCCCAGGTTCATTCATTATCTTCTGCTTTATCCCATATTAGGGTCGCAGTGGGGTTCCCCATGCCCATCCAGGGGAGAACATGTCGGGCACTGGGCAGATACACCCAGGACAGGACGCCAATCTATCGCTGGGCACACACTCACTCACACAGACATGCACACATACACACTCTATATGGGGCAATTTGGAGAACTCAATTGACTTGATCCATGTTTTTGGACTGTGGGAGGAAACCCGAGAACCCGGAGGAAACCCACACGGATACGGGGAGAACATGGAAACTCCACGCAGATGGGGATTCAAACCAGGAATCCCTAGTGCTGAGAGGAGAACATGCTAACCACTAAACCACTGTGCCGCCCAGGTTTAATAATAAAATAAATGAAAATAATGGGTGTATGGGATTAAAGGGTGATGTTAGCAGCCTGTCGTTATTATCCTCATGTATCTGCTGGATGTCTGTGTGTTGGTTGTTAGGATCAGGATTAGATACCAAAACAGTCTGTACTGTTGAAATGCTGAAGCTAAGATGCTCAGACGTGTTTGATTGTTTACAGAGGGCTCATGCTGTTTTCGTGAAGATCATTCGGGTAGTTTCTCATCTTTAGAAGTTGGTTACCGTCACTGGATTTGTAAAAACGGTGAATCAGCAGATAAACCAACAGACTCAATGCTGTCACCTGACTTAAATCCCATAGAAAATCTCTGGTAGGACTTGAAGAAGAGGGCAACACGGCAGTTTAGTGTTTAGCATGTTCTCCTCACAGCTCTTGGGATTTCTGGTTCAAATCCCAATCTGGGTGGAGTTTCCATGTTCTCCCCGTGTCCGCGTGGGTTTCCTCCGGGTTCTCCGGTTTCCTCCCACAGTCCAAAAACATGGATCAAGTTCAATTGAATTCTCCAAATTGCCCCATATAGAGTGTGTCTGTTTGAGTGAGTGTGTAATCAGTAATAGATTGGTGCCCTGTCCTGGGTGTATCTGCCCAGCGCCCGAAACGTTCTCCTCTGGATGGGCATGGGGAACCCCACCGCGACCCTAATAGAGGATAAAGCGGAAGATAATGAATGATCCTAATTAGTCTTTGGTGTATTATGTTGGATTTTGGCAGCACGGTGGCTTAGTGGTTGGCATGTTCTCCTCTCAGCACTATAGATTCCCGGTTCGAATCCTCATCTGGGTGGAGTTTCCATGTTCTCCCCGTGCCTATAGGGGTTTCCTCTAGGGTCTTCGGTTTCCTCCCACAGTCCAAAAAATTCTCCAAATTGCCCCATATAGTGTGTGTTTGTGTGTCTCTGTGAGCGTGATAGATTGGCACCCTGTCCTGGGTGTATCTGCCCAGCGCCCAAAGAGTTCTCCCTCACAACATCCCTGGAGCAATGAGGGTTAAGGGTTTTGCTCAGGGACCCACATTGGTAACTTCCGTGGACCTGGGATTTGAACCCCCAACCTTCAGATTGATAGCCCAACACCCTGACCACTGAGCTACCACACCCTACAGTCCTTTACTTACCATCCCATATCTCCTGTTTAAGAACAGCCAGTCCCCGCAGATCACACTCCACCCGCAGTAATGTATCTGTAACAATACACTGAGGCCTGATGGAGAATTTAATAACACCAGTGTTTGAATGATCACACGGTGAGAGAAGCTTTACAATGTGATGTGGCAGTGTGTGTAGTCGAGTGCAGGTCCAGGCTCTCAGGTGATGGTGGTTGTTTTCAGGAACTTCTCATCTGTCACCTGTCAGCCGGCCGAAAGGGAAAATGACACTGAGAAGTGCCTGACACATGGCCGGCAGCGCTTAAGCAGAATGAGGGATTGAACTCAACCAGGGACCCGACTGAACTCCCCAGCGCTTGGTCAATACCCATCAATGTTCGCACGACACGGTGGCCTCGGCGCCAATCCTTCGAAAGTGCCAGGCGGATGGTGTTCTGAAGGGTTCTGACCAATCAGCGTTGTAAGTGATTGAACTGTCCACTTGGATTACTGTCGTGGATGGTGGCTTTTTTGGCTCGAACCCTGTTCCGAACAGAACCCATCCATCCATTATCTTCCACTTTATCCTCTATTAGGGTCGTGGGGGGGGGGTCCCCATGCCCATCCAGGGAGAACTCTTTGGGCGCTGGGCAGATACACCCAGGACAGGTTGCCAATCTGTCACACTCACAGAGACACACAAACACACACTATATGGGGCAATTTGGAGAATTTTTTGGACTGTGGGAGGAAACCGGAGAACCTGGAGGAAACCCCTATAGGCACGGGGAGAACATGGAACCTCCACCCAGATGGGGATTCGAACTGGGAATCCCTAGTGCTGAGAGGAGAACGTGCTAACCACCAAGCCACCGTGCCGCCCCCCCAAACGGAACCGTTAGGTCTTAGCATTGATCTAAAAGGTTTAATTAATTATTAGCTATTTGCACACCGGCAGCCATTAAACCACTCAGGACGTAACCCATCATCCATATGCAAATGCACATCATTAACGGCGTCCACACTTTAGACTCGTGAGTCGAACGAGACAAAGCCACTTGGCCTGTTCTCCAAAGATCAAGAGTTTGGAGTATCAGTGATGGAGAACTAGAGAGTGCTATTAGCATTGTGTTCTGAATGGGGGACGGGGGGACAGAGGGTGGAGGTGGTTCTTATCTGTAACAAAGTGAGCAGGTAGTGGGTCTAATCTGTGAAGTGATTTTTAAAATATTGCCATTGTTATTCAATCTTTTATTTGTTGTACTTTATAAGATGTTGTGTTGCTTTAGACGTGGGGCAAGAATTGAAGTTCATCCATCCATCCATTATCTTCTGCTTTATCCTCTATTAGGGTCGCGGTGGGGTTCCCCATGCCCATCCAGGAGAGAACGTCTTGGGCGCTGGGCAGATACACCCAGGACAGGACGTCAATCTATCACTGGGCACACACTCACTCACACATACACACTCTATATGGGGTTTGGGGAATTCCATTGACTTGATCCCTGTTTTTGGACTGTGGGAGGAAACCGGAGAACCTGGAGGAAACCCACGCGGACACGGGGGAGAACATGGAAACTTCACCCAGATGGGGATTTGAACCAGGCTCCCCAGAAGTAAAGGATAAATGTGTTAACCACTACATCACCATGCCGCCACCATTCAGCTACAATTTTTGCATTTTTGACTCGGACCGTATTCGGTTCACAGGCCATTTGAGCCCATCAGCTTCGGCTTCCATTCATCTCCTTCCCTCTCCATCCTTCTCCATCCCTCTCCTTCCTTCTCCATCCCTTTCCTTCCTTCTCCATCCTTCTCCATCCCTCTCCTTCCTTCTCCATCCCTCTCCTTCCTTATCCTTCCTTCTCCATCCCCCTCTATCCATCACCATCCTTTTCCATCCTTCTCCATCCTTCTCCATCCTTCTCCTTCCTTCTCCATCCCTCTCCTTCCTTCTCCTTCCCTCTCCATCCCTCTCCTTCCTTCTCCATCCCTCTCCTTCCTTCTCCATCCCTCTCCTTCCTTCTCCATCCCTCTCCTTCCTTCTACATCCCTCTCCATCCCTCTCCATCCTTCTCCATCCCTCTCCTTCCTTATCCTTCCTTCTCCATCCCCCTCTATCCATCACCATCCCTCTCCTTCCTTCTCCATCCCTCTCCATCCCTCTCCATCCCTTCTCCTTCCCTCTCCTTCCCTCTGATTCCTTCTCCATCTCTCTCCATCCCTCTCATCACTCACATTGTAAATGACCTGGAGGAAATGGATGATGCTTATTTGTGTGTCACTCTCGATGCTTAGCAGGCAGCACCCGTGATGCTGTGTTCAAACCTAATGGCTTTCATTCCACGACGCTGACTGTGCAGATTGTAGAAGGTTTTTTTTTAGCTCTGAGGTGGAGGCCGCGGTCGCTCACTTTCACATCAGGACCGGTGGCGAGTCGACTGACCACCAAAGC
Organism: Corydoras maculifer; assembly: GCA_019802435.1. NCBI lineage: Eukaryota > Metazoa > Chordata > Actinopteri > Siluriformes > Callichthyidae > Corydoras > Corydoras maculifer. The sequence goes on from JAFMOD010000981.1 coordinate 892,144, forward strand.
TAATGAGCTGGTCGTTGATGTAATTAGGGCGTCTGCGAGGTAAACAGTGTGACCATTCCAATCCTTCATGTCAGTTTAAAATGAGAGGAGCTCGGTTTGATGAAACTGTTGTTTAATGCAAAGCCATTTATCTTATTTGGGTAACTGATGTAGCTGCGTAATGTGAACTGATTAAACACTTGGGCGTTTCCACAGTGACGACTCATTCAACGGTGCACCAACTGATTAAAAGCGCTAAGAAAATTAATTAAACACCTTGGAAATGTCGTGTAGATCGAGGCTAACCCCTGCCATCTCAATATGTTCCACTTAATCTTATACTAGGGACTAGGGTCACATGGCAGGGGGGGTCCCATGTTCCATTTAACCTTATACTAGGGTCTTAAACTTATTCTAGGGACTAGGGTCCCATGTGCCACTCAAACTTGTACTAGGGACTAGGGTCATGTAATCCATGTTTTTGGACCGTGAGAGGAAACATGGGGAGAACATAGAAAAAGCCACCCAGACTGGGATTCGAACCTGGATCCCCAGCGCTGAGACGCGAATGTTCTAATGTTCTTGATATAAAATGTGTCTAATCTTCTCTCTTTGTGTTTCTCTTCTAGTTTCACGGCAGGAAATGCGTCCATTTGCGAGATCTGTCCGATTCAGGGAGCAATAGAGATCTGTTTCTTGGTATCCCCCTTCAACTGAACGAGATCCACTGTGACTGGCAACCCTCCTGGTTACTGGGGCTTGGACCAAGCCTAGGTATGGAGCAAAGGGACCCATCTCGCCCTGTGAGGCCCAAGGGGAACGAGGAGTTCTTCTCTACGGTGACTACCATCAACAGGGCCGACCTGACCGAGGTGGGTCTTCTGACCACTCCGGTCAAGGGGCTGACGATGGCTGGTGAGCAGCAGGAGGAGGATGAGGATCTGGGCCTGGGGAAGGATATGGACAACACCTCCATTGTGGGATGTGAGAAGTGGGTGCAGGGGGATGGCCTGGAGGAGCAGGAGTTTTCCATTAAGGAGGCCAACTTTTCCGAAGGCAGCCTCAAGCTGAAGATCCAAACCACCAAGCGAGCCAAAAAGCCGCCCAAAAGCTTGGAGAACTACATCTGTCCACCTGAGATCCGCGTCACCATCAAACAGCCGGGAGAACAGAGGACATCGAAACACGGCAAGAGCAGCAAGAGTGAGAAGGATGAAGATCGTGGACCTCCCCGAAAAAGGGTACGGGAATTACTTAATGATTTACAGGGTGACGATAATGCCGAGGTGGTGGGTGGGTGTGGGGGGGTAGGTAAGGCTTAGCTACCCAGACAAATACCATCAAGACACTGACCCAGATGTCCAAAAACACGAATGATAAAGTGATCTATTCTGCCTTCAGCAATTATACACGGATGTCGTCAACATTTAACCCATCCATGCAGTGAAACACACACACACACACACACACACACACACACACACTGAGTGAAGTGAGCACATGTGCCTGGAGCGGTGGGCAGCCCTGTACACAGCGCCCAGGGAGCAATTGGGGTTAGGTGCCTTACCCAAGGGCGCTTCAGTGATGGTACCTGGTGGGACCGGGAATCGAACCGGGGACCTTCAGGTCGCATGCATGATTCCGCGGCTGCACCGGTCATAATGAATGACATTACCTCTCTCATTCATACAGTTATCTAATCAGCCAATCACGTGGCAGCAGTGCAATAATCTTTCCATCGGAAAACATAATAGATAATAATATAATCAAAGTGACTTGTGGGTTGAAGTGTTCCATTAGTGTCTAATCTGACATCCAATGTGTAGCCATTTCTATAGATGCAAATTTCAAATACAGAACCTGTCAAAAGTTTGGACACGCCCCCTTCTCGCTCCATTCTCTATTTCCTCCACTTATCATATAGATGGACTTTGTAGTTTTTTAATTCCAGACTGTAGTCCATCTGTGTTCTTTGTTGTTGTTAGTCCCCTGTTGGTTCTCGGTTCTCCGTTGGTCAGGAGCATCACAGAACAGGTATCATTTGGGTGGTGGATTGTTTATTGTCAGTTCTGCAGTGACGCGGATGTAATGAGGGGGTTTTAGTGCAGCAGTGCTGCTGGAGTTTTATGCTGGGATAGGACTAATGCACCGGGCGGCACGATGGCTTAGTGGTTAGCATGTAGCATTCCCGGTTCGAATCCCCAATCTGGGTGGAGTTTCCATGTTCTCCCTGTGTCTGCGTGGGCTTCCTCAGGGTTCTCCGGTTTCCTCCCACAGTCCAAAAACATGGATCAAGTCAATTGAGTTCTCCAAATTGCCCCATATAGAGTGTGTCTGTGTGAGTGTGTGTGTGCCCAGTGATAGATTGGCACCCTGTCTTGGGTGTATCTGCCCAGCACCCGAAACGTTCTCCCCTGGATGTGCATGGGGAACCCCCCCCCCGCGACCCTAATATGGGATAAAGCGGAAGATAATGGATGGATGGAATAATGCACCAACCCAATAACCCCTGCTCTGTGGTGGTACTATTGGGGTTCTGAGCATTAGAACAGAGTAAAGGGGATGTACACGGTATGTACTGTAGAACACACACAGATGAACTACAGTCTGGAATTGTAGAACTACAAAGTCCATCTGTTTGTGTTCTAAAGCACATACCTTCCACAGGAAGGTGGAACTGAGAACATGGGGAATAAGGGGGTTGGCATGGCCAACCTTTTGACTGGTACTATATTAAGATGAGGGGTTTATCAATGTGCCCTTGTGACTTTGGTGGTAATGGACTCAAACTGTTTAGAATTCAGAACTTGGTAGCTGGTCGTCTTGATTCTGTATGATGGTATGTATGTAAACATGAGGCCAGACAGTGGACCGTCCTGCTCGTTCACCTGCCTTTGTGTCTGGCCCTAAGCAGAGGGTAAACCCATTAAAGATTGCTAGAACGTTTTGGAACATCTCCAGCACGTGACAGTTTTGCACATGCTGCCAATCCTGTCTGTAACCACTCGTCTGGTTGTCGAATGAAGGGTGTGGACCATTCCATGGCGCTCTGCCGGTCTGCCATTAACCTTTTGTAGCATTAAGACTCAATGTTGACCTCTATGTGATTTAAGTGTCTGTTTGCCGTTCGGTTCTCCTTTAATCTCATGTTTGGACGTTAGCGTGGTTTTCTGTGAGGTTCTGAGAATGTTATGTGGAGGCTGTGCTTGAGTTATTAATCTAGGAACGTGTCCTCCACATTTAACCCATCAGTGGAGTAAAACACACACACACACACACACACATACTGAGTGAAGTAAGAACGTGTGTCCGGAGCGATGAGCTATTGGGGTTAGGTACCTTGCCCAAGGGCACTTGAGCTATGTAGTATTTAGTGGGACTGGGAATCGAACTGGGGACCTTCAGGTCACAAGGCTGTTTCCTTAACAACAGGCCTGTGACTGCCCCATGTCCACTCAAAGAAACACCTCTTTGTGTACAGTATACCTTCAGTATACATGTTATTGGTTCCTATTTCATCCATCCATTATCTTCCACTCAATCCTCTACTAGGGTCGGGGGGGAGGGAAGAACACATCCAGTACATGGCAACAATCCATCACTAAGCACATTCACACACCCACTATATAGGGGCAAACAACAGGGGGCAATTTGAAGCAGCCAATCCACTATCTATCGCTGGGCACAAAGACACACACACATTACATGGGGCAATTTAGAGCATTCAGTTTACTTTGAATCCATGTTTTTGGACTGTGGGAGGAAACTAGAGAACCTTGAGGAAACCCACGTGGACACAAGGAGAACAAGGAAAGATTGGGATTCGAAATGTTCTTCCCTGGATGGACATGGGGAAACCTAGTAGAGGATAAAGCGGGAAAATAATGGATGGATGATTGGTCTGCTTCTCCGGTTGTGTCCTCAAGGCCATGCTCTGTTCTTTGGGTTAGACGTTCTGAATGAGTCCTCTTTTGGATGTCCTCTGCATGTCTCAATTAAGCCGTGCAAACACAGCTACGGGTCCTAAATGCTGTCCTCAGAACTGGCGGCACGGTGGCTTAGTGGTTGGCATGTTCTCCTCTCAGCACTAGGGATTCCCGGTTCGAATCCCCATCTGAGTGGAGTTTCCATGTTCTCCCAGTGTCTGCGTGGGTTTCCTCCGGGTTCTCCAGTTTCCTCCCACAGTCCAAAAACATGGATCAAGTCAATTGAGTTCTCCAAATTGCCCCATATAGAGTGTGTATGTGTGAGTGAGTGTGTGCCCAGCGATAGATTGGCGTCCTGTCCTAGGTGTATCTGCCCAGCGCCCAAAACGTTCTCCCCTGGATGGGCATGGGAAACACCCCCCCACCTCTATAATACAGGATAAAGCGGGAGATAATGAAATGAATGAGAACCGAACCGTCATCGGATTCAAACCGTTGTTTGTGTCCAAAAGATAAAAGGAGCCGGCGCACATGAGAAAGCAGCAAGCGGCAGAAATCTGCATCAAGCGGCGCTTCTCAAAGAACAAAAATACTATTTGCAGAAACAATACAGCGCCGCGGGGGCATTTCTACGCCAGCGATTTTTCTCCCTCCGTTTTTTCCCCCAGTGTTATCGAATCAAAAGAAGGCAATCAATTTCGGCTTGTGGAACGCTCCCTGAAAGATGCTGATGCCTGCACTTCGCCTTTGATTCAGTAAGCGTGCATTTACTTCCTAATTATGGTCAAATTACAGGCTCCGACTGTGAGAGCAACAGCCGCTCCTCCCCCCACTTTCTCCCAGAATCCCGAACTCCGGCCTTTAACTGCTGTAAAGTTGGCCGAATCGAGCAACGAAACAAAACAAGACGTATGTTTTGGAAAATTGGGCGAGCACACGGTAGTGCACTAAATCGGGCTCGTGGTTGCAAACAAGATTGAAACCCAAGCGCTCCGAAAGCCCCATAAAACACGGACAAACTGCACTCAGCCCTGCACCACACCTACCTCTATCTAAGACTCGACACAAAATGAAGCGGCACTAATTACCCTGACCAAAATACAGACGAGGTTCGAGCCAAACAGCACTTTAAATCCAGAGCTCACCAGCTTAGAGCCGAATAAATGTATTTAAATCCAAAGGTGCGATTCCTTAATTCATTATAAAGTGATCTATTTAGTCTACACACACACACACACACGCACACACACACACACACACACACACGCACGCACACATGTCCAGGGTGGTTTTTATGGTTTTACACAGTAGGAACGATAGCTCAGTGGTCAAGGCGTTGGGCTATCAATCTGAAGGTTGGGGGTTCAAATCCCAGGTCTACTGAAGTTACCAGTGTGGGTTCTTGAGCAAGACCCTTAACACTCATTGCTCCAGGGTTGTTGTGATTAACCCTGTGCTCACCTTGTAAGTCGCTTTGGATAAAAGCGTCCAATAAATGACCAGATGGGTGGTGGGCAGCCCTGTATACAGCATTGGGTAGCCATTGGGTTTAGGTGCCTTTCCCGAGGGCACTTCAGTCAGAGTACTCTGTGGGACCAAACCAGGGACCTTCAGGTCGCAAAGCTGGTTCCTTAACCACAAACCTGCTTATCTTCCCTTAATTCCATATTAGGAATATCCACATCCAGTACAGGGCACCAATCCATCGCTGGACACACACTAATAAACAAACACACTATATATCCATCCATCCATTATCTCCCGCTTTATCCTCTATTAGGGTCGCGGGGGGGGGGGGGTTCCCTATGCCCATCCAGGGGAGAACGTTTCGGGCGCTAGGCAGGACAGGGCGGCAATCTATCGCTGGGCACACACTCACTCACACAGACATGCACACAAACACACTCTACATGGGGCAATTTGGAGAACTCAATTGATTGGATCCATGTTTTTGGACTGTGGGAGGAAACCGGAGAACCCGAAGGAAACCCACGCGGAGAACATGGAAACTCCACCCAGATGGGGATTCGAACCGGGAATCCCTAGCGCTGAGAGGAGAACATGCTAACCACTAAGCCACCGTGCCACCCACACACTATATCTTTAGGGGCAATTTAGAGCAGTCAATTCATATTAAACCCATGTTTTTTATACCATGTGGACATGGGGAGAACGAAAACAAACCAACATCGATGAGGGGAGGGGGTCATACCCTTACATTGCATGACATCATTTATACATGTGACTTACAGCCACCCCAATCTGATTGCTGGGTTCAGATCTATAACAGCCCCCCTCAGCAAGGCGTATTAAAGGCTTTGCTTCAGAGCCTGGTGGACTCAATGTTCATGATTCATATTCATATTAATAGCCCAACCTCCGTATCACTGAGTCACCCCACCCCGTGGACCAGAACAGAATATGAGGTCACCCGTAGGTAGGTGTCCACACATTTTTGTCCATGTTGCTTACACGGTGCCGTGTTTAGTGAGGTTTAAATAAAAAGTAACCATCAGTAAAGCCTTGGGGGTTCGTTTTGTCTTCAAAGCACTTGATGCTCTGAGAGGGGGAGGGTGTGAGAGTGACCGTTGTGTGTGTGTGTGGGGGGGGGGGCAGGGTTCGGGGGGGTGGAAGTGGTAGGGGGAGTTGTAAAAGGAGAGAGGCTCCAGAAGTAACAGGGGCTGGAGGCGGGAAGCCTGAAGTGCAGCTGTCTCTTTTTGGCAATCTCCACATTGACCACAGACAGGAGGTCAGAAAGGGCAGAAGGACAAACAGTGGAGGTGGGTCCCACTGCAGTCTTTAAAGGATAGCTGCGTCTATAGAGGAGGGTTCCAAAGACGTGAAGCAATGCCAGGTTTGAGCCCCCATTCACACACACACACACACACACACATATGGCATTACCCCATTTATTCCAACAGCCTGAGATAAACTCCCCGTTTAGAAAGGCATCCCATCTTGAGGTTTTGGGGCTCGGAGGCTACCACCTCGTCGCATCTCCTCGGTTCCAAGCTGCGCGCGGGGTCAGGGGTCAGAGCGTAATTGAAACCGGCGAAGGCGCGCTGAGGAGAGGCCTTTACCTCGGCGCGTTCGGCGCGTGACAGCTGCTCCCCGGAACAGCCTCCTTTCTCTCCCCTCGCTAATGAAATCATGTTACCGGGGCCCGCGGCCGTTTCGACAAACTGGCCTCTTTGATGAATTAGCGTGATTAGCACTAACAGGAGTTGTCCATTGTCCTCGCCGAGCCGCTTTCAGGCGGCGCGGGAGAAGCGAGGTGCGCCGGGCCGTTTGAAAAACGAGCCGAAAATGACAGAAATGCTCTACCGCCCACACAAAGCAGCCCCCTTTCGACCGCGCGGCCGGGGCACTGCCGAAAAGGCCGCGCCCGCCGGGGCAATTAGGCGGCGTGAATATGCCGGGGTCAGGGTGCTTTCTGTTTGCCGTTTCCATTAGCGGTCCGTGGGCTTTTTACAAATGGCCCGTGTTTCCCGACTCTTCAACCCTCCGTCCCTCCCTCCCTCCCTCCTCCAGCTGGCCCTTGTTTATTTAAGGGAGATTGATTGGTGGAGGCTGATACTCAAATGACAATATTGGCAAGTGTTTTTAAAAAAAAATTTCCCTCTCGAAAGTGAAAGAAAAGGAGCTTATTAAATTTAAATCACAGATCAGCTCGATGAAAAATGGATGTGGACATCCAGCGAGACTCGGCTGTCTGGAGGCGCGTTCTTTATTTGTCTCCAGTATCACCCCTGTGGTTTAGCACTGTAGAGGGTTCATTGCGATGACAAGCCGGATAGAAACCAGATCGATGTGTGTGTGTGTTTGGTGTGTGTGCAGATGGGGAGATCTTTGCCCAGCGCTGTGTTTGGCGACACTACTTTGATTGTCAGTCGTTTCCGATGCGCGCCCCGTGATCAGTGGTGCGTGTTTGCCGAGGGAGGGCGTGAACCAGACCAGTTCCCGGGTGTTTTGATGATGGAGGTCACGTTCCGTCGTTACGTAATCAGAACAATTAGTCAGGATGCTCGGATGTGGAGATTAAGCTTAAAGTGGCTTCAACTTCTAAGGCTGATCTCATTATCTTCAGCTTGATCCTCTACTAGGGTCGCTGGGTGGGGGGGTTCCCCATGCCTATCCAGGAAAGAGAACGTCTCGGCCGCTGGTCAGATACACCCAGGACAGGGCGCCAATCTATCACTGGGCACACACTCACCCACACAGACACACTCTATATGGGGCAATTTGGAGAATTCAGTTAACTTGATCCATGTTTTTGGACTGTGGGAGGAAACCGGAGAACCAGGAGGAAACCCACGCGGACACGAGAACATGGAAACTCCACCCAGATTGGGATTTTGAATCGGGACTCCCTATTGCTGAGAGGAGAACATGCTAACCACTAAGCCACCGTGCCACCCTATCATTCATTCATTCATTATCTTTTGCTTTTATCCTCTATTAGTGTCGCAGGGGGGATGGAGGGGTTCCCCATGCCAATCCAGGCGAGAACGTTTTGAGCGCTGGACATATACACCTAGGACTGGACACACACTCACCCACACAGACACACTCTATATGGGGCAATTTGGAGAACTCATTTGACCTTGATCCATGTTTTTGGACTGTGAGAGTAAACCGGAGAACTGGTGAACATGGAAACTCCACCCAGATTGGGATTCGAACCGGGAATCCCCAGCGCTGAGAGGAGAACATGCCAACCACTAAGCCACCGTGCCGCCCCATCAGTAGATAATTAATAAGTGAATCTGGTGGATTGGGATTAGCCGACTCGTCAGCGGGCGTGTTGTTGGATTGACGAGACGTCCTGTTAAACTGACGAGGTGTCAGTGTGCGAGTCGCTCTGAGCCGCACACTAAGTTGAAATCTTAAATAGAACGGTGTTAGGAGATCTGAACACCCCGCTGGATTACGAGGACATCACGACGCCAGCGCTCCTGCTCTGTCTGAATGTTCTAATTAAATCATGATTAATTATTAAAGTCAGACTTAGTCTGACATATTGGATTTATTTAAAATGACAGAATTCAGTAAGTGATGTTATTGCTGGTGGAGTTTAGTACGATCGTGAAGTATGAAGTCCTTCAAACTAGAATGAATAGTCTGCAGAGCACTGTGTACTAAAGTATTGGGACACCTTCATATTACACCTTCAGGAGATTTTAAACATCCATCTATTATCTTTCACTTTATCCTCTATTAGGGTCGCGGGGGGGTTCCCCATGTCCATCCAGGGAAGAATGTCTTGGGCGCTGGGCAGATAGACCCAGGACAGGATGCCAATCTATCGCTGGACACACACTCACTCACTCACACACACACACTCTATATGGGGCAATTTGGTGAACTCAATTGACTTAATCCATGTTTTTGGACTGTGGGAGGAAACCGGAGAACCCAGAGGAAACCCACATGGACACGGGGAAAACATGGAAACTCCACCCAGATGGGGATTCGAACTGGGAATCCCTAGTGCTGAGAGGAGAACATGCTAACCACTAAGCATTTTAACTGGACACACACACACTCTATATGGGGCAATTTGGAGAATTCAGTTGACTTGATCCATGTTTTTGGACTGTGGGAGGAAACCGGAGAACCCAGAGGAAACCCACGCAGACACGGGGAGAACATGGAAACTCGAAACGGGAATTCTTAGTGCTGAGAGGAGAACATGCTAAACACTAAACCACCGTGCCGCCCCAGGAGATTTCATTATGGCTTTAATGCTGTAGTACCGTTTGCAGCTTTAACAACTTTAAAAGGGGCATTTGTGAGGTCAGGCACTGATGTGGATGAGGAGGTGGGACCCATCATTTCCATCCATCCACTGTCTTCCGCTTAATCCTCCGCTAGGGTCATGGAGGGGTTCCCCATGTCCATCCGGGGAGAACATCTCAGGACAGGGCGCCATTCAATTGCTGGGCACACACTCACTCACACATACAAACACCATATAGGGGCAATTTAGAGCAGCCAATTCACCTAAATTCATGTTACTGGACTGTGGGAGAACCTGGATCCACAGTGCTGAGAGGCGAACATGCTAAAGCACATGATTTCCTTTCTTGTTTACATCTGTATTGGTGGTTTTGTGGTGGTGCAGCAGTTTACCTTACAGCAAGGGGTTTCTGGTTATGATTTCCTGGTGGGGTGGACAGAGGTCCCTTCTTTGTGGTTCTGCATATCCTCCCGGTACCTGAGTGGGTTCTCACTGGGTTCCTCGGTTTTGATCTCCACCTTCTTGAGATGGAGAAGTGTGACACTTTACTCCACAGAACACATGTACACAGCTCCAGAGTCCAGTGGCAGCATACGTTCTACCACCCTGTCCACTGCTTGCTGATGGAAGCCATGCTGTGCAGCTGGCAGTGCATCAGCAGGTTGGAAGGTTAGGTGGTAGGTGTTGAGGTGTTGAGTCAGCGACGCGGCCGGTGATGTTTTTTGCACCGTGTGCCTCGTTGCTCTGTATGTTTGTGGTCTGCCACGTTGTGGTTCAGTCGCTGCGGTTCCAAAAAGCTTCCACTCGTCTTAAAATATGACCCACAGTCGATTGTGACGTAAATGGAGGAAATCGATCGTAAAACTGACTTGCAACCAGGGCCGTCCGGCGGCGTAGTGGTTAGCATGTCGCACGTTTCGGGCGCTGGGAAGATACACCCATCACTGGGCACACATTCACTCACTCACACAGACACACTCTATATGGGGCAAGTTGGAGAACTCAATTGACCTTGATCCATGTTTTTGGACTGTGGGAGGCAACTGGAGAACCCGGAGGAAACCCATGCGTACACGGGGAGAACATGGAAACTCCACCCAGATGAAGTTTGACCCTCAGACATCATGAGCAGGTGATTTAAACACCTGACGTGATGGGATTCGAAGAAACACCTTAATTCACTGATGAAGTCGTGGGTTAAATACTTTTGGCCGTGTTGAAATTAAAATACAGTGATTTAAAAAGGAATCCTGAATAATAAAATAAGTACTTTTCCATAATACCCCCCACTCCCCCCACCCGGAATACATCCATCCATCTATTATCTTCCGCTTTATCCTCTATTAGGGTCGCGGGGGGGTTCCCTATGCCCATCCAGGGGAGAACGTTTCGGGCGCTGGGCAGATACACCCAGGACAGGGCGCCAATCCATCACTGGAGACACACTCACTCACACACACACTCACACACACACACTGTATGGGGCAATTTGGAGAATTCAATTGACTTGATCCATATTTTTGGACTGTGGGAGGAAACCAGAGAACCCGGAGGAAACCCACACAGACACGGGGAGAACATGGAAACTCCTCACAGATTGGGATTCGACCCGGGAATCCCTAGTGCTGAGAGGAGAACATGCTAAGCCCCCATGCCGCCCTACTCTTAAACCTTTAGTATTTAATGAGTTTATTCATTCATTCATTCATCTTCCGCTTTATCCTCTATTAGCGTCGCGGGGGGGGGGGGGGTTCCCCATGCCCATCCAGGGGAGAACGTGTCGGGTGCTTGGCAGATACACCCAGGACAGGGCGCCAATCCATCGCTGGGCACACACTCACACACACAGACACACTCTACATGAGGCAATTTGGAGAATTCAATTGACTTGATCCATGTTTTTGGACTGTGGGAGGAAACCGAAGAACCCGGAGGAAACCCACACGGACATGGGGAGAACATGGAAACTCCACCCAGATGGGGATTCGAACCGGGAATCCCCATCGCTGAGAGGAGAACATGCTAAACCACTTTAATGAGATGTCAGTGAAAAAGCTTACAGTGCATTTATTTGAATCAGATCCACCTCACAATCCAAGCTTCCTTTTGAGATGATGGGTGACCGTGATGGGATCAGTGGAACATGTGGAACGTGGGGGAACCTGGACGCAGGCTGAAGGTGGTGGTGCACAGAATCAATTTTTAAGAACAATTTTCTTTGCCGGATTAAATATTGCTTTTGTGCAGTAATGATGGGGAGTGTGGCGGGGAGCAGATGGGCAAGCTCTCCCTCACTTTCTCAGTCTCTCTCTCTCTCTCTCGTTGTCTCTCTCTCTCGCTCGCTCTTACTCTCGCTTTTCATTTTGGCTGAACTAATATGCCAGATGGTGGCAAAGAGGAAAGGCCAACAAGTGAGCCTGGGCATATGGGGAGCCTGGTTAAAATGGGACCCCACTGTGGCGGGGGATGGGCAGGAGACGTGTGATACAATAGCAGGTAATTAAGGGAGGGACTTGACTTCATTGCCAAGCCTTTGTGTGCCGAAAAATATTTTTCGAAAAACCTGACACGGGAATTGCACGCCGTCGCCGCACGTCATGCGCGTTCAGCGATTTTTGCTCGGTTGAGCGTGATTACGTTCTCAAGGCTCACATCTGTGTTTTCTTCTAATTAGGAAGATACCCTTTTAAACCGAGAGAAAGCGGAATGCTTGACGGTAATGGGCGCGCTGGTCAGTTCAATCATCTAAACCCATTTTTTTTCCCCCCTGCATTTTTGAACATGGTACATATGGCAGCCTTCTGTTCTGCTGTAGTTTGGAAATGCGTTAGATGTTTCTGATGGACTGGCTGTGATGGGTGGCCATATGTTTACTGGGGCTGGGGTTGAATGATACATCAAACTGAGGCTGACATGTGGGAAGCACAACTTAAACTCTGTTAACTGAAGTAAAAAAAAACAAAAAAAACCCAAAAAGGCTTGTTTTCTGTTCTGGAATAAGCAGCGAAACATCATCGTTCCCATAATCTCTTCAAAACATGGTTTTAAGATGTAAAGTCATCTATTGGGAGCCGCATGGGGGCTTAGTGTTTAGCATGTTCTCCTCTCAGAACAGAATTAGGATCCAGCTTGGAATTTCCATTTTTCTCCCTGTGGGTTTCCTCCAGTTTCTCCGGTTTCCTCCCACAGTTCAAAAACATGGATTCAAGGTGAAGGGCTGCTCTTAATTGCCCCTATCTTAATTGCCAGTATCTAGTATGTGTGTGTTTGAGTGAATGAGTGTGTACCTAGTGATGAACTGGTGCGCTGGACACCCCCCCCCCTTCCCGTGATTCTAGTCACTAGTATAGTGAAGATAATTAAATGAACGTGAGGCAGCACAGTGGCTTAGTGGTTAGCATATGGGTGGAGTTTCCATGTTCTCCCCGTGTCCGCATGGGCTTCCTCTGGGTTCTCTGGTTTCCTCCCACAGTCCAAAAACATGGATCAAGTCAATTGAATTCTCAAAATTGCCCCATATAGGGTGTGTCTGTGTGAGTGAGTGTGTGCCCAGTGATGGATTGGCGCCCTGTCCTGGGTGTATCTGCCCAGCGCCCGAAATGTTCTCCCCTGGATGGGCATGGGGAACCCCACAGCGACCCTAATAGAGGATAAAGCGGAAGATAATGGATGGATGGATAATTATATCAGAGTCAATTGTTTGGGACAGAGGAATTAGTCCTCCACATTCAACCCCTCCGTGCGGTGAAACACACACACACACACACACACACACACACACACACGCACACTGTGATGTGAACACACATGCCCAGAGCATGTACACAGCACTCAGGGAGCTATAGGGCTAAGGTGGGACCAGGAATCGAACCAATGACCTTCAGGTCTGGTATACGCCTCGTTGCGAGGTGTTCGTACCTGTAGCTATATGTCTTGTAGCTTGCTGCCTGTTTGATGCCCTGTGATAACCCAGCACTCTGTTCACATCGCAGCATAAACCAGGCTTAAGATTTAGCCACATCTAAAAAGGGCATGGGAACACACACAAACAGAGAGGCTTTTCATTCATGGTTTATAGCCTCTCCATTCAGTGTGTGTACACAAACTGGTGCTCAGTGACCCATCAAAAGCGCGGCTTCAGTTGTTTTTCTCTTTCATGACCGCCTCCGTATGACCTGCGAATTGTTATTTCTTTTGGGTTTGTCCGATCCAGAGCAACCGGTATATAAACCCCTCTCCCCACCTCCCCCACCTCCCCCACCTCTCTGCCTCGTGTGTATTGTGGTTCTTCCGATCTCTTCCACGGCTGCCTTCTGTATCTGCCTGTCCTTTATTTGCCCATTACATGTTCATCTACCTCCAGTCGGCGGGGGCCAAATTCGAAATCCATTCACGCTTGTGCGAGGCGCGATAAGGAAAGCCCTTTTTTAAGTGGGTCCAAGGCCCGCTGCCCTTCCAGGCCGGGTGCTTTTGTGTGCCCAAGGTGTGCGGCCATGTGCTTATCTCGTCGTCGCACAACCCCTGCTACAGAAGCAGTTCTCCCCGCGCTGTAATAAATGCAGTGTAATCATTAAGAGCTAGTCTGGCGTAGTCAACAGAATATTAATGCGGCCAGGCGCGCTCGCCAGAGTCGATACGGGACTCCCACAGGCTCGAGATGGAGGATATTTATAACAAGCTATTTGTCTTTGAGGGAGCGGGGTTGGTGACTGGGGAGGAAATTGTAGGCAGTTGAGAGGTCAGCCGAGTGACCTCTGTGTGGAGGAGACGTACTGAGCAGGGCAGTGGAATGGGCCTCGCGTGGCCTCGCCACACTTATTTATTACTTCCCACGGTTTTGCTCTGTGGATTGTGGGTGTTGTGGCCTTTTTGAAAGTGGGAGAGACCCATTGACTAAATATCTGACGCAGGATAACGGCTTTATAATTTAGATTAAAGACGTGACACCGACGTCCAGTCGTTACGTCATAAAAACACAGAACGTCTGGACGTCCGGGGAGCTTGTAAACGGGAGAACGTCGCCGTTTTTCCACTGTTTTAATAAATTGCTGTATAACAATTTGAATTTTCACAAATTTTTCTTATTAATTTATTTTTCAGCTACTGATTTGCTGCTTCGGCACGGTGACTTAGTGGTTGGCATGTTCTCCTCTCACCACTAGGGATTCCCGTTTCGAATCCCAATCTGGGTGGAGTTTCCATGTTCTCCCCGTGTCCATGTGGGTTTCCTCCGGGTTCTCCGGTTTCCTCCCACAGTCCAAAAACATGAATCAAGGTCAATTGAATTCTCCAAATTGCCCCATATAGAGTGTGTTTGTGTGAGTGAGTGTGTACCCAGTTATAGAATGGTGTCCTGTGCTGGCTGTATCTTCCCAGCGCCGGGACATTCTCTTCTGGATGGGGACCCTAGTAGAGGATTAAGCGGAAGATAATGGATGGATGTGCAAGTTGTATCATTCGGTCTAAACCTTTTTTTTATTTTTATTTTTTTATGAACGTTGTCATGATTTTAAGGCGCTCTTATGATGAATTAATTGCACCATTTTTAATTGCAAAAACGATTAATCGTCTCATCCCTGTCTGTGTCTAATGGTGGAAAAAGAACACGGTAAAGTGAAATAAAGCAAAATGGTTCTGTTTTGGTTCTTTCTGAACTATCAGGTGATTTTGGATCTTATCGTTAATGGATCCTATTGGCTTTCCTTAATGCAGATCTTCCTCTTGGCTGTAGCTCCTTGTCTCATTCGTGGTGTAAGTGGTTTTGCGCTCGGGCGTCCCGGCTGACTGGCTGTCTGTTAGTGAAGCCTGGCTTTATTATTTGGGCCACTGATCTGGAAGGGGTGCTTTCTGTCATTTTGCTCTTGAGATCTGGGGGTTACAATGAGAGAAAGAGGAGGTTTAAGCGAGATGGGGGAGAACTGAGGGCTGCGTCTACATGATTTACTACCGCTGAAAGACCAGCTGTCCCTCTGTGTCTGTCCAGCCTTACCCCCCCCCTTCACACGTGTACACACACACACACACACACACACACACACACACACACACACGCACGGCCTGTTCAGGCACCCTGCCACTCCATGTGTTCCTCCCATTATCAGACGCTGCCGCCGCTCTCTAATAAAGCCATGAGTAGCCGGCCTCTTCATTAGCATTAGCATCGGCTAAACGGCAGGCTGCTGGAGCGATGGGAACTCAGCAGCGCCGCTGTGAGCAGGTAGGTGGGTGGAGGAGGTCGGAAAGATAAGTAGATAGCTGTGTTTTGATCTGCGGTAAACTGGTGGACAGCAGGATTATACTCCTGAGGATTTGATGTGTGTGTGTGTGTGTGTGTGTGTGTGTGTGTAGATGGGTGGAGAGGGGGTCCTTGTTTGGCCATCTGAAATCTCCCTCCTAATGGGACCTTTAGCTTTCGGGTGTTGCTTTCTATAAACAGACTGTAGCTAACTGCAGCGTTCTTTAGGATTATTTCAGTCGCACGCAGAACATCGTCTCAGAGATGGAGGCAGCAGGAAATGGTGATTGGCATTTCGAAAACATCTGAAGTGAAGCACACGCGACTTTCCAAGTGCATTAAGTACCTGTTACTCGCTCGCGTCAGTTTAATAAGTCTGTTTGTTTAGCTTCATGCTACTTTGGCTCCATTCATGTCAAACTGAGGTTCTTCATTTTTGCTTTCATGTCACACAGAGCTGATTTTCAGGGCGGTGTGCAGAGGGGGGGCTATTGAAGCCTGGTTCTGGTGTGCGAATGGTGTCCAAATTTCCAGTAACTGCATATCGGTTTGCAGACTTTGATTAGTTCTTCCTCTCATTAGTTTGATGATGGGGCGGCACGGTGGCTTAGTGTTTAGCACGTTCGCCTCTCAGCGCTAGGGATTCCCGGTTCGAATCCCCATCTGGGTGGAGTTTCCATGTTCTCCCCGTGTCTGCGTGGGTTTCCTCCGGATTCTCCGGTTTCCTCCCACAGTCCAAAAACATGGATCAAGTTAATTGAATTCTCTAAATTGCCCCATATAGAGTGTGTTTGTGTGAGTGAGTGTGTGCCCAGCGATGGATTGGCGCCCTGTCCTGGGTCTATCTGCCCAGCGCCCGAGATGTTCCCCCCTGGATGGGCATGGGGAACCCCACCCCGACCCTAATAGAGGATAAGCGGGACATAATGAATGAATGAATGAATGAATAGTTTGATGATTTAAATTGAAGCGTTGTGAGGAGAGCATCATCACATGGGTTTATTTTGATACGCTTCCCTATAGCAACAGAGGAAGATGGGTCACAGGAAGTCTTTAAATGTTTGTCTGTGCTTTGTGAGCGAGGATGCAAAGTGCTGTGTGTGTGTGTGGGGGGGGGGGGGCGTCTGTCAACACAAGGTTGAACCCTCAGCTGGCATGTTTGACCAAATGCTGAATTTTTCAGCACAAAACAGAATAGTTAGCATATCCAGTACACCCGGTAGTTTAACAAGCACTAAGAAAAGTGCCTCAGGGCTCACTGCTTGGTCCCCTTTAATTTACACTGTATATAATCAGTGGCTTAGTGGTCCGCACGTTCACCTCTTAGATCCAGGTGGAGATCCAGGTTTGAATCCTGATCTGGGTGGAGTTTCCATGTTCCCCATGCCCATCCAGGGGAGAACGTTTCGGGCGCAGGGCAGATACACCCAGGACAGGGTGCCAATCTAGCACTGGATTCACACTCACTCACACAGACACACTCTTTATGGGGCAATTTGGAGAATTCAATTCAACTTGATCCATGTTTTTGGACTGTGGGAGGAAACCTGCAGAACCCGGAGGAATCCCACGCGGACACTGAGAACATGGAGACTCCACCCAGATTTGGATTCGAACCGGGAATCACTAGTGCTGAGAATCCCATGCGAATATATATTTTTACATTTTATATATATAAACATTTATATATAAAATGTAGTATAAAATGATATAAAGGGCAGCACGGTGTCTTAGTGGTTAGCATGTTCTCCTCTTAGCACTAGGGATTCCCGGTTCGAATCTCCATCTTGGCGGAGTTTCCATGTTCTCCCCGTGTCCGCGTGGGTTTCCTCCGGGTTCTCTGGTTTGCTCCCCCAGTCCAAAAACATGGATCAAGTCAATTGAGTTCTCCAAATTGCCCCATATAGAGTGTGTATCTATGAGTGAGTGTGTGCTCAGCGATAGATTGGCGCCCTGTCCTGGGTGTATCTGCCCAGTTCCCGAGACGTTCTCCCTTGGATGGGCATGGGGAACCCCCCGCGACCCTAATAGAGGATAAAGCGGAAGATAACAATGGATGAATGAAAAAATGATATAAATATAGCACCATATGCAATGTAAAATATCGCAGAAACTATGTATTTAAGTGTAAAGGGAGGTAGATGATGGAGTGTTTTGGTGGAGAATGAATAACTACTGACTTGTGGTGTTCTCATTCGTAAGTCGCTTTGGATAAAAGCGTCTGCTAAATGACTAAATGTTACATATAGTGTATGGTGAGCGGGTCCAAGGCCCACTTGACATGTTAATTTCACCAATATGAATCTCAAGAGAACATGCTGCGTCTTGCTGAATGAGATTCAGTTAAAGTGCTTACCTGTCCATTCAGTCCACTCGTGTCTCTGATGTCTCTATGAAAGAGTCGGGAGAACGTGTGCACACACCGTATTGTACTCCACACAATGGGTTCCATTGAACTCTTAGCTTACTGTGGGCTCCACGCTGTAGTAACACTCGACGGAGAGCACGGTGGGCCTGCCTTGTTTAGAATCGGTGCCCTACAGAGCGAAGAAGCCTGTTTGGCCGGAGTTTCTGCTAATAATGCGCAGATGTCAAATTACAGGACTGGTACCAAAGCGATGCCTGAGGAATGTGGGAGGATGGCTGGATCGTGGAATGTGACCGCTGGTGTTTTTAAGAGATATGGATCTCAAGGGGTTGGGGGACCTATCCTGGCTGTTTTCTCTCTCAGCATGAGGAACGAGTGAAGCCCAGAGAGGAAACCATGCTTCCACTTGACGAGGCATGACGTCACCCATCCATCCATTATCTTCCGCTTTATCCTATATATTAGGGTCGCAGGGGGGGGGGTTTCCCATGCCCATCCAGGGGAGAACGTTTCAGCGCTGGGCAGATACACCCAGGACAGGGCGCCAATCTATCGCTGGGCACACTCTCACGCATGCACACATACACACTCTATATGGGGCAATTTGGAGAACTCAATTAACTTGATCCATGTTTTTGGACTGTGGGAGGAAACCAGAGAACCTGGAGGAAACCCACAAGGACACGGGGAGAACATGGAAACTCCACCCAGATGGGGATTCGAACCGGGAATCCCCAGTGCTGAGAGGCGAACCTGCTAACCACTAAGTCACCGTGCCGCCCTGACGTCACCTAAAACCAAAAAAAAACATTCTGAAGCTTCTATTCAGGTATTTTTCCCGTCTCCCCCGCAGTCATCGTGATGTCCGCGCCCCGTCGCCTGCCCTATTCCCAACACAAGAGCGCCTGAATGTAATGTAGCACTTGAAACCCACAAAGCCCCTGCACTCAGAAGCACGTTCCACACTTTCTTGTCAGGGGCGACTTAAGTCCCCACTCGTCCGTCCTGATCCCGTCTTAAATCCTGTAATCTCCCGACGTCGGTCGGCTTACCGGGCTTTCCAAATTGGACCTCGCTCCGAGTAACCTTTGCCTGAGTGGCGTACGGCGTACGGGGTGCCCGCAGTCAACGGAGGGAAAATGACAGCACTTGAAAATGAGCCTTAAGCCACATTCGCATTCAAAACCCGAGAAACAGCTGGAAGCCACAGTAGAGTTCTCACCTTTCATCATTAGCTCATTCAATTAGTGATATCCAAATGTGCACCCATTAACGTCGTTAAAGTCATCTCATTATCTTCTGCTTAATCCTATATTAGGACTAGGTTTGCAGGGGGGGGGATTCCCTCATGCACATCCAGGGGATAACAGGGACTCTAAGCCACCGTGCCACCCACGAAGACATCCATCCATCCATTATCTTCCACTTTATCCTGTACTAGCGTCGCGGTGTGGGGAGGTTCCCTATGCCCATCCAGTGGAGAACGTTTCAGGCTCTGGGCAGATGCACCCAGGACAGGGTAGGCGATTAATCACATATAGAGGCAGTTTAGAGCAGCCAATTTACCTTGAATCCATGTTCTTGTACTGTGCACAGACATGGGGAGAACATGTAAACTCCACACAGATTGGGATTCGTACCTGTATACCTGGAGCTGAGGGTCGAACGTGCTAACCACTACACCACCGTGCCTATAAATTGGGCAAAAGTGTTAGATACATGGGCTCACAGCCCCCAGATGTCATATACGTAGGTGCCCCATCATACAGTCTTCCCACTGTATGCATTATTCTACAGCAGTCATTTGGCTTTAGGCGTTTTCAGAGGAAAAGTGCATGATGGTCCTAAATCCTGACAATGAGAAGATAGAAAGATGGCTTTCTAACATACTAGACGTCACTGTTGTGTCATTATGTCATCGGGTCCAGAACTGTACTTCAGATGAAGCTTTTAAATATTTTGCATGTTCTTTTTTGCAGTTCCCTTAAAACAACAAAAAAAAACCACCCATCACACAGGCAACTGCGGTTATTAAATGGAAATGAGTGGCTTGAAAGAGTAGATAAAGCCTCGGGAGTAACTTCCTTCCTTGCTCTTGTCAGGTGGAGGCCTGAGTCTTTGGAGGAGCTGCAGCTTGTTAATTGGCTTCCATTTAAGCGACAAAGCCCTTCATGTTTTGTAATTGTGCTTCCTGCCTGCAGTGCTGCCTGCTGGCAGCTGTATCTGCAAACCGCAGGCTCTCCTGCAAGGGCCCTTAGAACTGGTTTCGGGGGTTACGGATTTCAAACAGCCGCTGGTGTGGAAAGCGGTTAGGTTTTATGAAGGTCTGTGAAAGCTTTCGTGTAGGTGGTCAGCTCCGTAAAAAGAAATGGTGGCTTACTGCGCTTTTTTATTAGAGACGGGTTCATAAAGAAGCTACAGTAAATAAGTGCCATGGTCATATAAGAACTATACAAATGTGGCGATTTTATTTATATATATATATGTATGTGTGTGTGTGTGTGTGTGTGTGTGTGTGTGTGTGTGTGTGTGTGTATATATATATATATATATATATATATATATATATATATATATATATATACACACACACACACACACACACATATATATATATATATATATATATATATATATATATATATATATATATATATATGTGTGTGTGTGTGTGTGTGTATATATATATATATATATATATATATATATATATATATATATATATATATATATATATATATATATATATATATATATAGACACACACACACACACACACACAAATATATATAAAATAGCCACATTTGTATAGTTCTTGTGTGTGTGTATATATATATATATATATGTGTGTGTGTATATATATATATATATACACACACACACACATACACACTATGTATATAGCTGTACATTCTGTAGTCCATCTGTTTCTCTACAGACTTTGTTAGTCCACTTTAGTGTGTTTTTCTGATAATCAGGACCCCCACAGTGGAGGTATTAAGGTAGGGGATAGTTCTCAGTACTGCAGTGATACTGGCATGATGGTGGTGTGTTGGTGTGTGTTGTTTTTGTATGAGTGGATCAGACCCAGCAGTGCAACAGTACACCAGTTGTGCCACATGTACCAGAACGAAACACACTAACACCACCACCTGTTCTCTGACACCTACAGAGCAGGCATTAGGGTGGTGGATGATGCTACATGTGGCACAACTGGTGCACTGTTGCACTGCATGGTCTGATCCACTCATACCACAACAACACACACTAACACCATCACCATGTCACTGTAGTACTGAGAACCATCCCCCACCTTAATACCTCCAATATGGGGGTCCTGATTATCAGAAAACACACTAAAGTGGACTGACAAAGTCAGTTTTGTTCAGTTCCACAGATCATAAAGCTGTACATTCTGTAGTCCATCTGTTTTGCCACAGACTGGTATGAGAGGATCATACACAGCAGTGCAACAGTACACCAGTTGTGCCACATGTACCATCATCCACCACCCTAATGCCTGCTCTGTTGGTGTCTTGATCATCAGATTGCAGAGTAAAGTGGACTATCAAAGTATGTAGAGAAACAGATGGACTACAAAATGTCAATCTCTATGTTATGGGGAGAAACAATGAGCTGTACCTAATTGACTGGCCAGTGAGTGTGTGTTTATGTAGGTATGTGTGTGTATGTATACACACATATATATTCTTCATCAGTGCTCACAGGATGGTGCTTTCTGGAAACTGATGTCTAAAGATTAGTAGATTACTCTCAGTGTGATGTCTGATCACTCTCCATTACCCAGCATGCCAACGTCACTGCAATGCTAAGACTCCTCCACCATCCACATTATCCCTGCACTGTGGTGGTCCTGATGGTTAGAGAACAGAGTGAAGGCGACTACAAATGAAGTATAATTTGGAATAATGGAACTACAAAGTGGGAGGTACGGTGGCTTAGTGGTTAGCACGTCGCTTCTCGATGCTCTCAGCGAATCCCTATCTGGGTGGAGTTTCCATGTTCTCCCCATGTCCGCGTGGGTTTCCTCAGGGTTCTCCGGCTTCCTCCCACAGCCCAAAAACATAGCTCAAGGTCAATTGTATTCTCCAAATTGCCCCATATAGCATGTGTTTGTGTGAGTGAGTGTGTGCTCAGTGATAGATTGGCACCCCCCCCCCCCCGCGACCCTAGTAGAGGATAAAGTGGAAGATAATGGATGGATGGAACTACAAAGTGAATCTCTGCAGTAAACCAGTGAGTGTAGAAAGAATGTGGACCTAATAAAGTGGCCGGTGAGATTGAGTTTCATTGGGTTCGCTGGCGTGTATTTAATACCCAGTGTATTACAACTGGTAAATCTTTAGCACATTGTTTTATTGGTTGGAAATAGTTTTACAGCA
>JAFMOD010000981.1:919794-922359 GCA_019802435.1 Corydoras maculifer
GGAGATGCTCTAATGCAGCTACTGGTAAAGGTCATCTGTGAGTCAGTGCACACCTCATCCATACTGTGGAAACATGTTTGTAAGATGCGACGTGCAGAATTGCCTCTTAGTCATTATTTGAAGGCACTTAAGCCGTAGTGAAGCAGGTTCGACATCGATCCACCCCCGCTTTAGTACTCAGAGACTCTCCATGGTGCAGTCACAGTTGTTGATTGAATCATGATCGCGGTTCATCCACGTCACTCGTATTTGAAACGCTAAATAGCTTTGTCCTGACCGAAAAACAGCCTCTGATCATTTCCATCCATCCTTTATCCTGTACTAGAGTCTTGGGGGGTTTTCCATGCCCATCCAGGGGAGAACGTTTCGGGCACTGGGCAGATAGACCCAGCACAGGGCGCCAATCTATCACTGGACACACACTCACTCACAGATACACACTCTGTATAGGGCAATTTGGAAAATTACATTGACCTTGATCCATGTTTTTGAACTGTGGGAGAAAACCGGAGAACCCGGAGGAAACCCATGCGGACACAGGGAGAACATGGAAACTCCACCCAGATTGGGATTCGAATGGGAGATCCCTAGTGCTGAGAGGAGAACATGGTAAACGCTAAGACACCGCGATCATTTATTTCAAAAAAATAATTAAACAAACGTCGGCTCAGGTCCTCGTCCTGCCCTGTATTCCGATGCACAGATGCTTCTCTAATCCCACAGTTCTTTTTTCAGTTTAGATCGATATCGGGTGGAAAAACAGCTGCCTGCGAGCCAAGTGCTGCCCTCCACAAAGGGACCATTGTTCAGTTACTTGAGGATCAAAACTAAGCAAGTCTTTTTTATTGGTTTAAGCTATTGTACCCGAGCGCTCTTCATCCGTCCAGTTCGCGCTGGAGGAGCGCAGCCTTCTGTGGGTTTTTTCACCGCATTGTTGAGCGCACCATTCTCGCCGCTGTGTCAGTCAAGGTTTGTCATTGAGACTAAATGGGAAGAAACAGTGAGTGAAAAGCCAGAAACGGGGGGGAAAGCGGCGAGGCGTGCAGGACCGTGTCCCTGATTAAACTCTGTCCTGTCGTGCTGCTGAATTAGTGCCGTTAGGCTTCTGCCAGCCGAGTGGATATCGAAAAAGTTGCTCCAGAGAGGATGACCTTGTGTTGGGTGATTTCTCGAGCAAGTGGCCGCTGTTGACTGCTAAGCTGTCAGTTATATTTAGATTCGGTAACAAGCATATGACAAATGTGCTTAGGGGACAACATGTCCTCTCAGCCTGTGAGACCTAATGACTTATTTTAGTCAGGCTGCCACTTCACTCCATACCTACAGTCCAGGGTTACTGGCAGCTAATGTGCGTTTATGTGCCACAGCTTAAAGGTGAAGTAACTTAATATTTAAAATATATAAATATATACTGTTTGTCCCCTCTCAGTGCTGGGGATCCAGGTTCGAGTGCCGATTTGTGTGGATTTTTATGTTTCCACGTGTCCTCCTGGGTTTCCACAGTCCAAAAACGTGGATTTAAAATAAACTGGCTGCTCTAAATCGTCCCCATATAATGTGTGTGTGTGTGTGTGTGTGTGTGTGTGTGGAGTCGAATAATACTTTATAAAATGTATTTATATATATTTTGCCAGCCAGGTGGCTTAGTGGTTAGCATGTTCTCCTCTCAGCGCTAGGGATTTCCGGTTCGAATCCCAATCTGGGTGGCTCAAGGTCATGAATTCTTCAAATTGCCCCATATAGAGAGTGTGTGTGTGTGTCTGTGTGAGTGAGTGTGTGCCCAGCGATAGATTGGCACCCTGTCCTGGGTATATCTGCCCAGCACCTGAAATGTTGTCCCCTGGATGGGCATGGGGAGCCCCCCTGTGACCCTAGTAGAGGATAAAGCAGAAGATAATGGATGGATGGTGGAACACCATCTATTTCCTCCACTTATCATACAGATAGACTTTGTAGTTTTATAATTCCAGACTGTAGTCCATTTGTGTTCTTTGTTGTTGTTAGTCCCCTGTTGGTTCTCTGTTCTCTGTTGGTCAGGAGCATCACAGAACAGGTATCATTTGGGTGGTGGATTGTTTATTGTCAGTTCTGCAGTGACACTGATGTGGTGAAGCGAAAAAGAGGCGTGTCCAAACGTTTGACCGTATTTTTATGGGGGGGGGTTGTTGTGGGAGTTCGTGTTCAAGCAGCTGAAGCTCACTGGAGAATATTTCCCTGAGCTGATGATGCACAGAGAGTGATGAGCTGTGAACTCGACACACTCTTCCCAACTGGAACGAAGAATCACTTGGAGTATGAAGTAGTGAATCAATAAAGCACAGCAGAGCAAAAGTGTCTGTGTAGCTACCATTCAGAAATGATCTGATAAAGTCCTGAACTCAGGGGAAGCTCATTATGCTGATTCACAAGCTCGCCTTTCTGGTCGACCAAAATAGAGACCTCTCTGTCTATAAAGGAAGCTATTTCCTCCCAAAATCAACTTCTCATTGCTTAAAGTAGAATGGCCTAAAAGGATTAAGAACGCGAGAGAGAGAGAGTGAGTGAGAGAGAGAGAGAAAGCGAGAG
>JAFMOD010000981.1:922480-994716 GCA_019802435.1 Corydoras maculifer
AGAGAGAGAGAGAAAGCGAGAGAGAAGAGCAGTAAAGGTAAATAGCTTCCTGCGGTGCTTCTGTAATCACGGTGTTTTAATTACTCGGGGTGTTTGGCTGGTGGTGATGAATTCCTCTAATACTTTTTTATTATTATCATCCTGACGTTTCGCTGCCTGAAGCATTTCCACAAACTTCACTGACCCAGGATCTCACAGCCTGTGAATCACTTCCTTTCCTGAAATGACTACGTGGCCTCTTCCCATTTTTGGCCCTGAGGGCATTGTGGTTCGGGGAGGAGCGCACACTCGTTCACGTCCACTGCTGGAAGACGGATTGTGTTTCATACTTCAGTAACCAACTCTGAGCTGGAAAAGACCTTCTGACGCGAAAAAGTCGCATCATGTGTCGTGAATGGACATAAATATGAGCTGCTCTGTAGTTACAGTCAGACAGACTTGGTTCAGTTCCTTAGACTGATGTCCACAACATGGACAAGTATTGGGTCACCCATTCCATCAGCCCAGCCAATCCATCACTCGCACTATGGGGCAATTTAGATTAGCCAGTTTACCTTAAATTTATGTTTTTGGGAAGCGGAGGGGCACGCTGGCTTAGTGGTTGGCATGTTCTCCTCTCAGCACTAGGGATTCCCGGTTCGAATCCCAATCTGGGTGGAGTTTCCATGTTCTCCCTGTGTCCGCGTGGATTTTCTCCGGGTTCTCTGGTTTCCTCCCACAGTCTAAAAATCAAAATGGATCAAGGTGTATTAAATTCTCCAAATTGCCCCATATAGAGTGTGTTTGTGTGCATTTGTGTCATGTTCTCCATGTGGGTTTCCTCCGGGTTCTCCGGTTTTCTCCCACAGGCCAAAAACATGAATCAGGGTGTATTGAATTGTCCCAATTGCCCCATATAGAGTGTCTGTGTGAGTGTGTGTGTGCCCAGTGATAGATTGGCGTCCTGTCCTGGGTGTATCTGCCCAGCGCCCGAAATATTCTCCCCTGGATTGGCATGGGGAACCCGGGGAGAGGTGGGACAGTCCACCACTGAGAGGTGGAGATGCTAACCTTTACGCCACCTTTACGTGTTACCTTTATATAGTAAAAGCAATATAGTTATCTCATGCCACCTACAAAGTGAAGAATACAGTAGGTGGCGCTACTCTTCGTACTCTGCAAGCGTTTAAAACTGTACTCTCCAACACGGCTCAAATCAGACGTCGTCTGTGAGGTAAAGTGCGTGGAATTGAATTTATCGTTCAATTTGCAGCTCCATAATCTCTACAGAGTAAATAAATCAGTTTTGTTCCGCTAGTGGACTTCATCTCGCTCCCGACATCTGCTGCGGTCAATTTATTCATGAGCTATTGTGAATAAAGGTGAAGTCATCGAATCGCCAAGCCAAAACGTGTCATTAAGATAAAAGGGGTAATTACACATACAAAAGAAACGTAGACGTTCATTGTATGTGCTGCATTTGTCAATCCTGTTGGTGATTCGAATGCAGGCTGTTTGCACTCATTTGGTGTAAATTGCTATTTGGAGCTCTGCCACCGAACAGTAATTATAGTTCTTCTCAGCCATGTTCTTCATGGGACCTTACATCACATCTCAGCTCACATCAGTGTAATGGTCCCCTTGGTATCTGCTACTAATGGCCACCTTATTATAGCAACGGTGAATAAATGAACGTCTTTTAGGAAGCTTTAAGTCTTAATGCAAGTTTGTTGTGAAGCAGCTCGGTTCTAAAGAGACGGTCAGTCTTTATTGTGAAACAGATAACAGATTAGCATCGATTGCTGACTAAATTTGTTGCGCTATGTTACTTATGTTTGTCCTTCTGGGTCTAAGCTGGAGTTTCAGTGGCAAAAAAGAACGAAACGTTCAACAAACCGCATTAAAACCCATTCCATGCAAAAAAAACAAACATTTGATTATTTAAATTTGGATGATGGGCGGCACGGTGGCTTGGTGGTTAGCAGGTTCTCCTCTCAGCGGTTCGAATCCCCATCTGGGTGGAGTTTCCATCTTCTCCCCGTGTACGCGTGGGTTTCCTCTGGGTTCCCCGGTTTTCTCCCACAGTCCAAAAACATGGATCAAGTCAATTGAGTTCTCCAAATTGCCCCATATAGAGTGTGTCTGTGTGAGAGAGTGTGTGCCCAGCGATAGATTGGCGTCCTGTCCTGGGTGTATCTGCCCAGCGCCCGAAACATTCTCCCTTGGATGGGCATGGGGACCCCCAACCGTCCCCCCCCCCCCCCGTAACCCTTATATAGGATAAAGCGGAAGATAATGAATTAAAATTTTGGATGATGTTTAGAATTCATAAAGCTAACATTACTCCATGCAGCTTTGTTATTGTACAGTAATTGTGCATTTTTAATATTTGTCTGATCGTCCTCGAAGACGGGCGGCACGGTGGCTTAGTGGTTAGTATGTTCTCCTCTCAGTCCTAGGGATTCCCGGTTTTTTGTTCTCCCCGCATGTCCGCGTGGGTTTCCTCCGGGTTCTCCGGTTTCCTCCCACAGTCCAAAAAACATGGATCAAGGTCAGTTGAATCCTTCAAATTGCCCCATATACAGTAGAGTGTGTGTCTGGGAGTAAGTGTCTGCCCAGTGATGGATTGGCGTCCTCTCCTGCCCATCGCCCGAAAAGTGCATGTCCCTGGATGTGCATGGGGAACAACCCCCCCCCCCCGGAACCCTAATAGAGGATAATGCGGAAGATGGATGGATGGATGGATGCATGAATCCTTGAAGATGCAAGACGAACCAAAAAGTGAATTCACCCCATAGTTCCGTGTGGGTCTAACAGGTGTAGCCTACAGATGTCTAACAGTGCCATAGCATTAGCTTCCTTGTAGAAATATTAGTATTACGTTTCTTTAACGACCAATTGAAATTTGAATGGATGTGGTGCTTGAATTGGTTTCTATTAAATAGCTTCCTAATTTGTACCCTGATTATTAATTAGCTCTAAAAAACTCCACTCCTAATGGTTTTAAAACTCGGTTGGCCAGTCTGCCTCATTTTTGAGGGTTCTTTATCCACATGTGGTTGCAATAGTGCGTACAATGCTGTAGTGTGTCTGGGTGACCATTAGTTGTTGGCATAACTGCCACTTTTCTATATTAGCATCAAAGAATTACAGAATTGCAGCTCTTCTTGTTCTTCAACCGAAGCAACAGAAAAAGGGTGTGTTCCAAAAGGACTTTTCCCGGTTTCCGAACTTTGCGTTTGAAGGCTTGAAAAATTCCTTCGTCACTCGTCGGGCAAAATGCAAAACAAACAATAAAATGGGCCATCTCCTGTGGCATCCATAAAGCTCTTAGATGGCACCCCAGTGGTTCTTCTGACGAAGCCCCAACAAGCCTTTAGGTGGATCAAGCTTCAGAAATAAACTTGTCAAAATGCCACGAGCCCCTAAGCGACGTACGGTCCCCCTCCTGCAGGCAGGCCCTGAATGAGGCCGTGGGTCTGGAGGATTCCTGAATGGAGGTCTGTGGAGGTGTGGTTTGCTGAACACACTCGCACTCTGAGAGGCCCATTACAGGCCCCAGCACAGCACCTAGACGCCCAGCAAGCCAGGAACACTTTTAAGAGGCTGTGGCTCGCAGGCCTGCTCAATGGGCCTCTTTCTTCTCCCCGGAGCTTGTGGGAGGGGTGACTCTTGGGGAGGACTGGAAATGAGGGAATGAGAGCGACTGGCTCGAGAATCAAGCCTGGAGTTCCACCCCCAGCCCCACGTACACACCACCTCCCCCTTAAGTGCTGCTCGTCGGGAAGCGCACACAAAGGCGTGTTAGTATTCATTTTGTTTGTTTGCTCTGGACCTGTCAGCCGGTCACACAAAGCTGGGCCTGATCAGAGAGGGGGAGATTGGCACTCAATGGAAGCCGAGGGGGTCCACGGGGGGATGAGGTGGGGCCCGCCACTGAGCAGCGTTCCCACAGGGGCGGGTGGTTAGCTGCAGAAAAAAGTGAAAGGGGGGAAAAAAGGAAAGGGGCCAGGGGCCGAGGTGGCAGGGCCACAAGGGCAGGGCCAGTACTTGCTGGGGCAGAAAAATAGGGGGTAAGGGTGAGTGTCGTCTCAAAGCCAAGGGAACCGTGTGAGGATCATATCAATCACTTAGGGTTTTGGAGGGAACGTTTATGAAAGAAAAGTAGAGATTTTGTGGAAGCCCCCCCATCACCACCACCACCACCCACCACCACCACCCACCCCCATTTTCCCCTTTCTCCCCCTGGATCTCTCTCTCTCCCTCTCTCTCTTTCTTTGTCTGCCCCAGACCCATGCTCAGGAAAAAATGAAACACTCCAACCACCAGGCTTCATGCCAAAGACACTGCGAGAAAAAGAGCGCGACAAAGAACCGGGAAAAAAAAAAACGTCAGAAGTATTTATAAGGCAGCAGATTTAACATGTTTTAATATAAAACAACGTCTGTGATTTTCAGTTTGGAACCGCAGAGTCAATTAAATCCTAAATTCCGCCTCTCAGACCAAACAAGCCGCTTGCCAAAAGCTAAAGCCAGAGAATGTGGTGTGTCATTTTAGATTTCATTTTGTAAATAGGTCCGTTTCGCTCCACTAGCTTTTTTGGCGCGGATAATTCCGTTGGACGAGTGGCGCTGAATTCTTTTTTTTTTTTTTTTTTTTTTTTTTTTTCCCCTCTCGCTTCGAAATGCCATTTATCAATAGTATTTTGAATCCCCACCAACTTCATATTATTTCAAAATAGAGTTTCGAATTACCAGCCTTCTTCCACAGCCATGCCTAATTTTCGGGTGGGGGGTTGTGTTCGTATCTCAGTGTGGCTCATTCAGTTTATTGTCTGGGAGCTCGATTGGTTAATTTGCCACTTGCCCTTCTCTCTAATAGGGTTCGGTCTGGCCGGCTGAGCTCAGGCAGGTGAGGGGGCTGAGAGACAGCTGCTCCCGGCTCAGAGCCCTGGGCAAAGGTTGAACACTCGACGCCGGGCCAAGCAAAGCCAACCCTCACACTGGCCCTGAAACTCACTATATGATGTTTGAACTGAACTGGGAGGCGTTTATTCTATTCTTGTCCATGATCTTGTTACCGGCCGTAATGACTACTGCAATTCTCTCCTCATTTATTCATCCATCCATCCATTATCTTCCCCTTTATCATCTATTAGAGTCGCGGGGGGGGTTCCCCATGCACATCCAGGGGAGAACATTTCGGGCGCTGGGCAGATAAACCCAGGACAGGGCGCCAATCCATCGCTGGGCACACACTCACTCATACATACACACTCTATATGGGGCAATTTTGGAGAACTCAATTGACTTGATCCATGTTTTTGGACTGTGGGAGGAAACCGGAGAACCCGGAGGAAACCCACGCGGACACGGGGAGAACATGGAAACTCCACCCAGATGGGGATTTGAACCAGGAATCCCTAGAGCTGTGAGGCGAACGTGCTGACCACTAAGCCACCGCGCTGCCCTCTCCTCATTTAGATATTTACACTTACTCATTTAGCGGATGCTTTTATCCAAAGCGACTTACAAATGAGAACATCACAAGTAGGGCTGCAACTAACGATTATTTTGATAATCGATTAATCGGTCGGCGGCACGGTGGCTTAGTGGTTAGCTCGTTCTCCTCTCAGCACTAGGGGTTCCCGGTTCAAATCTGGGTGGAGTTTTCTTGTTCTCCCCATGTCCACGTGGGTTTCCTCCGGGTTCTCCGGTTTCGTCCCACAGTCCAAAAACATGGATAAAGGTCTATTGAATTCTCCAAATTGCCCCATATAGAGTGTGTTTGTGTGAGTATCCAGTGATGGATTAGCGCCCTGTTTCTGGGTGTATCTGCCCAGCGCCCGAAACATTCTCCCCTGGATGGGCATGGGATTTTTTAATTATTATTATTATTATGATTATTATGTCAGTATGATCGGATTCTTACAGTAATTAAATTAACTCGACCTGCAACTTCTGGCGGAGTGGGAGAAGCGTGGGTTCTGTTGCGTCAGGTTACATCACATATTGCCACAACATGAAGTAAGCCAATGAATCAGAGTTAAATAAACAAAACCCAGTGTTTTAGTTTAATACAGCTACCTCATACAGTTAATACCCCACACACAGGGGCTTTAGTACTGTTTCCTACCCAGAGCCTCCTTCCATCCACTTAAGATTCCAAGCTGTAATGTACATTGCGTTATGCAGATTGTTCTTTCACGATCATGTCATCCTTTTTATGCCCTTATATGGTAGTCTGAGTCCAGGATGGATTTCAATGCCAAAAATGAATAATGTTTTTAAATTGCCTCCGTCATGTCCACATTAATTTATTCCACAATAACCTCACATGTTCTTTTAGAATACTCAAGAAATGTATTTGTTCCTGATCCCAACCTCTCACCCACAATCGGCCTATTAAAGAAGTGTCGGTTCCTCTTGAGTAAAGCAGCACAATTCTGTTAACATGACACAAACAATGATGGAGCGGGATGTAGTGTGGCTCGCCAGACATGTTTTGCCTTTAATGCACAGACAAAAGACTAACTGTGATTGAAGATGTGACTGGAAAAGGCCGTCATCATTCATCCCTCCATGAGCTTGTCCCAAATCTCTGCGGTCCATTGCACACATGGAGTGCTTACATTTTTAGCACTTTAGCCGGGCTCGCCGTCGGCTGGCGGCAGCATTAGTGTGTTATTCCCATCATGGAGCCATTTATAGTACCATGTCCTGAGTGTATTTACAGTCAGATTATCCTGGTGTTAACTTCTCAATCAGCTTTCATTCATGTGTGTGTGTATATATATATATATATATATATATATATATATATATATATATATATATATATATATATATATATATATATATATGTGTGTGTATATATATATATATATGTGTATATATATATTACACTCTCACACACACACACACACACACACACACACATATATATATATACAGGGGGAACATTTTGGGTGCTGAACAGATACACCCAATACAAGAACCAATGTACCATTGGGGGGACACTCACTCACTCAGATGCACAATATAGGGACAATTAACAGCCAGCTACCTTGAATACATGTTTGGGGCACTTTGAAGAATTCAGTGGACCTTTATCCATGTTTTTGGACTGTGGGAGGAAACCGAAGAACCCGGAGGAAACCCACGCGGACATGGGGAGAACATGGAAACTCCATGATATGAATATTTTATAGATTAATCTGAGATAAATATAACAGTTTGTTGCAGATGTGGAAATGATGAAGCAGTTTTCTGTACCGTTTTGGCTGCAAAATCTAAAATAGTTTGAAATCTAAAATCGACAGACTATCAGACTTGCCCTCGGTCCAATCACACGCCTATCCCAGCAATCCCGGTTTAATCAGCGCGGCTCGCCGTTGTACAGTGATACAGGAGAAGGTTTTTCAGCAACCCCGCACACAGGCTCCCCCGTATACCCGGACTACAACACCCCCCTCCCATCCCACAGGCACACACATGCACACACCACACCTCAGTGGTGCATTCCACAAACACTGCGAATGCCAAAGGAAGGAATGCTCGGTTTGCCGGCGCTCATCGGCCCGGGGAAATCGATCACCCTCGACCCGTCTGACCCCCCCCGCGACTGACGAGCTGATTTTAAGCCGTTCCTTGGTACGTGAAAGGTTGCGGGGCTGTATATCGGAGAGTCGGTGACATCATGTGAACACGATGTAAAAGGTCATTGAGTTTCGGCTTTGAAGGTCACAGTGGGATATCTAATCATGCCGACATCAGACATGTGCAGAAGTTGGTCAGAAGTGCTCGGCGAACGTACGATATTACACACTAATTGTTAAACCAGCTCGCACGCGGACTACCAGCTGATCCATTAGGAAATTTTGTAGTTATCTTGACATCCATCTTCTCAGCGGCGCGGTCACCAAATTCATCAACGCAGATAAATGACTTAAGTATTTTGTCACCCGCTGAGTTTCCCTTCATGTCTCATATTTCAGATAACTCACGACTTTAGGTGACGGCAAGAAGACGAATGTTGTAATGGGAACTCCGATCTGGAGTATTCATCACCTCTGTGTTTGACTGAAGCTAATGACCCCTGCTGACTGCTGCGATAAGTGCAGGGAGGGGGGGCGAGCGGTATTTGCATTATTCATGTTAATAGGACTACCTTAAATGTCTTTTCATTCTGTCGTTTAAAGCAGCGGGAATCAGAGAACTAATACATCTGTAGCGTGGTTGTTGGTGCCAGGTAGATATTTCCAGCAATGTATAATACAGCACGTCTGCCTCTCAGGGCTGGGGATCCAGGTTCAAATCCCGATCTGGGTGATGTTTCCATGTTCTCTCCATATCCGAGTGGGTTTCTACCAGGTTTTCTGGTTTCCTCCCACAGTCCAAAAACATAGATCAAGGTCAATTGAATTCTCCAAAGTGCCTCATACATGTATTTAAGGGGGGGGGGGGGGGGGGGGGGGGGGGGGGGGGGGGGGGGGGGGGGGGGGGGGGGGGGGGGGGGGGGGGGGGGGGGGGGGGGGGGGGGGGGGGGGGGGGGGGTGTGTGTGTGTGTGTGTGTGTGTGTGTGTGTGTGTGTGTGTGTGTGTGTGTTCATGTTCTCATCGAGTCCGAGTGGGTTTCTACCAGGTTCTCACAGTATAAAAACATGTATTCAAGGTAACTCTTAATCGCCCCTATATAGTGCATCTGAGTGAGTGAATGAGTGCCCAGTGGTTCATTGTTGCCCTGTCCTGGGTGTATCCAGGAGTATCCAGTGCTTCCAGCCTCCAGGAGACTGTCTATATAAATAAATAATATTTTTTTTGCATATAAACCGTTTGCGCTCTGGTTCCACTTGTTGCGCTGGCCGGTGGTTCCTCAGTGTTTTGCATCACTTTAGACGTGCAGACTTTAAACAGCCTGATTTTAGTGCTTCGTTGCGACCGGCTTGGGAGTTTTTCTAAATAAACGGCTTGCTGATGTGCGATTTGGGCAGTTAACCTCACAGCGGGACCTCGACCAACGCAACAAACCCAACCCTTCACTTTCGACTGAGAGACCTTCTGGGCGAGTGGAGCTGCAAGCTGCAAGCCCTGAATCTCTGCATCATTGATTCAACCGTGAAATGTTTCCGACGTCGCTCTGCAACCCCGACTCAGTCCGAGTTCACTTTCAGAATTCGATTCCCGATTCGTAAATAATACCTGAATAAAATTTTAATACAATAAAAAGTTTATTAAGTTTAATGTGAGGTTACAGACTGCATCATTTAAGGTGATACTCTGGATCTGTGACCCCCACAGAAGGTTTAAAAAAGTCTTTTAATGCTGTATTCAAGCTTCAATCCTCTTTTTCATACAAACATTTGATAAACTCCTGAGCTTTTTAATATCAAAAGCATTTTATATAATATGGCGGCACAGTGGCTTAGTGGTTAGCACGTTCGCCTCTCAGCGCTAGGGATTCCCGGTTCGAATCCCCATCTGGGTGGAGTTTCCATGTTCTCCCCGTGTCTGCTTGGGTTTCCTCTGGGTTCTACGGTTTCCTCCCACAGTCCAAAAATATTGAACAAGTCAATTGAGTTCTCCAAATTGCCCCATATAGAGTGTGTTTGTGTGAGTGAGTGTGTGCCCAGCGATAGATTGGCGCCCAGTCCTGGGTGTATCTGCCCAGCGCCCGAAACGTTCTCTCATGGATGGGCATGGGGAACCCCCCCACGACCCTAATATAGGATAAAGTGAAAGATAATGAATGAATGAAAGAAAGGATATCACGGAGCGGCATGCTGGCTTATTGCTCAGCACATTTGCCTCTCAGTGCTGTGGATGCCAGGTTCGAATCCCAATCTGGGTGGATTTCCCATATTGTCCCCATGGTTAGGGTGTTGGGCATTCAATCAGAAGGTTGTGGGTTCAAATCCCAGGTCCACTGATGACCCTTGACCCTTAACCCTTTATGCTCTAAAGATGTCATGGCCAACACTGTGCTCTGAACCCAACCACCGAATTTGAATACTTAATGGTCACTTTGGATATAAAAGCGTCTGCTAAATGACCAAATGTAAAGAAAATAAACTTTGTTTATGTGTATTAGTGTGAAACGCCTGATGGGGGGCCTGCGGTGTTCCTGTCTCGTCAGTAAAGTGTGAGCTTTGCAGTAATTACTGCCTCTCTTGCGTTTAGCCTGGTCCCCACATGCCTGACTCGCTTACTTTAAAGAATTCTGGCTGCGTTCCACATCCCGACCAAATACCAGCCGATGCGTTCAGTACCGTAGGACAGACTCACCCAGAGCAGGGTGCCAATGCACCACTGGGCACACACTCACTCACTCAGAAGCACCATATAGGGGCAATTAGGAGCAGCCAGTTACCTTGAATACATGTTTTTGGACTGTGGGAGGAAACCAGAGAACCTGGTGGACACCCACTCTGATTTGGGGACAACAAGGAAACATCAACACCCAGATCGGGATTCGAACCTGGATCCCCACCACTGAGAGTCAGCCTTGCAACACTGTATTATACATTGCTGGAAATGTCTGCCTGGCACCAACAACCATGCCACAGATGTATTAGTTCTCTGATTCCAGCTGCTTTACTCAGCCGGTAACCTGATGGGGGGTCCACGGTGTTCCTGTCTCGTCAGTAAAGTGTGAGCTTTGCAGTAATTACTGTCTCTCTTGCGTTTAGCCTGGTCCCCACATGCCTGACTCGCTTACTTTAAAGAATTCTGGCTGCGTTCCACATCCCGACCAAATACCAGCCAATGCGTTCAGTACCGTTGGACAGACTCACCCAGAGCAGGGTGCCAATGCACCACTGGGCACACACTCACTCATAAGCACCATATAGGGGCAATTAGGAGCAGCCAGTTACTGTGAATACATGTTTTTGGACTGTGGGAGGAAACCAGAGAACCTGGCTGGCACCAACAACCACGCCACAGATGTATTAGTTCTCAGCCGGTAACCTGATGGGGGTCCACAGTGTTCCTGTCTCGTCAGTAAAATGTGAGCTTTGCAGTGATTACTGTCTCTCTTACGTTAAGCCTGGTCCCCACATGCCTGACTCGCTTACTTCAAAGAATTCTGGCTGCGTTCCACATCCTGACCAAATACCAGCCGATGCGTTCGGTACCCGGAGTTGCATTGATGGGTTCTGTATGCTTTAACTGTATCTGATTCTGAATCAGTGCGAGCGATTCAGTTTGTAATTGGATGTATGATGTAGTGTGTGATCTGCTCCACGGTTCGGTTGCCGTGACAAACCACTATTTCAGAGGCATGAAGAACCCTGCCATCTCTTAAATAGGATTCCTTTGGGATCGTTACTGCGCTGCTTTTATTATTTAAGCTGGATATAGATTCACGATTCAAAGCTTTATTGTATATGCACCGTAAAGAAACATGTTTTCCTGCACAATGAGTCTCACTTTGCCGTCCACCCTGAATAAGTAAGAAGGGAAGAAAAAAAAATAATATATATATATATATATATATATATATATATATATATATATATATATATATATATATATATATATATATATAATAATTTAAAAAATGGGCGGCACGGTGGCTTAGTGTTTAGCATGTTCTCCTCTCAGCACTAGGGATTCCCGGTTCAAATCCAAATCTGGGTGGAGTTTCCATCTTCTTCCCGTGTCCAGGGGTTTCCTCCTGGTTCTCCGGTTTTTTCCCACAGTCCAAAAACATGGATCAAGGTCAATTGAGTTCTCCAAATTGCCCCATATAGAGAGTGTTTGTGTGAGTGAGTGTGTGCCCAGCGATAGATTGGCGCCCTGTCCTGGGTGTATCTGCCCAGCGCCCGAAACGTTCTCCACTGGATGGGCATGGGAAACCCCCAATATTATTATATTATTATAATAATAATAATAAAAAAATATATAAATATATAAAAAGGAAAACACACAAACTCTATGTACATATTTGTGAGGTTATATACACTGTGCGAATTATAATTATTATACATCATCTTCTGCTTTATCCTCTACTAGGGTTGTGGGGGGGTTCCCCATGACCATCCAGGGGAGAATGTTTCAGGTGCTGGGCAGATACAATCTAGGGCGCCAATCTATCGCTGGGCACACACACACACTCACACAGACACACTCTACATGGGGCAATTTGGAGAACTCAATTGACCTTGGTCCATGTTTTTGGACTTTGGAAGGAAACCCACGCGGACACAGGGAGAACATGGAAACTTCACCCAGATTGGGATTCAAACCGGGAATCCCCAGCACTGAGAGGAGAACATGCCAACCACTAAGCCACCGTGCTGCCCTCTTTAGCAATATATGTCTATATAATCACAAGATTCCAACACGGCTGCTTTTAAACTCCCAATCTTTAAAACACGAGGATTAAAACGGAGCAGATTGGGGATATTTTCAAACATGGCCTGTCTCTTTGGTCTCTCTCTCTCTCTCTGCCACATGTCAGCCTGACATCAGACTGCAGCTATTTCCCTCCGTGCTGCATTCAGCCACCCAAATGCCACAAATGCTTTATTATTCAGGCGTGCATTCATGCAGCCTCCCCTGTACAATTTGGACGCTCCATTTTGTTTGTGCCAGACACATTGTCAGAGCAGCGGCTTTACATATCCTTCACTCCCAGCTCAGATATTTTTAATGGGCTTGAAAGCGTGAGCTGCCTCTGGATTTTCTGCCCTCCAACAGCTATTGGCCAGATGTGTCTCTGTTTGGGGGAAAAAAGCCTCTGAGCTTTTGGGTGTGATCGGTTGAGTGGGGAAACTTAACGCGTAATACACAGTATCATTTTAAAGTTTGGCCACGCCCCCTCATCGTCCATGTTCTCCATTCCACTTTCTATAAAGATGGACTTTGTAGTTCTACAATTCCAGACTGTAGTCCATCTGTGTGACTTCTACAGTACATACTGTGTACGTCCCCTTTACTCTGTTCTAATGATCAGAACCCCAATAGTACCACCACAGAGCAGGGGTTATTGGGTGGGTGCATTAGTCCTATCCCAGCAGTGTGACTGAGGTGTTTAAATGAAACTCCAGCAGCACTGCTGCACTAAAACCCCCTCACCACATCAGTGTCACTGCAGAACTGACAACAAACAATCCACCACCCAAATGATACCTGTTCTGTGATGCTCCTGACCAACAGAGAACCAACAGGGGACCAACAACAACAAAGAACACAGATGGACTACAGTCTGTAATTATAAAACTACAAAGTCCATCTATATGAGGAAGGGGGCGTGTCCTAACTTTTGACCAGTATTGCATGTGTGTTTGTGTGTGTGTATATATATATATATATGGGGGCAGCACTGTGGCTTAGTGTTTAGCACGTTCTCCACTCAGCACCAGGCATTCGTGGTTCAAATCCCCATCTGGGTGGAGTTTCCATGTTCTCCTCGTGTCTGTGTGGGTTTCCTCCGGGTTCTCCGGTTTCCTCCCACAGTCCAAAAACACGGATCAAGTCAATTGAGTTGAAATTGCCCCATATAGAGTGTGTCTGTGTGCGTGTCTGTGTGAGTGTGTGCCCAGCGATGGATTGGCGTCCTGTCCTGAGTGTATCTGCCCAGCGCCTGAAACCTTCTCCCCTGGATGAGCATGGGGAACCCCCCACGACCCTAATAGAGGATAAAGTGGTAGATAATGGATGGATGGATGGATATATATATATATATATATATATATATATATATATATATATATATATATATATATATATATATATATATATATATATATGGACTGCGGGTTCAGTCTATGGCTGTACTGTAATATGACTTCAGTGTTCTGTAGATTAACATCAGCACAGCGGCTTCTGCTCACAGTTTGGTGATCAGTTCGTTTAGAAATAGCTTGGTGCACCTTGGAGGAGGCTCATAATTAATTAGACGTGATGATGGTGACCTTGCTGCATTAGAGAAACTTTAATGTTCTCAGGAGCAGAGTGAATTCCAGGCTGTGTTTCGTTGGAGAACCAGTTTGAGATTAAATCTAATCTCTGAGATTGTATTATTTGGAACAGAATCGTGGTTTCCAATCTGTGCCACCGGGACACAACACAACGAGCATCAGTGTCAGGGTTTATTAACGCATTGCACGAGACGGAAAATGCTCTCCGACCGCAGAACCTCTGGTAGCTACGTGAATTCCTGCCTGTTGTCCTACGTTCCGCCTCCGGAACTCCAGCTTCTATGTTCTTCTATCCATTTTTACATAGATAAGTTGTCTTCGTTAACGTTTTATCTGTTAATGTAGGCAATTACATAGAAACCAAAGTCCAAAAACATGGATTTAAGGTGAATTGGCTGCTCCAAATTGCCCCTATCTACTTTTCCTCTTTATAGAGTGTGTCTGTGTGAGTGAATGGGTGTCCAGTGATGGATTGGCGTTCTGTCCTGGGTGTATCTGTCCAGCGCCCGGAACGTTCTCCCCTGGATGGGCCATGATGCCACAGTGAATGTGTGCTGTAATTAAAGCTAAATAAAAACGACCAATGAAATATTAGTGTCGAGAGTGTAATTTCGGCAATGTTTGGCATGTTTTCCCATGCCCATCCAGTGGAGAACGTTTCGGGCGCTGGGCAGATACACCCAGGACAGGGCGCCAATCTATCGCTGGGCGCACACTCACTCACACAGACACACTCTATATGGGGCAATTTGGAGAATTCTGTGGACCTTGATCCATTTATTTGGACTGTGGGAGGGAGAACCCAGAGGAAACCCACGCAGACGCGGGGAGAACATGGAAACTCCACCCAGATTGGGATTACAACCGGGAATCCATAGCACTAAGAGGAGAACATGCTAACCACTAAGCCACTGTGCTGCCCTCTGAGTAATTATTCTTGTTAAGGTGACCGTTGCTTGTCATTGTGACTCGACGGCGTTACGTGAGCACAACCTTTCCATTCGGCGTGCTTTAGCAGCGGGCAGGTCGTGCTGTATTAACAGGGTTTGGGTTTATACCGTTATCGAGGCTCGCGCATGCTCCGATGGCCACGGCTTTGTTTGCGGAATACCCTGAAGCCGCAGAGCTAATTGCTCAGGTTACGGCGTTTGTAAGTCAGTGTCTGGTAACAGTTTGAGAGTGTGCTTCAGTGAAAGTCAGTACCGTCGTAACCCGTATGCCACCACAACTCTTTCGCCTTCGGTAGCGCTCCGCCGCCGGGGTAGGATTTCATTCACCTGATCTGTAGGTGCTCTCTCGGGTTACCCGAGGCATTTGTTTAAAACCATTTCAGGCCCCCAGACAAAGTGCCAACCAGTTTAAACTGAGAGAATCAATTTGGCAACGATTGGATTGTGAGGTCTACAGA
Source organism: Corydoras maculifer (assembly GCA_019802435.1). Taxonomy (NCBI): domain Eukaryota; kingdom Metazoa; phylum Chordata; class Actinopteri; order Siluriformes; family Callichthyidae; genus Corydoras; species Corydoras maculifer. The sequence goes on from JAFMOD010000981.1 coordinate 937,791, forward strand.
CACCGATCCAAACACTGTCTGTTATATTATTAATGACATCGTTATATTCTGACATCCCCAAAATAAGACGGTTTGGACTATGAGGAAGAAAAATCGCTCGTCGCTAGTCGTTTCAGCTCCACAAACACAAACAAGCTGCATGAACAAGTGAAGAAGTGATCGGCTGAATCTCGACTCACCAATGCGGCAGAATCTAGACTCATTCTTTAAACTCTGGGCGGCACGGTGGCTTAGTGGTTAGCATGTTCTCCTCTCAGCGCTAGGAATTCCCGGTTCGAATCCCAATCTGGGTGGAGTTTCCATGTTCTCCCCGTGTCCGCATGGGTTTTCTCCAGGTTCTCTGGTTTCCTCCCACAGTCCAAAAACATGGATCAAGGTCAATTGAGTTCTCCAAATTGCCCCATATAGTGTGTGTCTGTGTGAGTGTGGTACCCAGCGATAGATTAGCGCCCTGTTCTGGGTGTATCTGCCCAGTGCCCGAAACGTTCTCCCCTGGATGGGCATGGAGACACCCCCCCATGATCCTAGTAGAGGATAAAGCAGAAGATAATGAATGGATGGATGGAGTTTGGTAGACAGGATGAGCTACAGCATGTTACATGAGAAATAGGAAATGATTTGAGGGGGAGCTGCTGAATTTTGGTCTTCGTTGCAACCAGGCTTCACTCTTGTTTTCTCTCTGCGTGTATCTGAGATGAGTTGGAACTTGATCTGAATGCAAAACACCAAATGAACCCTTCCAACCCGGTGGCTGTACAGCTCATGCCAGCGTGAACGTCTTCGCCGCTTCGTGTTTTGGCCGTGTGGATCTGGAGTCGGGCCGGGGAGCCGTGTTGCGAGAGCAGACTCGCTTATCTGTCGTGTAAAAGGCGAAAAGACAGTGATTTCTCCTCGATAAGATTTAGGAGAAGGCAGAGCGATTTTGGCATGACTATCAGTCGGGGAGGGCCTCCGTGATTGGCTCGCCGCGTTCCTGGCTATTTCGGGTGACTCTGACTCACGGTATCCCTTGGTAACCAAACACACAAGAGGCCAGTGAGTCTTTGGCTGGCCTCTTTGGCGAAAAAGGCTTGTTTTTTTTTTTTTTTCGAACTAAAGTGAACAACACACTGACAAGAAATGGAGGTTGCGGATGGAAGTGGGAGGTAGGGGAGGGGAGGGGGGGGGTCAGAGGAGGCAGCCGCAGAATGCCAAACACGGCTTATTATCATGAGAGTGACAGTAATCTCTGCGGCCCATTCTCTGTCTGTTTATATGCTCGGTGTCTGACTCATCTCCCAGAGATCTGGGCTCGCGGAAGAGCCGGCTGCCAGGATTTTCGGAGGATGTCAAGCCAAACTGCCCGCTGGCCTCGCCAGAACTGCCATCCTGTTCGCGGAAGATAGCAAGTCCTCTTAAGGGAGCGTAAAAGTCACGGAGCTTCGCAGTGATTCGTTACTGCATCACTGTCTTATTATCTGATTTAATCATTATGCAAATAAGTTCAAGTCATTTATTTTTAGAGAGCTTTTTACAACAGTACATCATCACAAAGCTGCTTTAGAGTTAAAAGCCTTTGAAGCCCCAAAGAGCAAGCCAAAGCGACAGCGGCAAGAAAAAACTCACTGTTGTGTTGTTATTTTAAGGAAGAAAACTTGTGAGGACCAAGACTCAGTGGGGGACTCATCCTCCTTGAGCAGCCGGGCGGCATCAACCGTGTAGGGCAGCCATGAAATAGTCAAAGTCTTTATATATATCCATATCCATGTCGCATCACCAACAATGAAGAACCAAGAGTTTTGGACCAAGCGAGGTTCTGTGTCGGAGAACCGGAGCAAGGTGGTTGTGTTCCCCACATTTACACTTTACACGTTACATTTAGCAGACGCTGTGATCCAAAGCCTAGAGGTTCCCGGTTCGAATCCCCATCTGGGTGGAGTTTCCATGTTCTCCCCGTCTCCGCATGGGTTTCCTCTGGATTCTCCGGTTTCCAGTCCAAAAACATGGATCAAGTCAACTGAGTTCTCCAAATTGCCCCATAAAGAGTGTGTTTGAGTGAGTAAGTGTGTGCCCACCGATAGATTGGGGCCCTGTCCTTGGTGTATCTGCCCAGCGCCCGAAACGTTCTCCCCTGGATGGGCATGGGGAACCCCACCCCCGCGACCCTAATAGAGGATAAAGCGGGAGATAATGGATGGATTAATAAGTCGAAGCAATGAGGATTAAGGGTCTTGCTCAAGGACCCACATTGGTAACTTCAGTGGACCTGGGATTTGAACCCCCAACCATCAGATTGATTGCCCAACACCCTATCCTCTGAGCTACCCCGCCCCTCATTTACGATCTGTTTTCTTTTCATTCTTTCTGTCCCATCAATGTCAAGAATATGAACAAATAGTATAATAAATTGGGATCTGTACAGTTCTTAGAAGTGAGTGACCCTACATCACCCAGACCACTTTCTCTGTAAATACATCCCTCCATTTTCTTCTGCCTTATCCTCTACTAGGGTCGCGGGGGAGAACATTTCGGGCGCTGGGCAGAAACCCAGGACAGGGTTCCCAACTATTACTGGGCACACACTCACACACACAGACACACTCTATATGGGGCAATTTGGAGAATTCAATTGACTTGATCCATATTTTTGGACTGTGGGACGAAACCAGAGAACCTGGAAGAAACCCACATGGACATGGGGAGAACATGGAAACTAAACATTCTTTCTGTCCCATCAGTGTCAAGAATATGAATAAATCGGATATTGTTAGTAAGCGGAAAGTGGATAATAAAAATGACTGGGACAGGCTTTGAGAAATCCGTTCCTCATCTCATGTCACTCTTTTCACATCGATACGCTTTTTAATGGGCTTTGAACAATAGGCCTGACATGTTGAATGTGGATGTTATGCAATGCCTCCGATATCGCTGTGGAAACGCCGGGTGGGAGGAATATAATGCCATTTAGGCAAATTAAAGGGCGGCCAAGAGACTTGGCATGGTACAGCCGAGACTGTATCCTGTGCGCCGGGGCGACCGCAAATTCTTCCCAGGATTACAGGATTAGGAATTTGAAAGGTGATGCAGTTTCTCACAGATGGGGGAAATAAAAGGGACAAGGCCGGCAAATGGGCCAACCACCATTAATGTCTGCGCCTCTTTAATTAAAGGCTCCTGATTGAATGATATGCACGAGGATTAGACTGCAGAATGACTTGTGAAGCCGACTATGTACAAACACTGCATTCTGAGACGGGCGTGTGGAACGTTTACACTGCAGCAGGACGGCCGGGACGGACGGAAAAGAGCTGGGGCTGATTACTAATGTAGGGATTTGCTAACTGATAATGGGTTGTATTCAGAAAAAGATGTCCGTAATAACAGGAAACCTGATGTCACGTGTCTGATGTGTTTCCAGCCACAGGGTGTTAAAGGATTACAGGTTTTAGTTGAGAGCCCTACCAGCTGATGATGGTCATGTTTACTAGCATCACTAACGGCATTTATTTTCCATCCATCCATCCATTATCTTCCGCTTTATCCTCTATTAGGGTCGCAGGGGGGTTTCCCATGCCCATCCAGGGGAGAACGTTTCGGGCGCTGGGCAGATACACCCAGGACAGGACGCCAATCTATCACTGGGCACACAGCCACTCACACAAACACACTCTATATGGGGCATGGAAACTCCACCCAGATTGGGATTCGAGAATTCGGGAATCCCTAGTGCTGAGAGGAGAACGTGCCAACAACTAGGCCACTGTGCTGCCCCTTCTATATACTTCTTAAACTTTAATTTGTAACATGTGCTTGGACCCACGTATTAAACCAGCATACCAGCGTGTCCCGTCGCGTTAATAAATTGGGATCTGTAAAGTTCTTAGAACTGGGTCTGAACAGGCCCCTGCGAGTGGCCCTACATCACCCAGACCACTTGCTCTGTGGATACATCCATCCATTATCTTCCGCTTTGTCCTCTACTAGTGTCTTTGGGGGTTCTCCATGCCCATCCCGGGGAGAACATTTCGGGAGCTGGGCAGATACACCCAGGACAGGACACCAATCTATCACTGGGCAGACACTCACTCACTCACACAGACACACTCTATATGGGGCAATTTAGATAACTCAGTTGACTTGATCCTTGTTTTTGGACTGGAAACCGGAGAACCCGGAGGAAACCCACACGGACATGAGGAAGACATTGAAACTATGAGAGGAGAACGTGCTAACCACTAAGTCAACCTGCCGCCCACTCTATAAACTTCTTAAACTTTCATTTGTCACATGTGCTTGGGCCCACGTATAGCAGCATGCCGTGTCATTGTACTGTACAGTTCTTAGAACCGGGTCTGAACAGGCCCCTGTGAGTGGCCCCTCATCGCCCCGGCCACTTGCTCTGTGGATACAGGGATGTTTTTTCCTCTCTGGCTCGTCAGCTTTCATAATCACGTCCATAAACAAGAATGACTTTTACTACTTCACGTCTTTCAACACGTTCAAATCGAATGTGGTCGTTGGGCTTATGTCACAAATCCTTCCATTCAACGGGCACAGCCTCGGCAGCGGGGCAAACTCCAGCATTGTGAATGATCCTCTGCTTATAATCTGAGTCATCCTGCAAGTGACAGCGGTTTAGGAGCTCAGCCCATAATGTGTATTTTCATTTACAAAAGACCTTTTGTGGGACGCTCGGGAGCCGGAGAGATAATTTGTTTGTTTTCGAAGCCCTATAATTTTGGCGCTTGCATGATTAAAGCACAATGCGTAGCCTCTTTATGTTGTGTAGAAAAGGTAGTTTGTCTTGCGAGGGCTCCATGAGACTGTTGAAGCCGGTGTGACTCCAGATGTGAGCCGAGCTGTGACCGCAATACAGACTGCTCGGTGTCAGCTGCAGTAAAATGGAAGTTGACCTGTTGAAAAACAAAGCTGCGGTTGAACTTCGTCACCGCTGTAGCTGTTGGCTTTGAAAACAGGATGGCTTCACAGAACGTATCGTTAGATCGACGTGCTGATCTTGCAATACCTCAGTTCAACCAGCCCAAACCACAAAGTCTCGCAGGCTTGCACAATGGTGCAAAGTATTTATGCTTTTCTTTAGGTGTGTCCCACGATCTAAGAACCTGGCAGTAATGCTCTAATCCTTATCTGTAAGAAAATAAGTGTTTTGGGTTGATTTTGGCAGCGCGGTCTGTATAGGAATGCCAAAATGTGAGGGTTGTCTATTTTTCCCCCCCTTTTATAATGTGTTATTTTCTATCATTAGCCCAGCTTTAGAAATTACACTGTGAAAGTAAAATCACTAAGATTAATTTATGGCTGGAACATGATGCATTTAGTGGAGTAAAAGTGCCCATGTTGAGTCACGCAGTAAAAAAGCACTCAGGCTGAGTCAGTCTTGCTGACATCAGAGTCAGACATCAACTTTAAAGTGACTGACGGTGGGTTTTTTTTCTGTCTGATTTTTTTTCCAGACCTATGAGAGGCCTCACAGAGTCGTGGCGCAGAATGACAACAACGTGATGGATGTCCTCGGGGAGGGCGCCAGACCGAAGCACGAGCCCAAAAGCGACTTTCACCAACTGGACTGGACAAAACCAACATCACGGGAGCCCGCGTGCCAGGGGGGCTACGGAAGAGACCTGGAGTCGAAACAAGAATCGGCATTCATTAACAAGACGCCTCTGTCAGAGGTCAATACCCCTTTCTTAAAGCCTCAGGTTAAAAAGGCCATGGAGGGTTCATCTGGAAGTCTGTTTGTCTCGGAAATGACTTGTTCAGGATCTGAGTCACAGGCCGTCTGTCCAGCTGATACAACAATGAGTCCTCTCACAGAATCCAACATGTTAATGCACCCCTCTTTAGGCAAAGAAAGAGGTTTGCAGGAGGTCACAGAGCAAATCTTTGGGAACATCAAGAGGAAATATGGCAGGAAGGTTACCACCCAGAACGCAGATGCGCCACTGGCGAAGAAGCCTGACAAGGCGAGTGAGAAGCCGGCTCAAGATAATACTAAGAATAAACACACCGACAGAAGTGAGACTCAACGGGGAGAAAAAGAGGGCGAGAAATCATTGACGAGGGGAGAAGAAAAAGCCGAACCAATGTCAAACTGTGCTCCACATAACATCGATGAACCTAAAGGAAAAAAGAAGAAAACCAAGCGAGTAGCTGAGGACAGCATCTCATTGGATGATATACAAGCCTCACCGACTGTGGAAATGAAAAATGACGATGATGCGAATGCACCAAGAGCTAAAGTGGCAAACAAATTGGAGTTAAGCACGGGAAAACCGTTTGCCATAGATTTGCACGTGCTGGGACAAGAGAGCTTCGCAACCCTGACAAATGTGGAGCTGTCTGAGAACCGACACAAACAAGCCCAAACTGTCAGACCCCAACCGATGATGGCTTCGGAGAAGCAGTCAGAAAGGAGACAGTCAAAGGTCAGGTGGTCTTATTTGAAATCCAAGAGCTCTGCCCCCTACAAAGATATCAATCCAGTGATGTCCATTGATGAGCCTCCTTCTGCTTTTCCCATCACGCCGTCCAGCCCGTTGTACACCAACACAAACAGTCTGACCGTCATCACACCCATCAAGAAGAAACGTGGAAGGCCCAAGAAGCAACCGCTACTTACTGTGGAGACCATTCATGAAGGAACGTCAACCAGTCCTGTAAGTCCTATTGCCCAAGAGCCCCCAAGCACTTCGAAGAGGAGAAGGAAGAAGTATAATTTGTCAAAGATGATGCAGTTGTCCTTAAACAAATCCACCAAGAAACCAGGTCAGGTCGATGTCCTTAAAACCAAGACGGCTAAGAAAATGCAGAGCATTCTGAATGAACTTCTGGCTTCTAACACTGGCAACCTGGCTTTAAAGTCCAGTGTTCCTGTCTCCAGCGCCATGTCCACCGTGGCCTCAACGATCGAAGCCCGCTTTGGCAAACAAATCAACGTCAGCAAACGTGGGACTATTTACATAGGCAAGAAGCGAGGAAGGAAGCCCAGAGCCGAACTACAGACCCAGCAGGTTGAGCACAAAGCCACTCATGAGCACTTGTTGCCTGTTTCAAGTCAGTTCGAGAACCTTCTAGTGCCTTCTAATACTAATACGTCTTTGACCAGAATGCCTTCTCCTAGGGTCATGCCATCTTTCTCAGCTCAGTCCTTAGCAGGTGGAATTGCTCACCATACCACCATGGAAACCAGCCAGCATGACCTTAAGACCATGCCAAATCTACAGCCCATCAGTACGTTATCCACCAAAACCCAGAAGAGTTTGCTTGGAAGCAACTGGAAGCTCTCACCGCCTAGACTTCTGGCTAATTCACCCTCCCATCTATCCGAAGTTGCGTCTATCAAAGAGGTCACCCTCTCTCCGGTTAGCGAGTCCCACAGTGAAGAGACAATCCCAAGTGATAGCGGCATCGGTACAGACAACAACAGCACGTCGGATCAAACTGAGAAAGGTCCGGCATCTCGTAGGAGGTACTCCTTTGATCTTTGTGGCTTCGAAGCTCCGGAGGCTGCCATTCTAGAAGGTACTAATAAGACGAGCGGCGGGCACTACCAAAAACACATCTCGACGGTGGCTATGGAAAGTTTCCTCCTTCAAGAAAACCTTAAGAAACAGAGGCATCGGCGGAAACGGAAGAGCCTAGCCAGCCGGGATGATCTTCAGTTCCTGGCTGATCTCGAGGAGATCATCAGCAAGTTCCAGATCTTCCGAATCTCACACCGCTACAAATTCTACCACGAGAACCCCTACCCCAGCATCTTCCGCTTAAACTTCGATCACTACTACCCCATGCCTACCCCGTACTACCCCTACGATCCGGCGCACTATCTTCGCAGGAGTTCGGAAAAGTCCAAGAGGAGGCGTGGAAGACCAGCCAAGTCCAATGAACCTATAACAAAGATGCCTTTCATTCAAGGGTTTGGCTTCCCAACGACCAGTGGCGGTTACTATGCACCCTATGCAATGCCTTATACATCGATGCCTCTTGCCACAAGTATGATGAACATGGGCTACTATGGGCAGTATCCTCCTCCGTTGTATCTTTCTCATGCCCTCGGCTCGCCGGCCACTCATCTCATGCGGCCTCCGGTACCTCCACCGAAATTCCACTCCAGTGGCTCCTCCAGTCTCTCTGCCGCAAGTAGACATAGGATGAAGAGCATGCCGCATGAGATGCCTTCTCCCAGGATGGGTGACCCACACCATTCATCCAGCAGCTGCTTGTCTAGCGTGTGTCTCCACAAGCGCAAACACAAGCATAAGCACAAGCATAAGGAGGACCAGCACTTAGTCCCACAGAGGGAGAACCTGGGCGGACTCTTCAGCGGGTCCCTGCCTCTGTCCAAACTAAAAGACAAGCAGAGAAACCAGCAAAGCACAGATGCTTCATCCAAGGCCTCCAGAAGCTACTTTGAGGTAGACACACTCTCGTCACTGTCTTTATCCGACTCTCAGAACTGTAAACGAGCCCGAGATGAACCACTGAACAACTTCCTGAACATCTGCACTAAACAACCGCACGAGCGCCCACGAGCCAGCCAGGACCAACCACTGGACTCATTTAAAGGGCAGCACCCACAAGAGGATGGTTCCTGCATCCGGAACAGGCGGCACAGTTTGGAGGAGTTCACATCGTACAGCGATGGCGGCATGACTTCTTTCCAGGACAGAGCAAAACAGATGTTCCATTGTGGAAACACAACCAAGCCAGGTCAGGAAAGCATGTTTTTATTGTTTAATACGATAAAAACTAAGGGTGGCTTAGTGGTTAGCATGTTCTCCTCTCAGCGCTGGGGATTCCCGGTTCGAATCCCAATCTGGGTGGAGTTTCCTTGTTCCCCCCATGTCCACGTGGGTTTCCTCCGGGTTCTCCGGTTTCCTCCCACAGTCCAAAAACATGGATCAAGTCAATTGAGTTCTCCAAATTGTCCCATATAGTGTATTTGTGTGAGTGAGTGATAGTGGCGCCCTGTCCTGGGTGTATCTGCCCTGCACCTGAAACTTTCTCCCCTGGATGGGCATGGGGAACCTGGATGGGCACCCCCCCCCCCCCGCGACCCTAGTAGAGGATAAAGCAGAAGATAATGGGTGAATGGACTAGAAAAATAATGTTCTCCTCTCAGTGCTGGGGATTCCCGGTTTAAATCTCAATCTGGGTGGAGTTTCCATGTTCTCCCAGTGTCCGCATGGGTTTCCTCCGGGTTCTCTGGTTTCCTCCCACAGTCCGAAAAAATGGAACAAGGTCAATTGAATAATTGAGTGTGTGCCCAGCATTAGATTGGCATCCTGTCCTGGGTGTATCTGCCCAACCTCCGAAACATTTTCCCTTAGATGGGCATGCCCCCCCCCCCCCCCCGACCCTAGTAAAGGATAAAGTGGAAGATAATGAATGAATGAATGGACTATTAAAACTAAGTAACAAATCTAAGCAACCAAAGCAAATACCACTGTAGTTCAGGTCTACATCTCTAGATGGGTGGTCCCCTCTATATTTCTCATCGGGAGAAACGAATATCCTCATTTCAATTCTTTCTCGAGAAACATCTGGACGTGAGTCAAAAATAAAAGCCACCTATAATTCACAAATTTTGCTTCGCTCCCTTTTCACCTCTGCTGCTTGCCAATGGTTTTCTTAGAAATACATTATTCACACATTTTGATTTACTTTTTACTGACATGCAATAAAAAACCCTCTCCCCATATTAAAAGACCTGGCCTGCATCCAGCATTTTAATGAATTCAGCTGACTCTAGTCGCAGGGAATTGCAGGCCCTAGGCTCAGTTAGATTACATTTTTGCTCCTTGGGGAAAATAAGAGGATGAGTCGAATAGTGGCAAAGTCGTAGCACCAGCCACCTCTTTGAATTAGCGCTACGCTTCAGAGACCTTGAATGTTATAGGTAGTACAGCAGCAAGGCCAACACCACAATTCACCACGATTCAGGAGGTGCGATTCGGCTTGAAAATACATTCCAGAGGAACGTGGGGCTGGAAAGCGCAACTTAATCATATTCCCCTATTTTTCCTTTCGCCTTTTTGCTCGAGCAATTATCCGGCTCCAAATGAGCCACACCGAGGGAACCCCCCGAAAGTCATTTATATACACAAATTTGCATTCACTTTGCCGACTGATTTCAAATTAATAAGATCTGCTCGCCGCAGTAACATGATATCATTGCAGCATATTTTCAAGAAAGGCAGTTAATCATTAAGACTAATGCAACTCACACTTCCATTCATAATCCAAATTAAAATGCCTGTTTATTAGCAGATTGTCTTGGAGCCGGAGCAAAAAAGGAATCATTTACAGTACGTGCATCATCACTGCGCAAAGTACCTGAAATGAAATCCCATGCAATTACACCTAATGAAATGAACCTAATGCAAGTCTATTAGATAGAATGTCGAAAGTTAGATAGAAGTCAACACATCTTCGAGAGATATGACGCTTTGGCAGGCGTTAAACGTAACCTCACACAGAGCCAGGGAGTATGAATGGTTCTCAACCGACACGTTAACGGGTCAAGTGGAGGCACCAAATTGCCCTTGCAATTTGGGGGTGAACATATCGGTGCCCTTGTAGTGTAGCTCCCCAGCTTGGATAAAGGTAAGGGTTGTGTCAGGGAGGGTACCCGGTGTAAATCTGTGCCAAGTCTGGCAACCCCTAGTGGAAACATGCTGAAAGACAAAGATATTATTCGTTTATTCATTCATTATCTTCCACTCTATCCTCTATCAGGGTCGCGGTGGGGTTCCCCATGCCCATTCAGGGGAGAATGTTTCAAGCGCCGGGCAGATACACCCAGGACCGGGCGCCAATCTATCGCTGGGCACACACTCACTCACACAGACACGCACGCATACACACTCTATATGGGGCAATTTGGAGAACTCAATTGACTTGATCCATGTTTTTGGACTGTGTGAGGAAACCGGAGAACCCGGAGGAAACCCACGAAGACACGGGGAGAACATGGAAACTCCACCCATATTGGGATTCGAACCGGGAATCCCTAGTGCTGAGAGGAGAACATGCCAACCACTAAGCCACCATGCCACCCAGACAAAGATATTAGATTATTATTATTCATTCATTCATTCATTATCTCCCGCTTATCCTCTATTAGGGTCGCGGTGGGGTTCCCCATGCCCATCCAGGGGAGAACGTCTCGGGCGCTGGGCAGATACACCCAGGACAGGGCGCCAATCCATCGCTGGGCACACACTCACTCACACACACACACTCTAAACGGGGCAATTTTGAGAATTCAATTAACTTGATCCATGTTTTTGGACTGTGGGAGGAAACCGGAGAACCCGGAGGAAACCCACGCAGACACGGGGAGAACATGGAAACTCCACCCAGATGGGGATTCGAACCGGGAATCCCTAGCACTGAGAGGCAAACGTGCTAACCACTAAGCCACCGTGCCACCCCATTATTATTATTATTATTATTATTATTACAACTTTCTGAATGATGGCTTCTTCAGAAGAAGCTAATTTGTAACTCCTCCTATTATAATGACCGCTTACAGTCCATCTTTACAGTAAGTGAAACTTCATTCATTAAGCCAGATCCTTATTTTTACATTTAGACCTTTGGGGACAGTGGTTCTCCGGTTTCACTGTGTCCTCTTGCGTCAGATCAGATTTGTACTGAACTGAGCACTTGAACTCGCAGGACATCAGTCATCAGTAAAGGAGTTTGTATATCTACAAAAAGCACAAACACTTACGAGAGCCCAAGTGCACTCCTCTTTAATAATTCTTTAATAACTCTTGGGAAACCCAAACACATCAAAGGGCTTTACCATAATTAACCCAAGTTCTGTTGGAGTGAGAGAATAAACTCCTCACGGCTTAAGCTGTGTGCATTTGTCATCCCCCGTCCCCAGAATGACCAGCGAGAGGAACTTCAGCAAAATAAAGGCTGTATCCTAAATCGAACCATAGTGGACACATTGTCATTGTGTCTCCTGCACCTTCATGCATTCACATCCAAAAAACATCATGAGTTTATGAGAACGTTTGTGAAAATTTGACCACTTAATAATCAGTTAAACGGATTGTATACACTATCAGTCACGCCTCCTTTCTGCTCCACTTATTCTCCATGTTCTCAGATGGACTTTGTAGTTCTTCAATTCCAGACTGTAGTTCATCTGTTTGTGTTACTGTGTACGTCCCCTTTACTCTGTTCTAATGATCAGAACCCCAATAGTACCACCACAGAGCAGGGGTTATTGGGTGGGTGCATTAGTCCTATCCCAGCAGTGTGACTGACGTGTTTAAATGAAACTCCAGCAGCACTGCTGCACTAAAACCCCCTCACCACATCAGTGTCACTGCAGAACTGACAATAAACAATCCACCACCCAAATGATACCTGTTCTGTGATGCTCCTGACCAACAAAGAACAGAGACCCAACAGGGGACTAACAACAACAAAGAGATGGAATACAGTCTGGAATTTTAAAACTACAAAGTCCAACAATATAAGAAGTGGAGCAAGAATGGGGGCGTGTCCAAACTTTTGACTGGTTTTATATATACAGTGTGTATGTATGTATAAGGCGGCACGGTGGCTTAGTGGTTAGCATGTTCTCCTCTCAGTTCTAGGGGTTCCCGGTTCGAATCCTCAATCTGGTTGGAGTTTCCATGTTCTTCCCGTGTCTGCGTGGGTTTCCTCCGGGTTCTCCGGTTTCCTCCCACAGTCCAAAAATATGGATCAAGTCAATTGAGTTCTCCAAATTGCCCCATATAGAGTGATAGATTGCCCCCCTGTCCTGGGTGTATCTGCCCAGCGCTCGAAACGTTCTCCTATGGATGGGCATGGGGAACCCCACCGCGATATATATATACACAGTTTCACAGACAATGTGTACTCATATATACATACATAGCTATATACTGACTGATGTATATATTGTTTGTAATAGTTAGTGATTCCACTTTAGGAACCACAGGTTTTTCATTGCAAATACTTTTAATTTGTCGGGTTTCATTTTGTATTTGGAAGGCGTTTTTTGGAGGCAGTTTAGCTACACAGAATGGAATTTGGTTAGCGTGCTGATGGGAAAGGGGCCTCCACCGGTACGTTGAGATGGGAGTTGTGGGACAGCAGTGGGGTGAGCTATAAATTGGCCTCTCTAATGAAAACAGTGTGTGCAGGATGCAGGTAGCGGTTTCATGGGATAAATGAGTTGTGACGCTCTCTTTGAAAATGGATGTCTTTCCACCCCCTTCATGATTTGTTAGCGCTCAGAGAGCCTCATTGAGGTTCCCAGTGACAAACCGGGGCTGGAGAGGGAGGCAGGGGCCGGCCGTTTCTCCCGGCTCTTTAGGACTTTTATTAAAACCAAATGAGGAGCCGCTACAAACTCGGCGCTTAGGATTTTAATTTGTGAATAGGTTTGTGACTCGCGCGATGAGAATAAATAGTATAATATGAGGTTTTTCAAGTCGGAGGTAATTTAATTGTCCTTATGGGAATCCGTGTGCGTCGTTTTTTTTTCTTCTTCTCCTCATTTTTATTTATTTATTTTTTTTGGATCATTTGACAGAAATCCAATTTTGAAGTCTGACTCCGGGGCTTTCAGCTTCACAGCGAGTGGTTTGGAAATATAAACAAATTGCTGCTGATCCCTGTCCAGCAAGGCAAACCACTCGCAAAATATCTTCCACAATTGTCTTATTTGTGGTCTTGGATGCCTAATCAGACGGAGGGCCAATCGGCACGGAGGAGACAGAAAGCGAGCGTGTTCTCTAGAGGAATGAGGGTCTAGGGGAGTGTTTTTGATGCGGAACACACATTTTAGGCAGCTTCAGGCTGTCCGGACTCATTTCAGCCGAGGCTGCCAAAAAAACCCAACGTTTCCTCCGCTCTGGGCTCGCTTCCAGTGCTCTGACGCAAAGTGGAGAGGCAGTAAATTAATCACTGATGTGTCTGAGGCCACCTAGTTTATTACTTACACTTCCAAAAGCTGTCTCCTCAACACAGAGGTGAACTCTGGCCGCATGCACAAAGCACCATCGGAGAGATGTTTTCATGTGCACTAATTAAACTCATGGATGTAGAGACGCGCGTGTCGGGTGTTAAGTGCTTCGTGTAATTCTTATAGTCGGAACCTAATTGTCTTTTTAGTTTGACTCGATTTAATAGACAGTAATGGAGCTTGTTGTGCATCAACGCTGACTGAATACTTTATATGACATTATAGGTGACATTGATAGGAACATTCACGGTTGTGTCTGCAGTCGTTGCTTAATTGAGATGTACAGCACCAGTCAAAAGTTAGGCCACGCCCCCTTCTCGCTCCATCATCTATTTCCTCCACTTATCGTGTAGATAGACTTTGTAGTTTTACAATTACAGACTGTAGTCCATCTGTGTTCTTTATTTTTGTTAGTCCCCTATTGGTTCTCAGAATCACAGAACGGGTATCATTTGGGTGGTGGATTGTTTATTGTCAGTTCTGCAGTGACACTGATGATGGTGAGGGGGTTTTAGTGCAGCAGTGCTGCTGGAGTTTCATTTAAACACCTCAGTGACACTGCTGGGATAGGACTAATGCACCCACCAAATAACCCCTGCTCTGTGGTGGTACTATTGGGGTCCTGAGCATTAGAACAGAGTAAAGGGGACGTACACAGTATGTACTGTAGAACACACACAGATGGACCACAGTCTGGAATTGTAGAACTACAAAGTCCATCTTTACATGAAGTGGAACTGAGAACATGGACAATAAGTGGAGCAAACAGAATGCGTGGCCAAACTTTGCCACAGGTGTTTCTCCTAAAATTTATACAAATAAAATGGGATTGTGTTAGCTGTTCAGCTAGTAATGTGTATACATGTAAAGAAGTAATCAGGACTGAGAATCATCAACTATCCCAGTTGGAGGGGGGTGTCCATGAGGGTCCTGACGATGAGAAAACAGGGTGAACGGGACTAAAAACCAAGATGAAAAGACAGAAGGACTACATTTTGTATCAGTAGAAGTACATTTATGCAGTAAGAGGAGCTGATAAAAGCATATGAGTGGAAATAAGCAAGTGTATCTAATAAAGGGGCCAGTGTGTGTGTGTGTGTGTGTGTGTGTGTGTGTGTGAGAGAGAGAGAGAGAGAGAGAGACACCCATCCATCCATTATCTTTCCCTTTATCCTCTATTAGGGTCGTGGGGGGGGTTTCCCATTGCTCATCCAGGGGAGAACGTTTCACCCAGGACAGGGCGCCAATCTATTACTGGGCACACACTCACTCACACAAACACACTCTATATGGGGCAATTTGGATATCTCAAATGACTTGATCCATGTTTTTGGACTGTGGGATGAAACCGGAGAACCCGGAGGAAACCCATGCGGACACGGGGAGAACATGGAAACTCCACCCAGATGGGGATTCCAACCGGGAATCCCTAGTGCTGAGAGGAGAACATGCTAACCACTAAGCCACCGTGCCGCTGTGTGAGACACTATGTTGCTAATAGATGTCATTATCTTCAGTTCCCAGAATTAACCATGTGTGTTACAACTTTGTGTTGTAAGCAGATCTGAGCTACGGGAAGAAATACACACATCTGGAGATCGAAGAGATGCAGAGCGAGGTGCGAAAGAGACAGGCCTTCTCCCAGATCCTGACCAGCAAGAGAAGCCTGGACCACGTCAACAAGATCCTGAGGGTCAAGCGGCTCCAGCGGCAAGCCAAGACGGGCAACAACGTGGTGAAGCGGCGGCGAGGGAGGCCCAGGAAGCAGCCCGTCCCCTCTTCTGAAGAAGCTTTCATGTCCCAGATGCCCGTGCTGGAGAAGTGCATCGACCTCCCCGGCCGGCGGCACCTCCACAGCGGGCTGATGCCCGTCCCGCAGGAGCTCCCCTGCCACGACTCCATTGCGGATGCCATTGAGTCGGTGGTGTACCAGGCTCGGACGCAGCTCCTCGCACAGGCCCTGGGTCCCAGATGTCAGCCGGAGGAGCAGCCGGAGCGGCCGGGACGGAGAGGCCGCGGGAGTCGGAGAGACGACCCGGCGTCCCGTTAGCCTCGGTGCACTGTGACTTCGACTTGCACTCCCGACCCTGAGCTTTGCTGGGTCGAAAACTGAACGGTTCTTCATGGGCATTCTGTGAGGATGATGAATGTGCTTTAAAGTGCCCCGTTTCCTAACCGCCATCGCCGAAAGCTTTCGGGTGCGTAACGCCGCAACAGGTTTTTGAAGCGATGGCCGCAGATCGTACCAGCATGTGTAAATGAACCTAAAACCTTCTTGCCGTACTGTGCACTTTTTTCGGGGTCGCTTTCTTTGCCTTTTTTTTTTCGGTTCTCACCAGTCAAAGCACAGTGCTTTAAAGCCGAACTAAACCCAACGCTCAATAACAACCCCAGAACACACAGATAGGTACACACTTGCCTGCGCTCAGGTTTGTTCCGGGCATGAACTGATGGCTATACCTTTACACGACGTCTGCTTGTTCATGGAGGTTATCGTTTGTTGTACATACTAGGGGAACATTATCTACAAACATTAATATCAGAAGGTATTTTAGCTCCTGTACTGATCAGATTAGGGAGGGTACAGTATAGGAATAACATTTTTACCAAATATTAGACGTACATGTGAAACTCACACACGAAAAAAAACGAAAGAAAAAAAAAAGACAGTATTTACAGTATAATCATGACGCGGCTGCCTCGCTCGCTGAGTGACCGATTGTATTAGAACAGCGACTGTGTGTGAAATAAAACCCTACAGAAGACGATATAGCCGGATCATCACGGTGTGCATGGCAACTGTATGGATTTTAAAGCAACGCAGCACTTATCGCAGTCTCTTTTATATCTGTCAAACTACGACACACCGTCACAACACGAATAGTTTAGAAATAGCAGTCCGTACGTATTTCTCAGTTACTCGCCGAACCACGGTGACTGAGCTGCCTTTTCCAGAGTCTATTTAAGAATGTGCCTGCTATAGTAGTAAGATCATAATAATTATTCTAATGATAGTAGTAATATCACTATATATTACTAATAAAGTTATAAATTACTATAAACATGCCTATCAGTATTAGATATCCACACGACCAAAGTTTCTCAAGAGCTGTATTAATTATCGCAGTTGGAATCTGTATTTAGTTTTATTTCGGTGCTTGTATTTGAATGTGTGGATCATGGATTCATCATCGGGGAGTGGGAGTACCAGTGACCGTGAGATCGGTTGCACATGACGTCGGCTCACTACGTCGCAATGACGAGAATGGCAGATAGAGGGCAGCAGAATCTCATCTCGGGGCCCGTGGTTTATTATTATTATATCCATCAAACCCAGAAAGCAGGAGGAGCTTAAATAGCAGTCTTAAGGGATGAAACGACGTTAATGATAACGTAACGTAGTGGGCTACATTCACGTAGCTAGCCGTCTTTCCGGCTTTTATGGCGTCATGGTTCTTATTACGGTTAATCAGATTTACAGACAGGTGAATGTAAATAATTTATCCTGGCATGCAGTTGTTAGGCTTCTTGTTTCGCGATGATCCACGTTTTTAGTAGCGCTCCAAGTGGTTGACTGTAACGGTCTTGCGGCGTCAGTTACGTTCGGAGACAGTAAAAGGAAATGCTTTTGAACTGTAAACCCCTGTTGGAAAGATTTGGTACTGAGAACACAACCAGCGACCAAAACCCAGGCCTCCTCGCGTCCGTGTGATCTTTATGGTTCAGTTTACGTACAGGATCTAGTGCTCGTTAGCAGGCAAGGCTTTTCATCTTAATTCAACCAAACAGCGGCTCGTCGTCTTTATATCAGGATCTCGGTGTCGGAACTACCAGGGTAGGGTATCTCATCTGCTCTTTCTGCCCTCCATCTGGGTTATTAAGCGCGTCATGGCGGTCACATGACTGCAGAAACATCTTTATTAATATCGACTCAACAGCCGCAGTGAATCTGGTATCGGTATCCACTCGGATGGGGGCTTCGCGAGTCGTGTAGAGTACAGAACGCAGAAAACGGACAACGTTTGCCCGAGTTCAGCAACGCACGGCCGAGGGCTCCTTTCGCAGTCCATTCGCAGTCCATTCGCAGCGGTGTCATACATGTGCCTTATGTTTGTCAATAAGTCCATAACATTTCAGGTACAGAAATCTAATGGAAATATACAGTAAATATCTACAATACAGAGATGAGACGTATACAGAATATCCATGATCCTTAATGTACATATACATGTCGTCTGGTCCGTTATGGTTTAGATGCTCTCACAAAGATCAGCTATAATCTGAATTAAATAATAATTAAATTATTCCAATACCGGGCGGCACAATTGGCTTAGTGGTTGGCATGTTCTCCTCTCAGCACTAGGGATTCCCGGTTCGAATCCCCATCTGGGTGGAGTTTCCATGTTCTCCCTGTGTCCGCGTGGGTTTCCTCCGGGTTCTCCGGTTTCCTCCCACAGTCCAAAAACATGGATCAAGTCAATTGAATTCTCCAAATTGCCCCATATAGAGTGTGTCTGTGTGAGTGAGTGTGTGCCCAGCGATGGATTGGCGCCCTGTCCTGGGTCTCTCTGCCCAGCGCCCGAGACGTTCTCCCCTGGATGGTCATGGGGAACCCCACCGCGACCCTAATAGAGGACAAAGTGGAAGATAATGAATGAATGAATGGATGAATGAGTTCCAATACTCTCCACTAGCACCGGTCAACATCAACACAATAGTTAAGGGTTATTATGATATGTGCTTTCTTATTTACTATGCATCGGGTTCTACCTTAACAACCCTCTGCTTTCATTCAGCCCATTTGACGCGAGCGCTTGAGGAGCGAATGGAATCTGTACCTTTTCATTTTGCAAACACGTGACTATCATTTCTTTGCTGCATAGGGCGGAACAAAAAAAAAATCAGTCACTACGCAGTAGAGCCTTAATCATTGTGTTAACAAAATAACCCTGTATATAGTAAAAACCTGCCATGTGATACGTGTGTGGACTAGCTGGGCTCAATCTACATAGAACTGCTTAGGAGTAACGTAACGCTGGGAAAAGGGGGAATGGTAGCAGAACTTGCAGCCGAGTGGCCTTCTCAGTTTCATCAAAGCAGGTCATGACATCAATCGAGGACTTTTCTTTACGCCAAGAGTCCAATTTGGCAGCTATTCCCATCTGCCTGTGGTACTAGTTTGGACATATAAGTGGCATCATCAGTATTTAAATGGGCTGCAAACCATCTGTACACATTGCCAAAAAACGAGAAGTCATCAGTCGCCCGGCGATGAGACCATCAGAGATATTCAAGATAAACACAATCACGTCCAGAATGGTACCACGGGTCTGCGGTCGCTCGACGGAGACGTTAAGAACAAGGTGTTTTTGGCAGCTCATATTTTTCTCTACCAGCTGATAAAATGGTGCCTTGTAAACTTAAGGTGTTTTTGCGTTTTCATTTTGTTTCCTCGTCCTACGTTTTTGGCTGTTCAACGATGGTTTCTCTTTACGTCGTTTCTTGTCGTGTAAATAGCGTCAGCCGACCGGAAACAAAGCTCTGTTCGGTACGTAAAACAGAATCCAAAAATATTCTTAAAAGCATCAGATTTGGAAGAAATTCCAGTGCAAGAGAAGTATTAAGGGCACAACGTGAACCAATTCATGAACTCCGTCGTTGGCGGGGGGGCTTTTTCAGAGGTACTACGAGCGTTTGCTGATGGTTTTCTGAACCAGCATGCCCGAATCGATTGTATGCACACAAATTTTATTGTCGAATATCAAATTTGGAAAATCTTCTACATGGTTTGATAATTTTTTAAGAACAAATTTTTAATTCATTATGCCTTGTTTTATAAATTGTATGACTATGAGAAAAAAAAACGACAAAAACAAAAAACAAACAGCAAATAATGAACATATATAGGAAAGAATAAATATTGATATAACGCAAGCATATGCATTGTACATAGAATGTATGTAGGTATACACCCTTGTTTTTGTGTACCTGTGTATACACATGTTTAAAGATACGTATACTGCACTGTATATATGTATATACATTTAAGCTCGTATGTGGTTGGTCATATTTGTTCATGATCTTGTAGAGATTTTGTTTTGGATTTTTTTTTTGCGTTATCATTTCTCTTTCAACATTTTGTGCAACTCTCTCAGTGCAGTATTGAGCACTTAAATACACTTGATTCTTCTTGTTCATGTCATTCATTGTGCAAAAAAAATAATAAAAAGGAGTTTATCAAATCTATCAAACACTCTGTTCTTTTTGGGATTGATTTTAAAAGCAGGTGCAAATGTCTGTATGTAACCACAGTGGTTAGCATAACAGGGGCACAGTAGCTCAGTGGTCAAGGTGTTGGGCTGTCAATCTGAAGGTTGTGGGTTCAAATCCCAGGTCCACTGAAGTTACCAATGTGGGTCCTTGAGCAAGACCCTTAACCCTCATTGCTCCAGGGATGTTGTGATTAACCCTGTGCTCACCTTGTAAGTCGCTTTGGATAAAAGCGTCCAATAAATGACCAAATGTAAATGTAAAGCAAATCAGCCCTTCCTAGCAGTTGACCTGGGTTTGATTCCCAGTCAATGTAGACCCTTTGGGTGGTTTGCCCTACAACCTAAAGCACCCCTGTTTAATTCCTGGTCCCACCGTGTGCCATGGCTGAGGAACCGTTGAGCGAGGCATCAAACCCAATTACCTGGGCACCATGTACAGGGCAGCCTATCGCTCCAGTGTAATTTGCAGAGTGTAAAGTGTTTCGACCTTCAGGCTCATTTAGATGAAAGCATTATAAAGATGTGAGGTGTTTCAGAAATATTAAAGCAACACATGAAGACATCGGCCGGGAAGCTTAGACATTTTAGGATGTTGAATACAAAATACCTTTCTGTGGTTATGGCGACATGTTGAAAGATGAGCCCGACAACTGTAGTGAGTAGAATCCTGAGGAGAATTTCACAGAAAAGCCTGAACAGAAAAAAAAACAGTGACTTAACACAGTTCCTTCATTTAAATGAGTTTAAATTTAATCAAGCAAAATGTAAAAAAAAAAACACCTCTTTATCGTATTTAATGACTTTATCCTAAATCTGCATGTGAAGTAGAAAATTTAGTAGAAAATGAGCAATATATCCATAAAAAACTATTAATTATGACTAATTAGTTAATTAATTGGTTTTAATTGATTCGTGTGTTGTCATCGGCGATGAACAATTGTTTCAGCTTATTTGAATAAAGGGAAGTGGGTGAAATAGCATTTGCAAATGTTTTACCAGACACACAGACAGATGAAGCTGATATATGGTAATAAAAACAGAATGTGAAAACAGGGGGGGGGGGGGGGGGGCAGTCTCGGGATAGGAACCAGCCTGGTGAGCTGAAGGGCCTGGGTTCGATTCCTGGTTTCACCAAGTACTACAGCTAAAGTGCCCTTGGGCAAGGTACCTAACCCCATTTTTCTCCCCAAGAGCTGCATACAGGGCTGTGTGTTTACTTCCCTCAGTGTGTGTGTGTGTTTCACTGCACGGATGGGTTTAATATGGAGCACACACTCCTCTGTGTATGAGAACGGTAAGCAAAATAGTTACTCCTACTAGTTACGTTACTCCTAAGCAGTTCACAACCTCACCACTAGATGCCACTAAATCACAATTTAGCTGTGAAGTCATTTACCAGTTATTAAAATAATGCAGCTCATTACTCACAATATAGTTAGAATAATATATCAGCTCTCTAGCTGTGTTGCTTTTACAGAATAAAACATATAAATGGAATTTAAATCTGCACAATATTGTACAGTATAGGTATAGGACTTTGTAGTTTTACAATTTCAGACTGTAGTCCATCTCTTTGTTGTTGTTAGTCCCCTGTTGTTTCTCTGTTCTCTGTTGTTCTCTGTTGGTCAGGAGCATCACAGAACAGGTATCATTTGGGTGGTGGATTGTTTATTGTCAGTTCTGCAGTGACACTGATGTGGTGAGGGGGTTTTAGTGCAGCAGTGCTGCTGGAGTTTCATTTAAACACGTCAGTCACACTGCTGGGATAGGACTAATGCACCCACCCAATAACCCCTGCTCTGTGGTGGTACTATTGGGGTTCTGAGCATTAGAACAGAGTAAAGGGGACGTACACAGTATGTACTGTAGAACACACACAGATGAACTACAGTCTGGAATTGTAGAACTACAAAGTCCATGGAGAACATGGAGTTCTCCGAGTGGAGCAGAAAGGAGGCGTGTCCAAATTTTTGACTGGTATTATCCATCCATCCATTCATCATCTTCCACTTTATCCTCTATTAGGGTCGCGGGGGGGTCCCCATGCCCATCCAGGGGAGAACGTTTCAGGCGCTGGGCAGATAGACCCAGGACAGGACGCCAATCTATCACTGGGCACACACTCACTCACACAGACACACTCTATATGGGGCAATTTGGAGAACTCCATTGACTTGATCCATGTTTTTGAACTGTGGGAGGAAACCGGAGAACCCTGAGAAAACCCACGCAGACACGGGGAGAACATGAAAACTCCACCCAGATAGGGCTTCGAACCGGGAATCCCTAGTGCTGAAAGGAGAACATGCTAAGCACTAAGCCTTGACCGGTATTATATACAAGATAATTTGTGTACAATATAATAAACACACATAGCACCTTTTTTTTCAGTACATATTTTCTTGTGTAGTTGGAGAACATGCAAATCTCTCTCCTTTTAATCGATGGGAATCAGATGACATTGGAATGGGAATACATATGCAGCACTACTCTGTCATGCACGTCTGCCTTGTATCTGTGCAATCTCTGCTGGTGTAGTAGAGGGAATCCCCACTCCCTGAGGTCTAGCTCGCACCTACTCCCCCTCATTGTATTCCTCTAACACGGCATAGGAGAGATAAATGGATTGGGCCGTGTCCCGACCGTTGGTTGGTGGAGGCAAAGGAAAAAGTGCTTCACTATAGGCCTGCGCTGCTCAGTAAAATTCCTGTTGCCATGGCAGCTGGGTGAGCTGCCCAAATATTCTGGTGCAATGCTTGGCTCGGATAAAATGTCTCAACTCAATCTGGTGACTGCATAAAATTAAGGCACTGTGAAGGGCGAGCTGCTGCTTCTCGGCTTAATGCGGCTGTGCGCCTACCGTCTCCACTAAAAAATATACATGTAATTAAATGTTATGATTTGGGGGGGAGGGGGGGGAATGTCAACATTAACATTAAATACTGACCTGTACACATTTCATTACACTGATATGGATTTTATTTATATGAAAGGACGTTTTCAGAGCTCTGAAGGTTTAACATCGTTATTCACTGCGACTGCATCGTTACAAGTTCCCACATTATGAAGAGCAAAATATAAAACATGTGCAATAATGTCTTAAAGATACCATGTGACTAAATGAATGTGACATCGGAAGACTCCACTCGAAAAGAAAAGTCATTTTACATTTACATTTTACACAAGAGGCATGGTGGCTTAGTGGTTGGCATGTTCTCCTCTCAGCGCTAGGGATTCCCGGTTTGAATCCCAATCTGGGTGGAGTTTCCATGTTCTCCCCGTGTCTGCGTGGGTTTTCTCCGGGTTCTCCGGTTTCCTCCCACAGTCCAAAAACATGGATCAAGGGCAATTCATTCATTTATTATCTTCCGCTTTTTATCCTCTATTAGGGTCACTGGGGGGTTCCTCATGCCTATCCAGTGTAGAACGTTTTGGGCACTGGGCAGATACACCCAGGACAGGGCACCAATCTATCGCTGGGCACACACTCACTCACACAGACACACTCTATATGGGGCAATTTGGAGAACTCAATTGACTTGATCCATGTTTTTGGACTGTGGGAGGAAACCGAAGAACCCGGAGGAAACCCACACGGACACGGGGAGAACATGGAAACTCCACCCAGATGGGGATTCGAACCGGGAATCCCTAGTGATGAGAGGAGAACATGCTAAGCACTAAGCCACTGTGCTGCCTCAAGGGCAATTGAATTCTCCAAATTGCCCCATATAGAGTGTGTTTGTGTGAGTGTGTGAGTAAGTGGGCACCCAGTGATAGATTGGCGCCCTGTTCTGGGTGTATCTGCCCAGCGCCCGAAACGTTCTTCCCTGGATGGGTATAGGGAACCCCCCCACGACCCTAGTAGAGGATAAAGCAGAAGATAATAGATGGATGTATATAACATTAATTTAAATGCAAGTAAACATGGTGGTAAATACAAACCTGCCAAACCTCCAGCTGACATGCCCCACCCCCACAAAATAGCAACACCATATATTAAAAAGCACACAAGACATTTTAGAGTAAAGGGGACGTACACAGTATGTACTCTAGAACACAAACAGATGGACTACAGTCTGGAATTGTAGAACTACAAAGTCCATCTGTACAGAAAGTGGAACTGAGAACCTGGACAATAAGAGGAGCAAAAAGGAGGCGTGGCCGAATATTTAACTAGTACTATATGTCCATCCTGTAATGGACTGAAAACCATGGCACTTCCCCACAAATCATTTCTCATTGTACTGCATTTGGAAACATGAATTTTAAATCAATAACCTTATTTATATCACTCAGGCCTGTTATATATATGTGCTAACCTCAATAATGTGTTAGTGGAAATTATTGATATTGTGGCATAAATCAACTACTGGAGCCATTTTATGAACCAGGAGTCAGAAAATGAAGAAACACTGTTTAGTCATGACAAATACACGATCATTTATAGTTATTGATTTAGTCAGACTGTTTACTTATGTAAGCAAAGCTTCTAAAACCACAGGGCATGTGATAAACGATGAGATCTCTGGGATAATAAGAGAGTAATGATGGCATTTAGGATCCACTGACAGTGCATCATGAGCTGGTACTGAGGGGGTAGACATTATTGCTTATGATTTAGAAGATATCACTGATGTTTTAGTTTTTTCTGTAGTTTCTTAAGCTATTTGCATAAAAGAATGGATCAATGAGAATGAACAAGATTGTTAAAGCACATTCTCAAATGATTTGGGTGCTGGATTGTTTATTGTCAGTTCTGCAGTGACACTGATGTGGTGAGGGGGTTTTAGTGCAGCAGTGCTGCTGGAGTTTCATTTAAACACCTCAGTCACACTGCTGGGATAGGACTAATGCACCCACCAAATAACCCCTGCTCTGTGGTGGTACTATTGGGGTTCTGAGCATTAGAACAGAGTAAAGGGGACGTACACAGTATGTACTGTAGAACACACACAGATGGACTACAGAATGGAATTGGAGAACTACAAAGTCCATCTGAGAACAGAAAGGAGGCGTGTCCAAACTTTTGACTGGTATTATATACAAGATAATTTGTGTACAATATAATAAACACGGCGGCACGGTGGTTTAGTGGTTTGCATGTTCTCCTCTCAGCACTAGGGATTCCTGGTTCGAATCCCCATATGGGTGGAGTTTCCATGTTCTCCCCGTGTCCGCGTGGGTTTCCTCTGGGTTCTCCGGTTTCCTCTCACAGTCCAAAAACATGGATCAAGTCAATTAAGTTCTCCAAATTGCCCCATATCCCCATATCATATATCCCCCCAAATCATATAGAGTGTGTCTGTGTGAGTGAGTGTGTGCCCAGCGATAGATTGGCCCCCTCTCCTGGGTGTATCTGCCCAGCGCCCGAAACGTTCTCCAATGGATGGGCATCGGGAACCCCCCGCGACCCTAATATAGGATAAAGCAAAAGATAATGAATGAATGAATGAATACACACATAGCACCTTTCTGATCATTAGAACAGATTAAAGGGGACATACACAGCATGTACAGGGCATGTGATAAACGATGAGGTATCTGGGATAATAAGAGAGTAATGATGGCATTTAGGATCCAATGACAGTGCATCATGAGCTGGTACTGAGGGGGTGGCCTTTACTGCTTTATTTAGCAGATATCACTGATGTTTTAGTTACTTCTGTAGTTTCTGTAGTCCAAGTTATTGGTATAAAAGAACATACCAAAGAGCAGGACTAAAGAATTAATTTTCTTCATTAAAGGTCACATCAGAAACTGGAATCATTGTGGGACGTTGAGCCAACAGACGGAATTGAATGAAATTTAATTTAATTTAATTTACTCTCACAGCATTGAACCAGTTGCCAGGCATTAAGTGATGAAATAATAAAGTGATCTTTTAGCTTTTTGTGTTTACACAGAGTGTAATGTGTTCACATTTAACCCATCCATGCAGTGAAACACACACACAAACACACTGAGTGAAGCACATGGGCCCAAGGGCACCTCAGCCAGAGTAATTGTTGGAACTGGGAATCAAACCGGGGACCTTCAGGTCACAAGGTGGTTCCTCAACCACAAGCCCTGATAATGATTGCCCCTACAAAACCAATGATACAGTCCATGGCATGCACACTGCACAGGGGCTCGAATACGACTTTATGTTTATCCATCCATTCATTATCTTCGGCTTTATCCTATATTAGGGTTGCGGGGGGGTCCCCATGCCCATCCATTGGAGAACGTTTCGGGCGCTGGGCAGATAGACCCAGGACAGGGCGCCAATCTATCACTGGGCAGACACACACTCACGGGCACACTCTATATGGGGCAATTTGTAGTATTCAATTGACTTGATCCATGTTTTTGGACTGTGGGAGGAAACCGGAGAACCCGGAGGGAACCCACGCGGAAACGGGGAAAACATGGAAACTCCAGCAAGATTGGGATTCGAACCGGGAATCCCTAGTAATGAGAGGCGAACGTGCCAACCACTAAGCCACCGTGCCGCCCGTCTTTATGTTTATTGGACATAAAAATCCCCTTATTCTTATACATTCACTTCTGAAATAACACGATCAGAAGTGCTCAAGATTAAACTCAAATTTACTCTGATTTATGACACTTGGTTTAAACATAACCACAGGAACATCTACTCCAAGAGCAACATAATTAATTACAATCTCAAGCACTCAGGCTTCCACAGGCTCAGGGTGCTTGGCTTGAAA
Organism: Corydoras maculifer; assembly: GCA_019802435.1. Taxonomy (NCBI): domain Eukaryota; kingdom Metazoa; phylum Chordata; class Actinopteri; order Siluriformes; family Callichthyidae; genus Corydoras; species Corydoras maculifer. Next base: position 964,772 of record JAFMOD010000981.1, read on the forward strand.
ACAGATAGATAGACCCATGAGAGTCTCATTGATATGCAAATATTTCATCAAAGCCTGACAGCAAATCACTCCAGGAAGGAGAAATATTCCACAGTAAATCATTTCCTCTTCAACCCCTTTCTATTACTCCAGCTTGTGTGGCGCCCGCCTTTCCATCACCACCCTCTCGTGGTGCTCCCATTGACTTGCGCCCCTCAAAGCACCCCTCGCTGTTCAGGGAGCTGCATGGCAATCAATCGACTTGTGTGGCGGGACAGGAAGGATGTTATTCTTTATTGACAGCAATTGGTGGAGGGCAGGCCTCAGTTGCTACGGTGACAGCCTGATTCGCAGCGGCTTGATTACTGAATGAAGATGTTAGCATGTGGAAGTCTGTGTGAGGTTGTTTAAAATGGCCTCCCGCCCCTACGAGCTGTCAGCCACCGTCATCGTTCTTGTTTTTGATGTTCGGGAGGGCAATCAGTACGCCGTTTCAATTTCGCTTTTTAGCGAGGGAAATCACAGTCGGTGGAAATGACAGGCGGGGAGGATCAGGCCATTAGGAATGTAGTAATGTACACGACGTGAGACGCTGCAGATCCAACAGCCGAACATTTGATTCGAAACCATGGGCATTAATATCGAGCTGGTTCCCAATTTGCTGCAATAACAGCCTCCACGTCCTCCAGAAGACTTTTTTAGATATTCCCTGCTATTCAGTGTAAAGACATTGAGATTGAAGGGCCGTGTGGGGTGATGGGAACAGTGCTGTAATCAGAACAGGGTGGAGAATTTACTCATGCTGACTCACTTTCGCACCAATAGCATTTATTTCTTTCATCACGTAAGGCCCTGCCACATTTAGAATTTTAAAATGAGATCTTTAGAGTCAGGTTCATGGTTCTACTTCTTTAAAAAGTATAAATTTGCAACATGGTGGTGCGATGATCAAAGGTTTCCCCGCTTTCCTTAATACTCATTATATGGAGTGTCCAAATGTATTTGGACACCTACACATTCCACCTACTGCAGCTTTTATGACTGATTCGGTCTCCTCTTTGAGGCTACGGCGGTTTTTCTTCTCTGGGAGGGCCTTTGTGGGAGGCCGAGGAAGGTGGTGAAGGAGGTAATTGAATCACCTTCCATAGGTTCCGCTGGTCGGATGGGCTGAGTGCTGGTACTTAAAGAGAGGCGATAAGCGTAACGATGGGGGTAGAGGAGCTGTGACAGGAGCTGGCGCTTACACAATGAGCTTTATTAGTACCAACATCCGTCCCTGTATCTGACAGATCTGACTCTGTGTGCCTGCATCGTTCAGATAGCAATGGCTCTTGAGAACAGATCTACTTCGGTGGGCGTGGTCATCTTGAAAAGAGTGTTCAGGTTCATTTTTGGTGTATAGATATCTGGGTGTCAGTAAACAAATGTGCACCATGGAATGAAAGCAACCGTCAGACGACGCCACTGAATAATGTAAGAGGGCGTGGTAGCTCAGTGTTTAGGGCATTGGGCCATCAATCTGAAGGTTGTGGGTTCAAATCCCAGGTCCACTGAAGTTATCAATGTGGGTCCTTGAGCAAAACCCTTAAGCCTCATTGCTTCAGGGATGTTGTGATTAACCCTGTGCTCACCTGGTAAGTCGCTTTGGATAAAAGCATCTGCTAAATGACCAAATGTAAATGTAAATGTAATGTATTTTGTATTTTTGATCGTATATTAGGCTGTTGGGCTATCAGTCTGAAGGTTGTGGGTTCAAATCCCAAATCCACTGAAGGTACCACTGTGGGTCCTTGAGCAAGACACTTAAACCCTCACAGGGTACTGTATGTGTGTACCCTGTGTTCTGACCCCAACCATAAAGTTGGGAATTTTTGTAAGTCGCTTTTGTTAAAAGCATCTGCTTAATGACCAAATGTAATCCATTAAAATATTACCTCATGTTATACCTCATGGTCCAGCGCTTTGAGGTCATGTAGCTGCACCGTTGAAATAGCAATCCTCCAATCAGACTGCACCTGGCTCCTAAAGGGAACCTAAGAAGGAGAAGAATTCTTGTCGCTTTGGATAAAAGCCAAATGTAAACGTGATATAAATGATTTAATAAAAAATTACCTCATGTTATACCTCAAGGTCCAGCGCTTTGAGGTCATGTAACTGCATTGTTGAAATAGCAATCCTCCCATCAGACTGCAGTTCCAAAAGGGAACCTAGAAACGAGAATAAAATAAAAAATTTAATAATAAATGATGGGCAGCACAGTGGCTTAGTGGTTGGCACGTTCGCCTCTCAGCACTAGGGATTCCCGGTTCGAATCCCCATCTGGGTGGAGTTTCCATGTTCTCCCTGTGTCCGCGTGGGTTTCCTCCGGGTTCTACGGTTTCCTTCCACAGTCCAAAAACATGGATCGAGTCAACTGAGTTCTCCAAATTGCCCCATATAGAGTGTGTGTGTGTGAGTAAGTGTGTGCTCAGTGAATGGTTGGCGCCCTGTCCTAGGTGTATCTGCCCAGCGCCCGAAACGTTCTCCCCTGGATGGGCATGGGGAACCCCCCCGCGACCCTAATAGAGGATAAAGCGGAAAATAATGGATGAATGAATGAATAATAAATGATGATTTAAAACAAACACCACATCAAACTAAACTGCAAATTTTTACTTACAAAATATCATGTTTTTAAATGTTTAAAAACAAAGAACTGGTCAAAAACCTGGAAGGAATTAAATGTAAAGTAGTTTATTATGAAAAAGCTTTATTTAATTCTTGTGTTAAACTGACAGCTAACCCAATAAAGATGAAAAACTTTTTAAACCAGAACATTACAAACATCAGATGTGATCGTTTCACTTCGAATCATTTCACGGCTCAATCTTTGCAAATCATCCAGGAGAATTTGCATGTTCTCAACCTTTTTATCCACAACAGTTAGCAGTACCAAGCGGCGGCAATCACTTCCTGCACATCTTCTAACCAATAATTTGTTGTGAGGACCATTAAAAGCTGAATATTTGGTAATTTTGGGTCTGACCCACTTTTGGCACTCGGCTGTGTATCAAAGCATCCCGTAAATTAAAATGCAGCAGAAGTGAAAATATAAATCAGAACACTGCCATAAAATACAAGCCGTTCAGTAGAAAAGTAGCTGCTGCTGCATAATTTCACGTTTATGTTGTTGCGAGAAATGAAAAGATTTAGGTAAACCTCCTTCTCTGTGATTAATGGTTATGGAAAAATATGGAGGTAGTAGCAGCGAGAGTGCAATCAGCCAAATGCCTTGTTTTGATACGGATGCTCGGCATGTCATCCTCTCAATTGAGCAAAAGATTTTTACTTCATTTCTCTGAGGTATCTTTTCTAAAGAGCCATCAATCATCCGGTTCTCCCTCCTCTGTCTGTGCCTCTCTTTCCAAAACACAGTTGCTGAGAACTCCTTGTTGCTCTTACAGCAGCTGCAGGTGTCTAATAGATTCTTCCAAGTGCGACAGGAATGCTGTCTCAGTCAAACACTCAGGTTACCGTTTCATAAAAAGCTGCTTTTATTATATATAATTACTAAAGCAAACCCCTGGCTCAGCACCGAAATGCTCCGTTTCTCCCGCTCTTTAAACAGAAAGGCCCGATTATGAGGTTTGCCCCTCTAGCTATGAAATAAGTCTTTTCCTTTGGACTGGCTTTTAAAAACACAGCTCCACTTGTATGGAATGTCACATGTCAGTTTCATTTAGGAGGCGCTGTGTTCATATGACATCTCAGTTAGGACGGCGAGTCGATGAGCGATATGCTGTTTAAGATGAGGATCGTGACGTGTCGATCAGGTCGTTGTTGAATTTTTTACGCTCATGAAAGTGCAAAAGGTGGCGAGGAAAATGTAAAAAACATCCATCCATCCATTATCTTCCACTTTATCCTATATTAGGGTCGCGGGGGGGTTCCCCATGCCCATCCAGGGGAGAACGTTTCAGGCGCTGGGCAGATACACCCAGGACAGGGCACTCACTCACACAGACACACTCTATATGGGGCAATTTGGAGAATTCAGTTGACCTTGATCCACCTCAACCCAGATATTTTTAACTGAATAAATCCTATCCATCCATTATCTTCCGCTTCTTGGGTCCTTTACTAGGGTCCTCTACTGGGGGGGGGTCCCCCCATGTCCATCCAGGGGAGAACGTTTCGGGCGCTGGGCAGATACACCGAGGACAAAGCGCCAATCCATCACTGGGCACACACTCACTCACACAAACACACTCTATATGGGGCAATTTGGAGAATTTAATTGTCCTTGATTCATGTTTTTGAACTGTGGGAGGAAACCGAAGAACCTGAAGGAAACCCACGTGGACACGGGGGGTCCAAAAACATTGATCAAGGTCAATTGAATTCTCCAAATTGCCCCATATAGAGTGTGTCTGTGTGAGTGAGTGTGTGCCCAGCGATAGATTGGCGCCTTGTCCTAGGTGTATCTGCCCAGCTCCTGAAACCTTCTCCCCTGGATGGGTATGGGTATGGGTATGGGGTATGGGGTATGGGGTATGGGGTATGGGGAACCCCCCCCCCCCCACGACCCTAATAGAGGATAAAGCAGAAGATAATGGATGGAACTCATTCCAGCAACAAAATCATTATCTTTTGAGGAAAAAAAAAACTGTCCAGTCCAGAGAGATCGAGATTATTCTCTGCAAAATATTCTTTGCCATTGTGAACACACTAAAGAACTGCAGCCTAATTTCCCTTTTAAATCATTTATGCCCTTCTTTTATTAACCTTTTGACAAAAAAAAAATTCCACAAACAATGGCTTAACCTGCGTTTAAACGCTGCCTCACTCATGCCTCATTCATGTCTTACTTATTTTTGTTGCCCTTGTTGACATTATTTCCTCCACGGAGGGCTAATGTTCTTTTTTTCCTTCTTTCCTTCTTTCTTTTTGGAATTTAAAATCCTCTTAGAGCAAAGGCGTTATATAACTGTTCACTTTTTCCATCTGCACTTTGGCAGAATCGCACGTAAAGACAGTAATGTTGAATTTGGAAAAGAAAAAAGAACCAAAAATGGCAATGCTAATGAAAAGCATCTTCTGTCTTCCCTTTCGGTGCCTCTGATTTTTCAAGCATACCCAAACTGGTCCTGACCATTCACAGCTGGTTTAGCTTTCCCTCAGCCTGAGAAACTACACCCTAGTGCCCCAGCCGCAGCACTTTATTGTAAACATATAATTTCATCATGAACACAGCTCAGGTTGTTGGCCGTTTGCCGCCGTTTCATTTGGAGTAAATCTGGGGATGCTGCCAACATCTGGTCTATGTCAGAGCTAAAGGTTTCTAGCCGTTGCTCGTCAAACTGGACGCCACTGTCATGCAAAAGATAGGAAACAGATTGGACTTTAATTAATCAAAAGGACCAGTATTAATAACTGGGCTCCTTTTTAAGTCTGGAGTGATGCATTGTGCATATGGTCACAAACCTGTGTGAATAATTACATTTCAGGGCTGTTTGTTGATCATTATTCAAATTATATAAGCTTAAATCTTGGCTGGTACAGCAATGGTATGACTATCTCTGACTAATGGTTGGTATGTTCTTCTTGGACCACTTAGACTTTGGTATAGTGGGGCATTTGGTGGGTCCACTCTGTTAATCGTTTCTCTTTAAATAAGTTCAGGGCCTTCAGTGGAGCTGGGATTTGAACCCATAACCTTCAGATTGATAGCCCAACACCCTAAACACTGAGTTACTACACCATACAAAATCCTATGCACCTGCTTAGTGAATTTTAATAAAATATTATATTCATTCATTCATATCTTCCGCTTGATTCTCTATTAGGGTCGTGGGGGGGTTCCCCATGCCCATCCAGGGGAGAAGGTTTCGGGCGCTGAGCAGGTACACCCAGGACAGGACGTCAATCTATCGCTCACTCACACAGACACGCACGCATACACACTCTATATGGGGCAATTTGGAGAACTCAATTGACTTGATCCATGTTTTTGGACTGTGGGAGGAAACCGGAGAACCCAGAGCAAACCCACGCAGACACGGGGAGAACATAGAAACTCCACCCAGATGGGGATTCGAACCGGGAATTCCTAGTGCTGAGAGGAGAACATGCTAACCACTAAGCCACCGTGTCGCCCTAAAATATTATATATTAAATATTATATATATATATATATATATATATATATATATATATATATATATTACACACACACATATTATAAAATATTATATGGTTACATATATATATAAAGCAACATTTCAGACAAAACCTATTAATAACCCAATATAATCATTTCTGTAATTAATCTGCTGAAACCTAAGTCAACTAAATGCATTTTGAATGAATTTAAATGTCAACTACAAGTGAAGCTCTCACATCATACGTCATGCCTGATCTGATAAATCTCCTGTTGACTAAATATATGTGCAGACACACACACACACACACACACACACACACACACACACACACACACACACACACACTTCACAGTGCAATTAAGTGAAGGTAGCAGCAGTACGATGACTTTTTTTTAATATAATTTTGTATGTTTTTTATAGCAATGTCTGGTTGCCCCACAAGCTCATATAGGTCTACTTCTGCCCATTTGTTGTTTGAATGTGTGTAATGAAGTGCCAAGTGTTTCTTAAATAGGCAGCAGACCGACTGTGACCCAGGCCAAGTTACTGGAGTTGCATGCACATTTTACAGGACATTAAATACCATGTAATTGCTACAGTAAGAGTGAAAGTAAAGGTTTTACGGTGTAAGCGGTGGGTTAACACAGTATATTATGACCATATTATTCTTCGACTCAAATTACTCTGAACAGCCATCACTGTTCGGTACCATATCCTGTTTAGAACTTTCATATAAGCAGACTGACAACACGAACACATCTGCAGACACAGATAGCACATCAGTTACTGAATAATTGTTCTTTGTTCTGTCTGTCTGTCAACATCTGGACCATGCTTTGTTGCGTTAACCAATCGAATGAATCAAAGAAGGCAAAATATTTTTTTCAGCACGTTTAAACTGTTTACATGCCTCATGTGATCATCATCTCCTATGCCTTTCAGCTTGATCCCTGTAGGGGTCGCCACAGTGGAGATTATCCATCCACCCATTAGCTTCCACTTTATCCTGTACTAGGGTCGTTGGGGCGGGGGGGTTTCCCCATGCCCATTCAAAGCAGAACGTTTTGGGCACTGGGCAGATACCCCCAGGACAGGGCGCCAATCTATCACTGGGCACACACTCACTCACACACACACACTCTATATGGGGCAATTTGGAGAATTCACTTCACATTGTTCTAATCACCAACAATCACAAGTCCTTAAAAAAACAACTTAAGTGAGTTTCTTCTTGCCACCGTCATAAAGAGGCTAAATAATAATGTACTATTGCACATTACATACATTTGGTCATTAACCAGACGCTTTTATCCAAAGTGACTTACAAGTATCCAAACACAGGGTTATATACAGCATCCCTGGAGTATTAAGGGTTAAGAGCTGTGGTCTGAGCTGTGGGTGCTCAAGGACCCACATTGGTAACTTCAGTGGACCTGGGCTTTAAACCCACAACCTTTAGATTGATAGCCCAACAAACTAACCACTGAGCTACCACATGCTTGTAAAAAGCGCCATATAAAAAAATTAACGTGAACTTAAACAGACAAGAAGTGCTGATTAACAGTTCATACAACCAAAGTTCTGCAAACTGGATGCAACTATGCAGACCATTACATCACACCCTGCCACTGTGAAGATGTTATGATCCAAAGTGAAGTATCCCAGCTTGATGGTTGGGGTCAGAACACAGGGTCAGCCATCACACAGCACCCCGAAGTAATAAGGCTTAGGGGCCTTGAGAACTTTTAATTAACTTGGGGTTTGAACCCTCAACCTTCAGGCTGATAGATGAACTCTCTCTGTGAAATTACCACACCCTGCACTGTGCACCACCATATGCTGCTGGGGTTTATGTAATAAACTTTTTATGTACAACAAAAGCAAATAATTGTTAATAACAACAGCAACAACAGTATTTAAAGAGTAAAGCATGTTCTCTTAGTCATGGAGTTTAAAAAAAGGGGAAAAAGGAGTAAAAAACACTAATTATTGCAATCAGCAGGTCAGTTGTTTTTCCCTCTCTTACTGGACGGCCGAGTATGTTATTATTATTGCGAACCTTTCTGTGTGAGTTATAGCACAGAACATTCCCTCCCTTTGAGAATTCACTGGCTGAGCGCCATGGCGGCTGGAAGCCATCACAAACTCCAATTACTGTCTGTCTGTGTCAACATCTGGAAACCACTTCTGCTGTTTTGCCTGTCTGAATCCTAGTGTGAGGAAGGTTGTTGGCCTTATATAGCCAACCCATTGTGCAAGGAATGTGGGATAGCGATGTGCAGACAGGCACATAGGTGTCTTTTTCACTCAAGCCTGCTGCTGACTAATGATCTCACAAGATTGGTTTCTGATGAGATGCAGATTGTAATTAGGAGGGACGGGAGTTGGAGCGGTGTGGTCGGATCTCTGACCGAGGCTGTGTACACAGGCATTGATCCCAGGTGTGAATGAGCTCAGCTGCATCTTCGGGGAGCTGTGAACTGGAGCTTGTGTAAGCCAGGAGGGCTAAAAGGGCCAGTCCTTTGTCATTTAATGCAGCATGAGAGGTTAAGAGGTAGGACATTGGCAGGGCAGACTGGAAGTGCAGGATTACGTTGTTAGATTGCATTTAAGTGTTTACAGACTCAATAAAGGGATTTCTACAGATTTTTCCATTACAGTCACATTCCATGCGTTCAGTTTGTTCCCCTGATTCGAGTGAGGGTGCACTTTCTTTACTAAACTAAACTGGGGGGGAAAAAAAAAAAAATCAAACTCTGAATCCAGCCTCACACCTTAGAACCGTAATTTCCCGGAGACCAACCCGTCAGAAAGTCAGAAAATTGTCCAGGTTTAAACATGTAATGCACCTGTGTTTGAAATGCTGCATTTTACTATCAGCCACTGATGAGTGTCATGAGCTTTAACTGCAGATGTTGGTTACTGTATTCCTGCAAAATGCAGAAAAATCATTTAGGATCTTTAAATTCAGAAGCTTATACACTGAGGTGATGAGTACATGTTCATATATGGACCATTTAAAAACTCTAGTATTCTGGACACCAATATATCACTTTATATATATATATATATATATATATATATATATATATATATATATATATATATATATATATATATATAAACACCAATTCTACATCTGCATACTGATTTATATTATGATCATGGTCATTAATCCTGGGGTCATATTGGAGTTGTGTGGGGGGAGAACGAAGCACCACTCAATTGCTGGGCACGCGCGCGCACACACATAATATATATCTTATCTTCAGCTTTATCCTATATATTAGGGTCGCGGAGGGGTTTCCCCATGCCCATCCAGGTGGGAACATCTCAGGTGCTGGGCAGATACACCCAGGACAGGGTGCCAATCTATCGCTGGGCACACACTCAGTCACACTGACACACTCTATATGGGGCAATTTGGAGAACTCAATTGACCTTGAGCCATGCTTTTTGAATTGTGGATAGAAATCGGAGAACCCGGAGGAAACCCACGCAGACAAAGGGAGAACATGGAAACTTCACCAAGATCAGGATTTTAACCTGGATCTCCAGCACCAAGAGGCGAACATGCTAACCACTAAGCCACTGTGTTTTGATCCATTCTCCTTTATATGGTACTTTCAACATGTTGGTGTTCTGTCAGTCTGTCAGTCCAACAGAGAAATCGCTCTTAATGACCCGTTTTTTTTTTCCAGCAGCCAGAGAAGCTGAAATGATTACAGTGAGTCACAGCACTGAGTTATGAATCAAATCAAATGGCTCAGTGTTTCTCTCATCAGAATATCACTGTAGTTATAAGCCCAGCATCCACATGGAGATCTCATCAAAGGCTTCGTCAAGACCTCGGTTTAAAAAAGATGCAGCGTTGCATTCCTGGGATGAGTAGTCATGATGTATCAAGTTGGTCTGACTCTGGCATGGTTTGAAGAAACACAGATGGAACTGGTTCTGCGTTGTATTGTTCTCCAACCAGCTGCTCCAACCGGCTGCAGCTTATGGTTGAAAGTTGTTAAGCTCTGAAATGAGACGCCTTCGACCAGGAAACGTTTACCACGCCATCAGAGACACGCTTCACCTCCACATTCTCAATAATGCTAATGGCCTTCGCTCATTTATCAGAACCTCACTGGAGTGTGATCTCCAGAATGAGTTCTTTAAATAGCTGTGACTGTGTTACTCTGTGACTGTAACTGTGTAACTCTGTGTGTGTGTGTGTGTGTGTGTGTGTGTGTGTGTGTGTGTGTGTGTGTGTGTGTGTTAAACGTGTGAAGTGGCATGTCATGGATTCAAGACGTCAACGAGGTAAACATGGAGTCCTAACACGAGTCACTTCTGCCCCCTGGTGTTCAGTTTAGATCATTACAGTTGTTTGCATTTAACTATAGAACTCATTTTGCAAATGTTTAAACCTCTTACGTAAAACTTTTTAATTATTTAAGTGTATGCAAATGTATTTAGCACCAAATTTTGCGCTCAAATACGTTTTTGGCTGAAATTATTATTATTAATAATTAATCTTATATCTTATGTTTTTATAAGATAACATTTTAGTATGAGGGGCAATTTGTTATTTTTTATTGCAGCAGCATCAAAGATAGTGAACCATAAAGATATAAAAACATGTTTACAAGTAAATACGACTTTAAAACTAAATCAAATATAAAGTATGGATCAAATAAAGAGTTTTAAATTCACAAATTTCATATAATTTTTATATGTGAAACATATATATTGCACGTTGTATAATTGTATAAAATTTTGTATTATATTTAGAATTTTTAAATGATGTATATTTATTATAAATGATAAAATTATTGATTATTCATCATCTTTTAGTCACCATATAATTTTAAAATTACAGATATTACATTTCTTTTAGCATTCTATCTGCCTAGTGCCTGAAACTGGGGCACCCCCCCCCAAAAAAACCTTATTATAGCATTAAGCAAAAGATGAGATGGGGGGGGGGGGTTCAAAACTGTAACATACCATTAAAAACCCTGGAGACGAGAAGAAAGACATTACTTTGAAGAAACCCTGTTCATATAATCATCAGGCGTCAAAGTGAAATTAATAGCACATCATAATATTTTCACAAGTGAGTGAAAAAGTCTCATTCCAGTCGTTAGAGTCACTAATGGAAGCATTCTCACCATCATTCTGTTTGGGTACTTGGGTGGATAATGTTTAAATATGGCTTTTAAAGAATAAAAATGTTTTATGGTTCTCTAAACGGCTCTTTACTGCTTAAAAATACATTTTAATTTGGTTCTATGTGAAATATTTTTCATTACACAGAACTGCACATAACATTTATTGTTTTTATAAAAATGGAATTCAGCCCTAAGAGACTAAAAGTACAGTTCATTTTCTCGATGCTAGGAGTTTCCCTGTGTTACCCCTAAAATCTTCAGTGGGCAACAAATAAAGTAAATATTTCTGTCTGGTGTGCAGCACTGTGGGCAGCGTGTAGCCTTACAGAGAATACGTCCTGGGTTCTAGGTAGAAAGGACAAGGTCTCTCCCCGTGTCTTAGATTCTAACCTATGTCTAAAGGTTAGAAGGTGAATGGCAAATTGCTCTAGCACTTTTGTCAACCCTACTTGAAACAGAGAGGAATGAATAGTGGTTTGACTTGAGTTCCGTAATTTTATTTAAATTGTCACAGACAAGCCTTCAAAGCAAGTTTACAAGGTAAACCTCCCTGTTTTAAATGTACTGGTTATTTCACCAGTTCCATTTATAATGTACAGTAAAAATTTGGACTATTTAAACACATCATCACATGCTCCCCTTATAAGTTCCACTTTCTATAAAGATGGACTTTGTAGTTCTCCAATTCCAGACTGTAGTCCATCTGTTTGTGTTCTACAGTACATACTGTGTACGTCCCCTTTACTCTGTTCTAATGCTCAGGACCCCAATAGTACCACCACAGAGCAGGGGTTATTTGGTGGGTGCATTAGTCCTATCCCAGCAGTGTCACTGAGGTGTTTAAATGAAACTCCAGCAGCACTGCTGCACTAAAACCCCCTCACCACATCAGTGTCACTGCAGAACTGACAATAAACAATCCACCACCCAAATGATACCTGTTCTGTGATGCTCCTGATCAACAGAGAACAGAGAACCAACAGGGGACTAACAACAACAAAGAACACAGATGGACTACAGTCTGGAATTGTAAAACCACAAAGTCCATCTATATGATGAGTGGAGGAAATAGACAGTGAAGCAAGAAGGGGGCATGGCCTAACGTTTGAGCTCGCTGGACATTCCATAAAAATCCAATGAGGACCCCAAAATGACAACGCATTTGGAAATTAATATATTTTTTTTTTGTCAAACAGCAGATGCCTCTGTTTTAAACCCGTCTTATTAAAACCAGATTTCCAAATGTCAGAAGAGCTTCTGATTCTGTACTAAGAAGATCCATCCATTATCTTCCGCTTTATCCTCTATTAGGGTCAGGGAGGGGGCTCCCCATGCCCATCCAGGGGAGAATGTTTCGGGCGCTGGGCAGATACACCCAGGACAGGACGCCAATCTATCGTTGGGCACAACACACACTCAGACAGACACACTCTATATGGGGCAATTTGGAGAATTCAATTGACTTGATCCATGTTTTTGGACTGTGGGAGGAAACCGGAGAACCCGGAGGAAACCCACGCGGACATGGGGAGAACATGGAAACTCCACCCAGATTGGGATTCAAACCAGGAATCCAGAGTGCTGAGAGGAGAACGTGCTAAACACTAAGAAGATCACTTTATACATTTCTAAATGGTGAGTCAGAAGGTCAGAACATTCTAACAACATTCATTTAAACTGAGAGGTGAAGGTGAGAGGCAGGTAATTAGATATACTGTGTTTTAACAGCACTTACTTGTTGGTGCATTTGTTTATGAGGTCGACATCTGTTCACTCGTGTTTGATTCAGGAGCTACAGATCAGAAACATTGAATGGGTGATGACATTCTGGGGCAAGGCTGGGCAATTAATCTTCTCAGGGGGGCCACAGGAGAAACTGGGTCGAACCGACAGGCTGAAATAAAAGCAATGCAGCTTTTAGTTCATCTTTGTTTATTACTCATTTCATCCTTTTTTTTTTAACATATTTTTATTTTCTGCACTCTAAAAAGCATTTTGTGATTCTACATCTGTGAACGGTGCTAAAGAAATAATGCTTCTTTACTTACTTAAATGACTAAATGGCGTTCACGTGGCGTTGTCCACTGCAAAATGGTGGAACGATCTTCCCAACTTTGTCCGTAAGGCAGTATCACTAAGCAGTTTTAAGAAACTACTGAAGGGGGGGGGGGGGCACAGAATCAAATAACAATCAGGATTGATGAATTTACAGTATGGTTGGTTTTCTGCATAACTTCTGACTTCTAATGTTGTCATTTGTAAGTCGCTTTGGATAAAAGCATCTGCTAAATGACAATGTAAATGTATAATGGCAATGTAGTATAATGTTAATGTACAGACAGACTGAAGCAATCTAAGTGAACTTCAAAACATGGAGAACAACACCTTGACACCCTTTAAACAGGCCGAACAAATTAGACAACGGCACCAGAACCAATCAGGCCTCAAACCCAAGTCGTCAACTCACACTATATGCCCTCCACATATCCTCCACCTGCACATGGAAGATCTGACGCAGCCGAAATCCAGAGCTCGTCTTCTGAAGTTGAATGTTTGGGTGAATTAGATAAGATTCAGGTGGGATGACTGGGTGCAACAGCAAACACTGCTATGCATTTTCATTGTATTGAATTGGTATCTATGTAAGTAAGCATTAAACATGTCAGAGGCATGTGTAAAGGGCACCTGAAACTAAAAAGATCCTGTTTGACTAATACATTACTAATGTGCCTCTCAGTATGTCGTACAAATAGCATCAGTCAACATGTACCCTCTCAAGCAGCACCACTTACATTATCCTATTGAAAGGGCTGCCACGACGCTCGGGTTACCCGCTTATTATTAGAGGCTTCCTTCATCTAACGTATTTAAAACACGTTGGGTGTGAATGGGCTTTTCTATTTAAGAATTTCTTATCTGCTGTTCATATATATGGAGCACTCGTGCCTACACAATGTAAAACTCAAAAACAAATGTATTAGGCACTTGAGAACAAAAAACGATAAGGCTGCAATGCTTCTAAAAATAACGGCATTAAAACTATACAAATTAGAAATATGGTATAAGAAACCCTTACTCAGCACATCTGTTTTATATTAATACTAATTCATCTTTATGGTTAATTCAACTTTTGATTCTTTGGCGAGAGCGGCACAGGGGCTTAGTGGTTGGCATGTTCTCCTCTTGGCACTAGGGATTTCCGGTTCAAATCCCAAACTGGGTGGAGTTTCCATGTTAGACTTTGTAGTTCTCCAATTCCAGACAGTAGTCCATCTGTGTGTGTTCTACAGTACATACTGTGTACGTCCCCTTTACTCTGTTCTAATGATCAGAACCCCAATAGTACCACCACAGAGCAGGTGTTATTTGGTTGGTGCATTATTCCTTACCCAGTAGACCCAGTAGTATCCCAGTCACTGAGGTGTTTAAATGAAACTCCAGCAGCACTGCTGCACTAAAACCCCCTCACCACATTAGTGTCACTGCAGAACTGACAATAAACAATCCACCACCCAAATTATAGTTGTTCCTGACCAACAGAGAACAGAGAACCAACAGGGGACCAACAACAACGAGGAACACAGATGGACTACAGTCTGGAATTATAAAACTACAAAGTCCATCTGTATGATAAGTGGAGGTAATAGACAGTGGAGCAAGAAGAAGGGGGCGTGTCCATTTGTCTGGTACTGTGCATTATAGTGAACGTAATTTTTTTTTTAAATTACTGTAAAAAATTCCTAAGTGAAAAATGCAAATTAGCGTTTTACAATCCGTCCTGCCTTTGTACAGAGTTTGCTTTCTTTCATCTCACGTCACCAGACTCTTGTTTACCTTCATTACAACTTTAAAGTCTGAACTGATGAACAGAATTAAGCAACACATGCATTCCAGCCGCCTTAGACATGTCTTTAACAATAAGTGAATGGAAAACTTAAGAAGTACGTCACCAAACATGAATTTACACAACACTTAAACGTCCATACAATGTTTTTATACCAAAAACTAATAAATTAGCTTAATTTGAAATTTCTCTCAATGAGCGCTGAGTGGAGGGTATGGTTTGCATTTTGTACAAACTGTCTTGTATTGATGATAACAGCGTTACTGGGATTAAAGGATAAAGGGTTCATCAGATGAGGCACACGTGCATGCTAGGAACTTTCCCCCTCATGCATGAGAACGACTTAACTGAGGAAAATTTCCACTCACTTGCTGCTTAAACATCAGATCAACCTTAAGCTTGGTGTAGGAATCGGGGTGGATGTCGAAACGTGTGATGCTGAGAATAAAATAAAATAAAAAGTCTGTTCAATATTTAATAATATTTTTTTGCCATTTAATAATTATTATTTCTCACTAAAAATGTGTTCAGGGGCCGGCACAGTGGCTTAGTGGTTAACATGTTCTCCTCTCAGCACTAGGGATTCCCGGTTTGAATCCCCATCTTGGTGGAGTTTCCATGTTCTCCCCAAGTCAATTGAGTTCTTCAAATTGCCCCATATAGCGTGTGTATGTCTGTGTGAGTAAGTAAGTGTGTGCCCAGCGATAGATTAGCGCCCTGTCCTGGGTGTATCTGCCCAGCGCCCGAAACGTTCTCCCCTGGATGGGCATGGGGAACCCCCCCCCGCGCGCGACCCTAATATAGGATAGAGCGAAAGATAATGGATGGATGGAAAATGTGTTCAGCATTAAAGCTTTTAAAATCTTTATGAAAACAAATAAATCAGCTGAAGACACACAGTGTAACGTGAAGTACACTGCTGCTTGAATTCAATACAAAAAGCTTTAAATAAAAAATGAACCACACACCTGACATGACGAAGTGAAAATGGTTCGAGAAAAAAAAAAAAAGCATGCTAGTTATGAGTCAGAAATTACTAAACCCACCCTTAACATGAATAGATAACAAATAATTATAGCCCCATCCCTCCTCTCCCGGGCCCTCGAGAGGAGGAGCCTGGCTTTTGAATAGTGCTCTATAAATCTTTGGGTCAGATTGCTCTCTTCTTCGCAGTTGCTGTTTACTGTAGATTCTGTGTGAACAGAACTGACAGATTTATGCCTGCAACACGTTTTTTAGAGGTGAGCTTTAATTCCCATTAACACTTTTCGTCCTTATTTATTTAGCACTATATCATTTGTAAATTTGAAAGACTACATAAGACGTAAATGACTGTATATTTCGATTTAGGAAACCCCAGGGATCAACCGAAGGACAGACGTTCCACAAGGCAAGGTAAGTTGTACAAAGCCCTTAAAAATGTAGACGAGACATGACGTCTCACACACTTAATGTCACGAAAGAGCTCGTAATCATTCACATTCAGTTTTAATAATCCTTATAGGATCAGGTATGAGGTATAATGCGTGTAATAGGGTTTATATACATACTAATATATAATACTGAACTAAATTATTAACTAATTAATAACTTTAAAGATATTAAGAGATAGAGATAGAGTGACCTGCTTTAAATAATTCACGTTGCTTTATATTTGCAAATTGTTTTTCATTTTTCCGTTTCCCTCATAATCAATAAATTTACAATAAGAATATGTGAATAATATTTTTCAATAAATTCCATTTGTAATAAAGCACAGTCATGTATGAAATGTTTAATGTATTAAAGACTAATCATGGACTTTTTTAAAATAATGTTGTTTTAATGTGAAACAGACATTTAATAGTAATAATAATATCATATTATATATAATAATAATAATAATAATAATAATAATAATAATCATCAATCTAATATCATTTACAATGATATCCATGTCCAATGTTGGTATTTAAAATTTATTCTTAATTAATTATACATTAATGACTTTCAGGTAAAATTTAAACAGCAGCTGAGGTTTTACTGTCGATCTAAAGTTTGCTTTAAGAACTAAATCCTGCAATGAATGATATTTAGTTTGTCTATATTGCTTTACTTATAGAAGGTATATTGAACTCCGTGTATACACACACTGACACAATCATGCAAACTCTCATGTACATTACACCAGCATTCTATACTTATGAACATGGAAAAAAGTAAATGGGCAATTAGTATCTTCCCTGTACCCATCAGCATGTCTATAGAATGGGCGAGGAAACTAAAGTACCCACAGTAAACCCACTCCAACACAGGGAGGATATGCAGACTCCACACAGAAAGGACCTTCATCAGCACCAACCGGGAATCGACCCCGGGGACCTTCTTGCCATAGTGCTAGCCACTGAGTCTGCACCACCTTGTGATGCGATTAAATGCCTCTGCATTTCGTGCAGTGAGCAAATTGATAAACACATTAAGAGGGGTGGATGTTTCCCGTTGACTTTATCTGCCTTCCTGCCCCTGTCTCACATTTATAGACTCTAACCAAATCACGCCCTCACAACGCAGATGGGTATTTCTTCTGTTAAAACCTTTTTTAATTGCTCTGAGTTAGACCTCTGGTAATGTTCGATTTTGTGTGATTGGGTGCCTTACCCCATAAAATCCCATCAGTCTTTACTTCACATTCAAATAAAATAAACTTTTCACAAGGTTGAGCTGCTATTATCTGACCCCGGAGCAGTGCCTTCAAGCCTAAACTACCAGAAGATTGTCCTGGCTCAGTCGTATCAATCTCAGATCTGATCTGCAAACCAAAAGAGGATTATGTCATAATTATATACAGAACTGTCACTCTTCAGATCCATTCGATTGATTTTAAGTATTACATTAATGTAACAGTTACATTCCACAAGAGTTTTCCAGCTTGTGGCATTTTGTAAAGTTTATATTTTAAAGTCATTATTATTTTTAATCTACAAAAAGCACCTTTATCTCAGGGTTGTGAGTTTGGAATCTTGGCGGACATCCAAAAACACACCCATCCCATCTGAGCAAAAACAAAAGCACTGTCTTCCCCTGACACACGTTTACTCACCCACCCAAAACACTGTATTCAGCTGACTGCAGTCTGGAGCTGTGCCTGAATATTTACCCTGTCACAACTCTTAATTAAACGGCATGGTCAAAAGTATTCAAGCAACCAAATAACTCCTGCTCTGTGGTGGTACTATTGGGGTTCTGACCATTAGAACAGAGTAAAGGGGATGTACACATATCATTGTACATATGCACGAGAAGTGCATGCAACCTTTTGCAGTGTTCTGCAAATCCCATTTCCCAATTTAATAAAGTATTCTGATTCAGATTTTGATACACGGTATGTACTGTAGAACACAAACAGATGGACTACAGTCTGGAATTGTGGTTAAGGGACCAGCCTTGTGACCCGAAGATCTCCGGTTCGAATCCTGGTCCCACCAAGTACTCTGGCTGAAGTGCCCTTGGGCAAGGCTCCTTACCCCAATTGCTCCACGGGAGCCGTATTCAAGGCTGCCCACTGCTCCTGGGAACGTGTGCTTACATCTGTGTGTGTGTGTGTGTGTGTGTGTGTGTGTGTGTGTTTCACTGAACGGATGGGTTAAAAGTGGACAAATTCCTCTGTGTGTAAGAACAGTAGACAAAAATAAATCACTTTATCACTTAAACTAGAAAGTCCATCTTTACATTAAGGAGGTCCGAGCAAACTTTTGACTGGTACGGTATGATCCATCCATCCATCCATCCATTATCTTCCGCTTTATCCTCTATTGAGGTCGCGGGGGGGGTATCCCCATGCCCATCCAGGGGAGAACGTTTCAGGCGCTTGGCAGATACACCCAGAACAGGGTGCCAATCTATCTCTGGATACACACTCACACACACAAACACACTCTATATGGGGAAATTAGGAGAACTCAATTGACCTTGATCCATGTTTTTGGACTGTGGGAGGAAACCGGAGAAACCGGAGGAAACCCACGTGGACACGGGGAGAACATGGAAACTCCACCCAGATGGGGATTTGAACCAGGAATCCCTAGCGCTGAGAGGAGAACATGCCAACCACTAAACCACCATGCCTGTACTGTATGATTAATACATTAAAATCATTTTTTAATGACATACAGCAGCAATACACAGTAAACAGTGGGTTTTAAAGTAAATTATGCACAATGCAGATTAAATGATATACTGTGTTAAAACCCATGTATATTTTCACTTTCACACAAAGAACAATGGGAATTAAATGTATTATTGATGTGTAATGTCTGTGATGTCTGTCTCTCAGTGGCTCTTCTGTTCTGTTTTGCTTTCTGTGTCCGTTTGACATTTAATATCTCTTGTGTTCTGTTTCCACATGTAATTCTTCATCTTCTTTATTATCTTTATCACCCGTGTCCCGCATCGAAACCTGCTCGTGGCTATTTTTTGTCCTTTGTTTCAGTTGTTGAGCTGAAGTTTAGTTTCAGTTTGCTCTACACAGTTCAGTTTTATTTTAAAAATGACTTTCCTTTCGTCTTTTATCCGGTGCCTCACCATGGGGTCTGGCTGATCTGCCCACACAGCAGTGTGCATTCCCTCACTCACATAAACTCAATGAAGGTCTGTGTATGAGCCCATTAAAAATTAAACACTGGTTCCAAATCCAAAACTGCCTGGTTTAAAGTACAGTGTGTAACACTATCCAATAACAAAAGCATCTTTTTGACTTAAAAACAATATAAAACTTGTCTGTACACACTGTGGATAGTGACCTCAACACTACACTGGGAGCACTCACCTTTCTTACACAATTAATTCCGTACTTTTGATATTTAACAGGAATTGCAACCCCTCATGGCAAATCCAGTAACGCAGAAGAAGCCTCCAATGCAGCAGAACATTCCCTCTAAGACTCAGCTGGTCAAAGGGAAGCTCGCTCGCTATGTTTCTTACTTCTCTGGAGACATGGCGCCATTCGGCCAGTGGATGAAAGGTAAATTCTCCTGCTCACGTTCCCCTGTATTCTACCTCTCTCAGATGCTGGTGTTTGGTTAGCGTCCAACATTTAAACAGCAACTAAGAGTCAATATTCTGTCCCCTGCATTCTGTCACATTCATGTCGATCTCGTTATTTCTCTGGTAAACATTCTCAGCGATCTTAAGCCAAGTAAAGCTGCCACAGATGGCAGTGTCGGTGCTCTGGATGAAAGTGTCAACAACATAGCCTAATTAACTTCATTAAAAGTAATACCATAATTAATAATAACTAATAAGGTAAAGTTTGTAAACAAAGTGGCTCGTCAAAGTATGGTGTGTGTGCACATCTGTGTGTGGGGTGTGCTTCTTTACCTTTCAGAGTCTTCATCATGAGCAGTTTATAACAGGATTCTAAAATAAAATATAAAAAACATAATTTAATTTCAATAATAACAGCAGCAACAACAATTAATATTAATATTAATATAATAAAAATGTATAATAATTAGGTGTATATTAATAATAACAGTGTTGTAGTGTTTGACACGTACATGTGGGTTTTCTCTGGGTTCTCTGTAGTGGCTGCTCTACATTGCCCTCTAATAATGTATGTCTGTCTGTGTGAGTGAGTGAGTAAGTGTGTGCCCAGCAATGGATCAGTGCCCTGTCCTGGGTGTATCTGTCAAGTGCCCGAAACGGCATAACAAATATGTATATATTTATAAATGTTAAAATATTAATAATAAATAATCAAAAATAAACAGGGCTTTTCTGCAACAAACCTTTAAACTTTAATGAAAAAAATCAAAGTTTATTTACTGCAGGGTGTGATTATACCATAGCTGTAGTGTACAGTAAATTACAGTAGTTGCGGCAATCGTTTTTATCAAGCATCGATGGACACAAGCAAAATTATTCTAAAGGATTAGAAAACATTTGCTTTATATTGAATCCAGTGCTCGCGGGGTTCTGTATCCTTTACTAATAGTGGTGTTTTGTCCAGGGCAGTTCATCCTGTTTCAGATCTTGGACTGGGTTTTGAGGGGAGCAGCTCAGGTCATGTTCGTGAACAACCCATTGAGTGGACTGATCATCTTCGCCGGACTCATCCTTCAGAACAGATGGTGGGCTCTGAATGGCTTTGTGGGCACTTTGTTTGCTACCATCTCAGCTCTCATCCTTAAACAAAACAGGTATCCTGTAATGCTTCATGAACTTTAAAGGCCGACATTAAGTGGATGGTGTGGTAACGGATCATGTTTTGTCTAGAGGTGCAATAGCATCAGGATTATATGGATACAATGGAATCTTGGTTGGTCTCCTGATGGCTGTCTTCTCAAATGCAGGTGATTGGTACTGGTGGCTTCTGCTGCCCAACATCTTTATGTCAATGGCATGGTAAGTTCACCGCTGTAATAAATGGTTTCTTTATCTCAGAGAAAGTGTATATACTCCACTTATTCTCCATGCTCTCAGTTCCACTTCCTGTAAAGATGGACTTTGTGGTTCTAGTCCATCAGTTTGTGTTCTACAGTACATACTGTGTACGTCCCCTTTACTCTGTTCTAATGGTCAGAACCCCGATAGTACCACCACAGAGCAGGAGTTATTGGGTGGGTGCATTAGTCCTATCCCAGTAGTGTTACTGAGGTGTGTAAATGAAACTCCAGCAGCACTGCTGCACTAAAACCCCCTCACCACATCAGTGTCACTGCAGAACTGACAACAAACAATCCACCACCCAAATGATACCTGTTCTGTCCAACAGAGAACAGAGAACCAACAGTCGTAAGCTTGTGGTTAAGGAGCCTAGCGACCTGAAGTGCCCCGTGTGAGATTCTTAATTCCACCAAGTATCATGGCACCTAACCCCAATTACTCCCCAGGCATCGTGTACCACTCTGGACATGTGTGCACACTTCACTTAGTGTGTGTGTGTGTGTGTGTGTGTGTGTGTGTGTGTGTGTGTGTGTGTGTGTGTGTGTGTGTGTGTGTGTGAGTTTAATGTGGAGGATAAATTCCTCTGTGTGTAAATACATTAGGTAAAATAGATCACCAACAGGGGACTAAAAAAAAAACAAAAAAAAAAACACAGATGTAGTTCAGTCTGTAATTTGGGAAAATACAACGTTTGTCTATATGGTAAGTGAAGAGATGTATACTTTTAGTTTTATTACTTCAAGGCAAAACTGACAGCTATAACTCAGGGTTTCTCATGACATCTACAGAACTCAAACTGCTAAACTATTTTCGCAGTTCAGTTTATTACATAATTAATCCTAGAAGTCTTTTAATGAAAGATTTATCGTTCGAAAGTGTGATATGTTGAAAAACTTGACCAGGTAGAGACAACAGATACCATCTTACAGTAGAACATTTTCATAAATCATAGATTAGGCTTTGACGTACATTACAGGAGTGGAATTTATGTCATCTTGATACGGCCTCGCTTGAAATGCAGTTAGAAATGATCATGAGACGAACAAACGTACCTTTATCAGGGTTTAACCAAAACATGGGTGAAGAATCACCTTGGCTAGTTCATCAGGCAAACACATCTACACATGAGGCTCCTGACACACATTCTAAATGCTTTAAATAAAAAAATAATACTTAGGATCTTCAGGTCAACATTTTAGTGTTTCTGATTAGATTAAAGGAGTTGCTTCTAGATACAAACTCTTTTCTTTAAGGTATTCATCTGCTTAGATAAACTAATTAAACCAAACATATGTGGGCATTGTGGCGGGGGGTGGGGGGGTGGGCTGCCTAAGATTTTGGGTGCCATGAAAATATATATATTACACTGAGCCCCAGCACCCCTGTCCATAAACAATATGAAAACGTAACATTGTGCATCCTGCAAATCTGATTCCATTTACTCCAAATATTAATTTATTAATGTTATTATATTAATATTATGACATAAATGTGATAAAGTTCACAAACAATTTTTTATCAGGATTTTTTAAAAGCCAATTTATTAAATGGTTAGTTCTGGTCCTCAAATCTGATTGATTGAGCAGTTGGTCCAGCTGTGACATTATTGACAATAACACACACCTCTGAGTGCTTTACATTCGTATCAATGTGTGAAATATAATACATTATTTTAAATCATAAAATACAAGCAAGCCGAATCCTGATGAGCACTAAAACTGTTGTAGTTGTTTTTTTCAAATAAATTGTGTTCTGTGATTTGGCCACTGGATGGCAGTTTTGGATTGTTAGAGAAACGGGTGTCTTATTACTCAGCGATCAGTGTTCACTTTAAAAACCGGACTAGATTACGTTGCGGAACACCAGTTTATTAATAATTTAGTTTTCAACAAATGAAATAAATTGTGTGTTTGTAATAAAATTGTTTTATAAAAGTAACATGAGATTGTGTATTATTGTGAAAAAATCATAGGAAATAGGTGTAACTGTACACCGCTTCACGTCGGGCCTAACAACACCTCTTTCCCTTGATTTATACCCAATAATCAATAATAATTGATTAATAATAATAATAATAATAATACCCAATAATAATACACAACCTCGGGTGCCATGTTGCGTTTTAAAAACAGTTACAAACACACAATAATAAAAACAGGGTTTAATTTATATTTTTTATACCTTATTGCTTTATTAAATGTTCCATCTTTATGAATAATATTTTGGGTAGTTAGTGAAAGCATCTAATAAGTTCTAAGTTTGGATGGTTTGAGTACTTTATGAGATTGTGATCGTGATAGTGATGGTGATGGTGCTGGTGCTCACCACTGTGGGAAATTCACTGCAGCTTGCACCGCTATAACACAGTGACCTGATATCTCATGTCAATCTGCAGGAGATACAAAGAACAAAAGTGGACGTTTAGTTTACTGAAACAGATAAAATGGTTTTTATGAAATTGTCATTTGCATGTAGGACTTGAAACATCTATGAAATTTGACTTGACCTTAAAAAATGTCCCTGTCGTCTCACAGCCCGATCGTATCCAGCGCCCTGGCCTCCATTAACAGCAGGTGGGACCTGCCAGTGTTCACGCTGCCTTTCAACATCCTGGTTTGCCTGCACATGGTGGCTACGGGTCACTACAATCCGTACTTCCCCCAGGTCCTCATTCAGCCTCGCACGTCCTTCCCGAACATCACATGGGCCGAGCAGGATTACGCCTTGGTAAGAACCCTGGCTTCAGATGGGTCTGCAAGGATTTAGGAGGAATAATAATTCTGATAACAGTTTTTCAATAAGCAAATAACATTCAGAAAAATAAGACACATAAATCATATGCAGTCTTAACAAAAACAATAATAGTACCATTTATTATTTAGTGTTATTCATTATACTACTTTGGGATCAGTTGTATTTTAAAGATACTGACCCATATATTATAAAAAAGTGAGTGCAAACCTCATACATGCTCTATTTCAAATATAGAATTCTATGTATAAAAATCTGGAGGCCTGTTCTAGAACTTTTCATCACCTGATAAAGGGGTGGAACATGTGAGATACTGGTACAGAACGGAATTTCTGTTTAGCTGGAATTGCTACATTTTCTCACCTCACATGACACAGAGTCTTTAGAGGACAGAACACTTAAAGAAAAAGTCAACCAGGAAGTCATTCAATTGCATAATTAGACTTACCTAACAGAGCATACAAAAGTTTGCCACGCCCCATTTTTGCTCCACTTATTCTCTATGTTCTCAGTTCCAATTACAGTAAAGATGGACTTTGTAGTTCTACAATTCCAGACTGTAGTCCATCTGTTTGTGTTCTACAGTACATACTGTGTACATGCACTTTACTTTGTTCTATGGTCAGGACCTCAGTAGTACCACCTCAGAGTTTTGACTGGTCCTGTATGTGATCACTGATCTAATCTGAGATGTATGAAGTGATTCTGTAGTGACTGGTGTTTTTCCACAGCTGTTCCGCTCCATCCCGGTCGGCATTGGTCAGGTCTATGGCTGTGATAATGCTTGGACTGGAGGCATATTCATCATTGCTCTATTTATTTCGTCACCAATAACATGTGTGCACGCTGTTATTGGTTCGACTGTCGGTATGGTGTCGGGTAAGTCAGGCACGACAGAACAGATCAAATTCTACATCTGGACTCTGCTATAAAAAAAAACTAAAAAATCTGTTCAAAGAAAACAATACACACACACACACACACACACAATATATATATATATATATATATATATATATATATATATATATATATATATATATATATATATATACACATACATATATACACACACACACATATACATATATATATTCATTATCTTTCGTTTATCCTCTATTAGGGTCGCGGTGGGGTTCCCCATGCCCATCCAGGGGAGAACGTCTCGGGCGCTGGGCAGATAGACCCAGGACAGGGCGCCAATCCATCCCTGGGCACACACTCACTCACACATACACACTCTAAATTGGGCAATTTTGAGAATTCTATTAACTTGATCCATGTTTTTGGACTGTGGGAAGAAACCGGAGAACCCGGAGGAAACCCACGCGGACACGGGGAGAACATGGAAACTCCACCCAGATGGGGATTCGAACTGGGAATCCCTAGCACTGAGAGGCGAATGTGCTAACCACTAAGCCACCGTGCCGCCCTACATATATATATATATATATACACATATATATATATATATATATATATATATATATTTTTTTTTTCCCCCCACACACACACACACATACATACATACATACATATATATATATATATATATATATGTGTGTGTGTGTGTGTGTGTGTGTGTGTGTGTGTGTGTCTGTCCCTCATTTAAGATACTCATTGTCTCCGTTGGGTGATTGGTTTATTTTGTGCACGTGACTGGTTGTTTTTTGTATTTAGTTTCCGTCTTCCATTATCCCGGTGCACGTCTTTGTTTGTGGTATTACTCAGGTGTTAGTACGTTTCGTTTGTTCCCCCTTTCTGTTGGTGTCCCTACACCATTTTTAATAATACATCCGTTTTGTTTTTATCCTGGTGTCTCCGAACTCTCCTTCCGCGCTCAACCACGGCGTTTCTAAGAAGAACGAGCGTTTCTAACAGTGTGTGTGTGTATATATATATATATAAACAATACAAATGAATACAACAATGGCAGGGTGCAGTAAACGTTGGGGGGGGGGATTAAGGTGTTGGAATGTAGAAACAGTCCTTACAAATAAAGCAAAATGTTCTGTGGACAGAATCACTGAAAGTCTCACTCTATCTGTAGATCTTTACTTTCATTTGTTAAATTTCATTTAAAGTCTCTTTGCTGCAGGACTTGCCCTTGCAGCACCATTCCAGAATATTTACTTTGGACTTTGGGGATACAACTGCGTTCTGGCGTGCATTGCTATCGGTGGGATGTTCTATGCGCTTACATGGCAGGTTCACCTCCTGGCCGTGGCCTGTGGTAAGGTCATCAGAACTCTCTTTATAATGTAAAAGCAGAATGTAATACAGACGGCTCATGTTTTAATGCATGGCTTGAATTTGCGTTTATTCCCCTGTAGCTTTTTTCTGCGCTTATCTGAGCTCCGCCATCGCCAACATAATGGCTACTGTAAGTATTGCTACCCACACTGGCAACATGATTTAATTCATAAAACGGGTAGTTCCGGTCCTTAAATCTGATTGGCTGAGCCGTCTATCCAGCCGTGACATTAATGACAATAACACATACCTCTGAATGCATCACATTTGTATCAATGCATGATATGCAACACATTGATATTATTTTTAAGCCGCCTGCTGCAGCTGTTTAACCAATTGTGTTTTGTAATTGTTGCCACTAGATGGCAGTTTAATTCTAAAAGAAATCCTGTTACCTAGCAATTAGTGTTTGCTTTAAAAACCAGACTAGATTACGTCATGGGCGGCACAGTGGCTTAGTGGTTGGCATGTTCTCTCAGTGCTAGGGATTCAGGTTCGAATCCAATCTGGGAGAAGTTTCTATGATCTCTCCGTGTCCGCGTGGGTTTCTTCCGGGTTCTCCGGTTTCCTTCCACAGTCCAAAAACATGGATTCAAGGTCAATTGAATTCTCCAAATTGCCCCAAATAGAGTGTGTCTGTGTGAGTGAGTGTGTGCCTAGTGATAAATTGTTGTCCTGTCCTGGGTGTATCTGCCCAGCGCCCGAAATGTTCTCCCCTGGATGGGTATTGGGAACCCCACCGCAAACCTAGTAGAGGATAAAGCGGAAGATAATGGATGGATTACGTCACGGAAAACCAAATTATTACGATATTGATTGAAATAAACACATTTATGGATCAAACCTTGATGAAATTGTTTGTAACAGTTTTATAATAGTAACATGGAGCTCGACGTTGTACATTATTTTGAATAAATCACAGGAAAGAGGTGTAACTGTATTCTGCTATGCAGCGTACCTAATGACACCTCTCTTCCATGATGTATTCACAATAACACACGCCCTCTCGTATGTTATTGTTTTATTATTATGTAACATTTTGTAATCATCTGGTTTTTAATTTTCTGTTCTTCAGTTCGGTCTCCCCGCCTGCACCTGGCCCTTCTGCCTGTCCGCTCTCACCTTCCTCCTGATCACCACGGAGACGCAAACCATCCACAAGCTGCCGCTCGCCAAAGTAGCCTACCCCGAGAGAAACCTGCTGAATTACAGGAAAATGAAACGAGAGGAGCGAGCTCAAAGCCTTCAAAAAGCCCAAGAGGAATTGCAGATGAAGGAGGCGGAAGCCCCCCTGCAGAGAGACAAAGGAACGCAGGTGATAAAAGATGAGATAAAGATCACAGTGGAAAGGATTGAGACCAACGGAGGACAGCTTCCCCCCGAAAGCACGACCCACGACTCGGAAACCGCCAAGCTGTAATCAGACGTCAACATCGACCTGCTCACTGAAAAAATCCATCCCATAATGTTTACAGCTCAGAAATAAGAATCTACATTACAAACGCGTGGCCCGGTGGTGAGGTGGTCAGTACGTCTGCCACTCACCGCTGGGAATCCAGGTTTGAATCCTGATCTGGGTGGATTTTCCATGTTCCCCTCGTGTCTGCGTGGGTTTCCTTCAGGTTCCTCCCACAGTCCAAAAACAGGGATTTAAGGTGAATTGGCTGCTGTAAATTGCACCTATGTGAGCTCAGAAATAAATTGTATATAGTAAAAATACATATAATGAGCAACATATGATATAGACCTATGAATTTCTAATTATCATATACACTGTAAATAACGTATGGTTTTATATATATATATATATATATAGGGCGGCACGGTGGCTTAGTGTTTAGCATGTTCTCCTCTCAGCACTAGGGATTCCTGGTTCGAATCCCGATCTGGGTGGAGTTTCCATGTTCTCCCCATGTCCGCGCGGGTTTCCTCCGGGTTCTCCGGTTTCCTCTCAAAGTCCAAAAACATGGATCAAGTCAATTGAGTTCTCCAAATTGCCCTATAGAGAGTGTGTATGTGTGCGTGTCTGTGTGTGCGAGTGTGTGCCCAGCGATAGGTTGACACCCTGTCCTGGCTGTGTCTGCCCAGCGCCCAAAACGTTCTTCCCTGGATGGGCATGGGGAACCCCCCCCCCCCGCAGATAATGAATGTATATATATATATATATATATATATATATATATATATATATATATATATATATATAACACATATGTTGTCTAAACAGAGTGTACAATATACAATAAGCATTGATGAGCTGGGTATAACGAACTGAACAGTGGGACTGGGTCCGGTGTGTACTGTGGTCAGTAGTTAATCCAGATTGAGGGTCGTGTCGTGTGTATTGTGATTATGAGTGTAGTGAGGAGTCCAGCTTTAGATTAGATTAGTGTGTCCTGCTGTTCAGTTTGTGTAAATCTGATGTTATTGTGCTTTTCTCTTTCTTTGTTGTTGTTGTTAGACTTTCTCATGCAGTTCGTTATAAATCTGCATCATAGCTGTACTTTACCAGAGCAAAAGCTACAGGACGGAAGGTTATAATGGCGAAGCACCTTAATGTAGAATTAGTAATTATAAAATGTACATTTCATTGAATGTAAAGTTGTGATCGTACACTATTTTTCTTCAGGCGTACACTATTTTTCTTCATAATTTTGGAATTAAAGCTGTAAGTGGATAAACGGTGATGTTATAAAACCCATGTGATTCTCCTTTCATTTAAAACAATGTACGGAAATAAGGAACCATTAACGGCCTTTATTTATAAATGTTTTCACATTTTTTAAACAGTTTAGGGAAGGGCCTTTTTCTGTTCTAGCATCACTGTGCACAAAGGAAAGTTCAAAGCAGGGTAGGTCTGGTGTGGAGGAACGCGACTGACCTACAAAGAACCCTGACCTCCACAACTGATAATTTTTGGGTGGTGGATTATCCTTAGGGCGGCATGGTGGCTTAGTGTTTAGCATGTTCTCCTCTCAGCACTGGGGATTACCGGTTCGAATCCCAATCTGGGTGGAGTTTCCATGTTCTCCCCGTGTCCTCGTGGGTTTCCTCAGGGTTCTCTGGTTTCCTCCCACAGTCCAAAAACACAGATCAAGTCAATTGAGTTCTCCAAATTGCACCATATAGAATGTGTATGTCTGTATGTGTGAGTGTGTGCCCAGTGATAGATTGGCGCCCTGTCCTTGGTGTATCTGCCCAGCACCCGAAACATTCTCCCCTGGATGGGCATGGGGAACCCCCCCACCCGACCCTAGTAGAGGATAAAGCGGAAGATAATGGATGGATTATTCTTTACATTGAAGTGTCTGCTCTGTGCAACACACACCATCACCATGTCAGCACACACACACACACACACAAAATTTATACAACAATGGAAAGGTGCATGTG
>JAFMOD010000981.1:994872-1036350 GCA_019802435.1 Corydoras maculifer
GGCGCCCTGTCCTTGGTGTATCTGCCCAGCACCCGAAACATTCTCCCCTGGATGGGCATGGGGAACCCCCCCACCCGACCCTAGTAGAGGATAAAGCGGAAGATAATGGATGGATTATTCTTTACATTGAAGTGTCTGCTCTGTGCAACACACACCATCACCATGTCAGCACACACACACACACACACAAAATTTATACAACAATGGAAAGGTGCATGTGTGCGGGGAATGATGGGGGAGAGGGTTAAAGTATTGGAATGTAGAAACAGTCCTTAGAATTAAAGCCAAACACTGAAATGTCTGCTCTGTGCAAAACACAACATCACACTACCACCACCACCACGTCAGCGTCACTGCAGCACTGAGAACTTTTCACCACCTAAAAATAACTAATCCTGAACATTAAAGAACAGTCTGCTGAACAGATGAACTGTAACCACAAAACAATCCAATAAATCCATATGATAAGTGCAACTGTAAAGATGGACAGTGAATGCACAGAGCTGCGTACCTTATGGAGTCCTGTGATTGGATGATGTGCAGTCAGGTGTTGAGTCATGATGCCACCAAAGACTTTAAAATCTTCTCCTGTCATTAAAACAACACTCAGGTTCACAGTTATTACAAAATGAACAGAAATCAAATGTTGTAAATGTTTTCGTAAAATCCACGCCACAGCGGATTCACTTTAGAATTATCATTAACAAAGCAGAGCGAAGAAATAATGTTTAAAAGATTTGTACGATGGGCGGCACGGTGGCTTAGTGTTTAGCATGTTCTCCTCTCATCACTAGGGATTCCCGGTTCGAATCCCAATCTGGGTGGAGTTTCCATGTTCTCCCCGTGTCCGTGTGGGTTTTCCTCCGGTTTCCTCCCACAGTCCAAAAACATGAATCAAGTCAATTGAATATTTTTAATTGCCCCATATAGAGTGTGTATGTTTGAGTGTGTGTCCAGTAATAGATTGGCGCCCTGTCCTGGGTGTATCTGCCCAGCGCCCGAAACGTTCTCCCCTGGATGGGCATGAGGAACCCCCCCCGCGACCCTAATAGAGGATAAAGCGGAAGATGATGGATGGATTTGTACGATACTACGGTCTCACATGGTCACAATCCACATCATTCGGTTACATTACATTATATACATTTGGTCATTTAGCAGATACTTCTATCCAAAGTGACTTACAAGGTGAACACAGGGTTAATCACAACATCCCTGGAGCAATGAGGGTTAAGGGCCTTGCTCAAGGACCAACATTGGACCTGGGATTTGAACCCACAACCTTCAGATTGATAGCCCAACACCCTAACCACTGAGCTACCGCGCCATCAGAAATGAATACACTGCCATCTGCTGAACCTGACATCATGATATCAAAGAGAAACAACTGTGATGTAAGAAACAAATTTATTTAGTTGTTTCCTCCCACATTAACACAGAGACGAATAACACACTGGAGTAAAAATACGTGTCAAAACTGTCTACAGAAGAAAAAAAAGGTTTGGATGGAGGAGGACGGTGGATGTACATGCGTTTTAATGGGATTGTAGCAACAACGGAACTGCAGAACACACAAACACATTCTTTTTATGACATTCAGGATCAGAGCATGAAAAATAAGACACTTTAATCACAAAAGACTGAACAACTGTTCTGATTAATATGTTTCTCAATTCAGCGGCAGAAGATGAAGATATAATCCGAAGAAAGGTGTTTACCAGAGAACATACGGTTCTGAGTACCGCCTGTTAATCTCACTGAGAAATTCAGTTTCGGTGGAAGTTAAAACGATAATAAAAAACAAAATAAAATAATGATAATAAAAAAACAATAAAGAGAGCTTTGATCTAATAGTCACAGTTCAAATAGGCCACGTACCTATTTAAGTCTTCCCTGAATTTTAAAGCTCTTTTATATAAAGCTACTTTCTGGATTTCACGCAGCATGAAGTCTTTAATTCCTCAGTGATTAAAAAGCAAATGCACACAGTTGATAAATTTCTGGTACAAATCTAGGTTTGCAAAAAGAAAAGCCAAAAAGCTTCACACCAATAACTTCAAACTTTATAGAAAGCTTAGCAAACTATTTACAGACATACACAAACATAAAACTTAATTATGGCTTCATATCTCATAAGTTCAGCTGTTAACCCTGATGAGTGCTGCTCATGTACCAGATAAAGAATAAAGCAGGTACGCATGACGCGCCACTGTATGGACAAAAGTATTAGGACATTTACACATTATACACACTGGCGCTTATAGAACATCCCATTCCAAACTGGTCCTCTGTTACAGAACAGTGTCCACTCATCTGAGAAGACTTTGGAGTGTCCCGGGGAATTTGTGCCTATTTATCCAGAAGAGCTTTTGATAGAAATCGCTGTTCTAGTTCATCCCAACAGTGTTTAAAGGGGTTTGGAGTCAGGGCTTACACACAGAGGAGTATGTGTCCACATTTAACCCATCTGTGCAGTGAAACACACACACACACAGTGAAGTGAGCACACATACCCGGACTGGTGTGCAGCCCTTAGGTTAGGTCTTGCAGCATTGGGGTTAGGTGCCTTGTCAGGACAAGGAATCAAACCAGGGACCTTCAGGTCGCAAGGCTTGTTTCTTAACCACAAGCCTATGACTGATTTATTGATCTGTGTAGATCAGACAAACAGGCTGGTTTTAAATACTTTAAAAACATTGTGACTGGGCCTTCCCCATACTGTTTCCACAACTTTGGAAGCAGTTTTTTACAAAAAAAGCATGGCTGGATGTTTGGTTTTTAAACCTGAATAAAGGCTGAATAAAACATTATAAGAAAGCGTGTAACGACATGTTTGTCCATACAGTGTTCATCAGCTTTCATTTCCCATCTTTCATTACAATTTGGCTTTCAGCTTAAAAAAAAAAAGGCTTTCTGCTAAAAAATTAAATGATTATTTTTCATGTATTTAACAGTGAAGCAACAACAGCGCTTAAAAAATACCTATTTATAATCTTTTAGTCATAAACAGTTAAAGTCATCGTTGAGGAGTGATGGGTTCAAGTTTAAACGTAACCTTGATGAATAGACTATAATAATATAACATTATTTAAAGGTTCTTTATTACACATGCCACTTTATTTAAAAAAATAATAAATTTTGAGGGCGAATAAAGACTTTGTTAGAAAAGAAACAAAGGCAAAAAATCTCTTTACAGTTCTTTGTAGAGAACCTACTAAACAGAAGCTTGGTAATCAAGAGGGGTGTCCATATATTTAAGGCTCTTATAGAATAGAAAACTATAAAAGATGACAGTATTTCTGAGCTTTAATGTACAGTTGTCATTACAGTAATATTTGCATTAATCCAGTGTATGAAAAGATTTGCACTGACGTTAAAACAAACTCTTACATTTAAAGGCAGGTTTGTGTGTCAGCAGGTCGTACATCCTTTATGTGAAACATATTTAAGGATAAGATTTAGTTTGTGCTAAACTTAACTTCATTCATCCTATATTGGGGTTGCTGGGGGGGGTCCTCATGCTCATCCAGGAGAGAACGTTTCAGGTGCTGGAAAGATACACCGAAGACAGGGTGCCAATCTATTACAGGGCACACACTCACTCACATAATATACTATAATAAAGGGGCAATTAAGAGCATCCAATTCAAACTGAATCCATATTTTTGAACTGTGGGAGGAAACCCATGCGGACACGGGGAGAACATATAAACTCCACCCAGATCAGGATTCGAACCTGGATCCCCAGCGCTGAGAGGCGGACGTGTAGTGACGTTATGACGTCCCTGAACGTATTTTACTGGGATAAAATAAGAAACATTAAATATCAAATTCATTTCATTTATTTTGGTTCCATTTAAGGTGTTAATTTTACTGCAGTAAACAAATTATTACAAATTTAATACACATGACAGCGGTGGCTTAGTGGTTGGCATGTTCTCCTCTCAGCACTAGGGATTCCCGGTTCGAATCTCAATCTGGGTGGAGTCTCCATGTTCTCCCCGTGTCCGTGTGGGTTTCCTCCGGGTTTCCTCCCACAGTCCAGAAACATGAATCAAGGTCAATTGAGTTCTCCAAATTATAGATTCTCCATATAGAGTGTGTTTGTGTGAGTGAGTGTGTATCCAGCGATAGATTGGCGCCCTGTCCTGGGTCTATTTGCCCAGCGCTTGAAACGTTCTCCCCTGGATGGGCATGGGGAATCCCCCCGCCCCCCCCGCCCCCAACCCTAATAAGAGGATAAAGTGGAAGATAATGGATGGATATATGTGACAGTTTGTTTCCTGTTGTATTTAGCGGAACCTAAAATATAATATCAGACTGAGCAAAGCATACAGTTTGAAGGAAGTCAGAAGAAGTTGTATTATTTAATATGAGAACCATGAAATTGTCTAAAAATAAAGGAGAGTGGAACATTACTGCTCGCTAAGTCCTAAAGTAAACGTCGCCGGGATTCTGCCTTATGTCAGATTTGGGTTTAAGCAGCAGGAGTGTTCATTAAGATTGCTGCGTCACATGCACAGTGACAGGAAGTGCTTCTTCTGGATACATTCAGATGAACATGATGAAACACTCTCGCTTCATTCTCATTGTGCATAGATTATACAGAACACTCGCACTCTATTCAGCATCGTCAACGCCTCCCTGCAAAGCAAAGCTCCTGACGTCAAGACGAGCAAAACATAACACTCAAAATCTAATTCATACCAAGCTGAGATTATTTACACAGTACCTATCCCCCCCCCCACCCCGACATCGCAAAAGCTATTATTTCAAATGTGCACCAGGAACTGAAGAGGTTAAAAAAGCTTCGAGAGCTGATTGTCTGTACAGATTCAGAGACATACAGTAAAGCGCTTTCACACAGACCTTCACTCAGAGATTTAGTGGTATAAAATACCTTTACGCTGCTTTTATTAACTTTGACTTCTGGATAAAGAAGACAAATATTTTAAAAACTGACTCCCTATTCCCCATTTTAAAAATGATTACTCTGCAAAAATTGTCCTCATTGTCCTTCCATATAAACACATTCACAACTAAGAGCCATTTCATTTCTTTAGTTGACCCCCGGGCAGCACGGTGGCTTAGTGCTCAGCACGTTCTCCTCTCAGCCCTAGGTTCGAATCCCCATCTGGGTGGAGTTTTCATGTTCTCCCCGTGTCTGCGTGGGTTTTCTCTGGGTTCTCCGGTTTCCTCCCACAGAGTTCTCCAAATTGCCCCATATATAGAGTGTCTCTGTGTGAGTGAGTGTGTGTCCAGTGATAGATTGGCGCCCTGTCCTGGGTGTATCTGCCCAGCGCCCCAATCGTTCTCCCCTGGATGGGCATGGGGAACCTCTCCACCCTCTCAGCACTAGGGATTCCCAGTTCGAATCCCAATCTGGGTGGAGTTTCCATGTTCTCCCCGTGTCCGTGTGGGTTTCCTTTGGGTTCTCTGGTTTCCTCCCACAGTCCAAAATACATGGATCAAGTCAAGTGAGTTCTCCAAATTGCCCCATATAGAGTGTGTGTGTTTGTGTGTGTGAGTGAGTGTATGCCCAGCAATAGATTGGCGTAGCATGACCCTGATAGAGGATAAAGCAGAAGATAATGGATGGATGGATGGATCGTTGACCCCCAAAGAAAATGTACTCAAACAGAAGCGGTTAAGTAGAGAGAATGTAATCTATTTTAAACACAATGCATCACAGTGAGCACTTTACTGTAAAGGCAATCTGTGCCACCCACAGCAGTAATGGCATACCAAGAAATATTTGAGCTTGAAGTGTGAAAGCAACTAATTACAGCACCAAATGTGCATCACACACCAATACACACACACTCACACTTTCTCCACAGCAGGATTTTTTAAAAATAATCTAATTTCCTCTAAGTAACGGCACATTGAAAAGATATCACTATGACGACTGGAGTGCAACAATCAGCCGTGGTGTAGAAAACAAAACCTCTCACAGCTCTCAAACCAAATCACAGTAGCCCTGAGCAAGCCGGGATTCCTAATAGTGCAAGAGTCATGGGCCATACGGGAGGAGGGGAGAGGGGGGTGTGCAGAGATGAGCCGAACCAAAGTGCCTGCAGTTTAGTTTCTCAAAAGGAATAAGCATTCCGGATTTCCTGCAGGAGAGAAATCAAAGTAAATGAAATGAAGAGGTTTGTACTGAGACAGTGGGCGCTCCTCAGCTGAAGCTTCAGCCCTGTGAACTGAAGCATGGCAGACCAGAGAAATGAGTAATGAGGGCCATATTAAAGCAGAAAATGATCTATACATGAATAAAAAAATAGTATGAGTCCGTGAAAAGAGATTTAGACTGTGAGTGATCAGATAATTCGAGTGCACAGCTGTTGTTATCTAAACTTGTATATTTAAAACCAGCGATAGGTTGCCCCCCTGTCCTGGGTGTGTCTGCCCAGCGCCCGAAAGGTTCTCCCCTGGATGGGCATGGGGAACCCCTCCGTGACCCTAACAGAGGATAAAGCGGAGGATAATAAATGAATGTATACTCAACTTAACCATGGAAATACGTGCTGATTCGGCAAAACTGCGTTCATGACGCAAAATAAAAAATAAGCTCGTGCAAACTGAAGCATGGCAGACCAGAGAAATGTGCAATGATGAGCATATTAAAGCAGAAAATGATTTATACATGAATAAAAAAATAATGAGTCAGTATGAAAAGAGATTTAGACTGTGAGTGATCAGATAACCCGTGTGTACAGCTGTTATTATCTAAATTTGTATTTTTAAAACTCTCAACATAACTATGGAAATATGTGCTGATTCAGCAAAACTGCATGAAGCAAAATAAAAAAAGAAGCTCGTTTTGGTTGAGATCAAGCACATGTTTCTGTGTGACAGCAGACAACCACTCGATAAAACACAAAACTCTTAAGGTCATCAAGCTTAAATTCTTAAATTCCCAAATTGGAAAAGTCCCCAAAGGAGAGAAGCGAACCATGAGAGAAGAGCGACGCTGAGAAACACCCCCGTGAGGCTTAATGACACCCATAACAACGTTATCTGCGTGACCCATAGCAGCGAACTCAAAGAAGAGGCAGCCCATCTCTGCACACGGTCAGCTCTGCCCGTCACTCACTCTCACCCTCACCCCTGGCTGGGGGTGGAGGATCTTAAGGCAAGGCAGGTTCTGAGGGTCTCCATGTTCATCTCCATCCATCGCAAGTTGAGTTTGATGGTTTCCACCGCCTCCCGAGCGCTCCTCATCTGAGATGCTCCTCCCTTTAACGAGCCGAAGAAACTCTGAACCTAATTGGGAGGTTGCTGCAGGTTAATACCGATGAGAGACAGACAGACAGAGAGAGATGACTTTTATTTCGCATGAACGTACCTCTGCAAGCTTCATCTTGGTAGAAAACTGACCGGTCGCAGACATGATGATTTTCTGCAGAGAAAAACTGCCAACGGGAAACCTGATGGAGCAACAGACAGTAATCTTTAAACAACATCCATCCATTATCTTCTGCTTTATCCTCTATTAGGGTTAGGGAGGGGGTTCCCTATGCCCATCCAGGGGAGAACGTTTTGGGCGCTGGGCAGATACACCCAGGACAGGGCGCCAGTCTATCGCTGGGCACACACTCACTCGCACATACACTCGGCAATTTGGAGAACTCAATTGACTTGATCCATGTTTTTGGACTGTGGGAGGAAACCGGAGAACCCGGAGGAAACCCACGCAGACACGGGGAGAACATGGAAACTCCACCCAGATTGGGATTCGAACCGGGAATCCCTAGCGCTGAGAGGAGAACATGCTAAACCACTAAGCCACCGTGCTGCCCGACTTTTTGAACAACATTTAACATTTAAATCGTCCTTATATCTGATTGGCTGAGCCGTTTTTGTCCAGCCATGACATTGTTGGCAATAACGCACACCTCTGACCGCTTCACATTCGTATCAATGCGGCAGGGTATTTCTAAAATTATTATTAAAAGCAAAATCTCCACATCAAACTCTTCGTGGTAGAACTTAACCATAACGATGGTGGCACGGTGGCTTAGTGGTTGGCATGTTCTCCTCTCAGCACTAGGAATTCCAAGTTCGAATCCCAATCTGGGTGGAGTTTCCATGTTCTCCCCGTGTCCGTGTGGGTTTCCTCCGGGTTCTCCGGTTTCCTCCCACAGTCCAAAAACATTGATCAAGGTCAATTGAGTTCTCCAAATTGCCCCATATAGAGTGTGTGTGTGAGTTAGTGTGTGCCCAGCGATGGATTGGCGCCCTGTACTGGGTCTATCTGCCCAGCGCCCGAAACGTTCTCCCCTGGATGGCCATGGGGAACCCCACCGCGACCCTAATAGAGGATAAAGGGGAAGATAATGGATAATGGATAATGGATAATCAGATAGGGTAAGAACTTACTTTTGTGTCAGCTTATCCCAGTTCTCCTTTACGAAATCCCAGACATAAAGGTGACCTGCAAAAGTCCTGGACACTCGGCTGATCACCAGAGGAAGTTCAGGAGTGGGAATGACGCTGCCCTCAAGCCCTGCATTAAACATCCTACAGAAAACATTGATATTTCAGCAGGAACATCAACAGGAGTTTATTTTTAGAACTAAAAGTTTTGGACTCACCAGACTATTTTTTGTAAGTCTTGCGTACTCGCCAAGGCCTCCAGTGTCTGACGTTTCTCCCAGTCGTATATCGATTGTTTATAAGACGCTAGTAAAAGGTTCCAGCCGTCCTCCGTTTGTGCTGCTACAGATAGAACTGCCTTCATCAGGTCTCCTGGAATCCTGTTAAAGAAAAGACAATGGAATTTTATTTGAAATTCCTTAAAAATGTATCTAAAGTTCCTCATAATATGCTTTGACACATTGTACACACATTGTACGCTTAGTAATTACAGGACAAGGAGAACATACCAAAGGTTTGGCAATTAATTCTCATAAAAAATAGCATTTTTACATCATCAGTTTTATTTGGGAGAGGGAGTGTTAGCTCCGTGTTCAGGGTGTTGGGCTATCGATCTGAAGGTTAGGGGTTCAAATCCCAGGTCCACTGCAGTTACCAATGTGGATCCTTG
Organism: Corydoras maculifer; assembly: GCA_019802435.1. Classification (NCBI taxonomy): domain Eukaryota; kingdom Metazoa; phylum Chordata; class Actinopteri; order Siluriformes; family Callichthyidae; genus Corydoras; species Corydoras maculifer. The sequence continues at coordinate 1,003,922 of JAFMOD010000981.1, forward strand.
AGCAAGACCCTTAACCCTCATTGCTCCAGGGATGTTGTGATTAACCCTGTGCTCACCTTGTGAGTCGCATTGGATAAAAGCGTCCAATAAATGACCAAATGTAAATGTAAATTATTCATTCATTTATCATCTTCCATGTTATTCTATATTAGGGTCACGGGGGGGGGGTTCCCATGCCCATCCAGGGGAGAACGTTTCGGGCGCCGGGCAGATACACCCAGGACAGGGCGCCAATCCATCGCTGGGCACACACTCACTCAAACAGACACACTCTATATGGGGCAATTTGGAGAATTCAATTGATTTGATCCATGTTTTTGGACTGTGGGAGGAAACCAGAGAACCCGGAGGAAACCCACGCAGACACGGGGAAAACATGGAAACTCCACCCAGATGGGGATTCGAACCAGGAATCCCTAGTGATGAGAGGAGAACGTACTAACGTACTATCCTATATTAGGGTCGTGGGGGGGTTCCCCATGCCCATCCAGAGGAGAACGTTTCTGGCGCTGGGCAGATACACCCAGGACAGGACGCCAATCCATCGCTGGGCACACACTCACTCACACAAACACCCTAGCGCTGAGAGGAGAACGTACTAACCGCTAAGCCACCGTGCCGTAATAATAATGTAAATTATTATTATTATTAATCATGCAATACGTGACATTAAACATAAGACATGGCATATTAGATCTTTGTCTATTAGCCCCTCCCTCTTTGTACACCCTCCCATCAGCCTCGGTGATAAACATGCTTCAAGGCAACTGTCAATTACTGTGAAACCTTTACACTGTAGTTATTCTCGCTACTAAAGACCCCAGAGAGGAAGCTTTATCTTCACCTCTTGGTTATGTTGGGATGTTTCCACTGATCGAACAGCTCTCCAGCCGTCTTCAGGCAGTTTGGTCTTTTAAGAGTGCAAGCTACTTCCAGTAGGGATGACCTGAGAACCTGTTTAGACACCGATTTTTCTTCCTCCCACGACTGGCTGTCCATCAGATCACCGAACTGATCGAAAATATACTTCTGCGGAGAAACGAAGACGAAATAAAAGCCTTTATTTGCAGTTGAATGGAGAAAGTCTGATTCTGGAGTTTCAGACTCAGTATAGGATTAAGTAAACGATAACGAGATCAGAAACTCCAGACGGATTAATAGATAAGAAATAAAGGACTGACCGTCAGATTTGACAGAAAGGGCACAGATTGTTTTTCGAGCAGCCTGTAGATGGTCCCGAGTTGGAGGGGGGGGGGGGGGGGGGGGGGGGGGGGGGGGGGGGGGGGGGGGGGGGGGGGGGGGGGGGGGGGGGGGGGGGGGGGGGGGGGGGGGGGGGGGGGGGGGGGGACATACATACATACATACATACATACATACATACATACATACATACATACACACACACACACACACATACATATATACATATACATATATATATACACACACACACACACACATCATGCTGTACATTTCATTATTTAGTTATTTTATCTGTATTACTCTTCTTTTGCTTGTAAACAACTGGTGGCAAATTAGTTAATTAATCCAATCAATTTTTGAATTATAAGCTAATGATGTAACACTGTAATGATCCAAACATCGACCTTTCCATTACAGAAAATAAACTCCTGAACGTTTTCCATAACCTACCGGGACAAAGCGAACAGGCTATTGATGAGTGACGCTCTGTCCTCATGGGGTAGAACTTTCAGGTTTGTCTTTAGGGCCTCGGTTAACACCTTCCACCCCTCTGCTCCATAGTCCACTATATAAAAGCCCTCACTACGGAAGTTAAACTTCAGCCACTTCACGCTGGCTGGAACCTTGAACGTTGCTGAACGACAGAGTTTGAAATTCACGTCAAGTGAAGTCAAGAGGCTTTAGTCGTCATTTCATCGGAGTACAGGTACACAGTGGAACAAAATTAGTTTCAACACAGATGATAACGTGCAGACATGACAACAAACTCCAATATTAAACTAGAACAATACAATAAATACACAATAAATGGACATCTAAGGAACAGGACAGTGCAGTACTGATATATCTGAATGTGCTCTGTACAAACACGTTGCAGAGAAGACATATAGGAAGAGCACATTCCTATATAAAGGCCACAAAGAAAAATCAAAGGGAAGGTGTGTCATGTCTACCCCACGTTGGGTAATTCATTTTCCTATCATGCCAATAATATGGCAGGGTCAATAAAAACTCAAAGCTCGTATTCTTTTCAGATGATGTCCAGATTGTTATTAAATACCATGTTGCCATCGTCAAAATAAGTAGAAAAGTTATAGGTTTACCTGATCTCGTTTGGAAATTAAAGACTTGCTTACAGGATTCAGAGTTGCTACAGGTGTCATTAACAAACGTCAGAGGAATGAACCACACACTACTGCAAAAAACAAACACACACACACACACACACACACACACACACACACAGTAAAGTGAGAACATGTGCCCGGAGCGGTGTGCAGCCCTGTACATGGCACCCGCAGAGCAATTGGAGTTATGTGTCTTGCCCAAGAGAACTTCGATTATAATAATTGGTGGACCGAGAATCGAATCGGGGACATTTATGTCTCAAGGCTGGTTAACCACAAGTCTGGGACTACTTCAGTGTACATACCTGTTGTCTGTTGTGTTGTCTGCATTTAGAAGGAAATGCTCTTGTGTCAAATAGACCTGCTCCCCTGTTCTGTTTACAGTGACCAGTGGAAAGCCTTTCTGCACAGTCCAGGTGTTCATCATCTGAGAGACGTTAAATGGTCCTGAAGCCTGAAGAAGGACAACATGTGAGATCAGAATACACCAGATCAGAAGGTTTAGAGCAAGTACGAGAGCTGCAGAAGGTCCCACCTGCGAAAGGCTTCTCCACAAATCCTGGCTCTCAGTGTTGCTGGTGTTAAACTCTTTTAAATATGCAATTATACCTTTCTTGAACACATCTCTGCTCAGTGTGGCATTCAGCATTAGTAAAAGTGAGGCACCCTGTATGGGGCAAACAGACACACAGGGTTTATTCAAGGCAAAGTTAGTTATTTTAGAAGAAGCAACAGAAATTAGATTGACAAGTCGGACCTTCTCATAGGAGACAGAGTCAAACATCTCCTCCACCTCCCCTGGAGTTGTCACTTTGGCAGAAACAGGATGGGAAGAGATCAGTGCGTCTTCAGACAGTGCTCGGAAACGGACACTTAGGAATTCATTGTCCTGAAATCAGAACACATCGGAACATCGGAAAGAAATGGGAGAATTTAGAGAATAAAAATCTAGATAAAAAAAAACGTATCACATCCTAAAGGTATGGGGTTGTCCAAAAATGTCTAAAATAAAATAAATAGTGGACTGAACAGCACCCCTTAGTGGTGGCTTGAGATATAAAATGGCAGAAGGATTAGAGTGTATGGTCCTCTACATGTATCAATGCTCTCTGCAGCAACAAGAAAAAACAAAGGAGAATCAGCACCTTTAGTTCTTGGATAATCAGAATATAATAATCAAACCTGACTGTAATTCTGTTTTGTAAATTGTGTAGTTTTGTAAATTAATGTATCCTATTTATGTATTTTTATTTTTATATATTTCTTTATTTTATATGTGTATACTGCATTATTAATTTTTTAAAATTTATTTAAGTGTTTTTTCTGTTGTGTATGTATAGATATACATGTGTGTGTGAGTCTGTATATATATATATATATATATATATATATATATATATATATATACACACACACACACACAATATATATATATATATATATATATATATATATATATATATATATATATATATATATATATATAAAATACATTATAATACACAAAATATTATACATATATAATTATGTATAAAATTAATGTATAATTTTATATTAAAAAATCTAGAAACAATTATTTTAAATATCTGTAGCTTTAAGATGTGACCCTCATTAAACACCAGTATGGAATTAATGTCAGCAGAATTTATTACCTGGTTCTCTGGTTCCCTCCCACAGTCCAAAAACATGGATAGATACACGGTAAACTGGCTGTTCTAAATTGCCCCATCTAAATTGCCCCTTTATAGTGTGTGTGTGTGTGTGTGTGTGTGGACAATAAAGAGAGGACATGACAAGTTACATTCACAAACTTACAATATCAAGTTCTGGAAAGACTTCCTTAATAGAGATGTACTGCATGAAGGTGGCAAATCCTTCATTCAGCCAAAGATCATTCCACCACCGCATGGTCACCATGTTTCCAAACCACTAAAAACACAAGAACCATTAATAAACGAAGGATCCCACACAGAACAGCAAAAAATATGCACACATTCTTGTAGTAGTCTGTAATCATAAAACTACAAAGTCCATCAATACGGTAAGTGGAGGAAAGAAGGGGGCGTGTCCTAACATTTGACTGGTATTGTACAGTACTGTATAGCTATGTTTAATATATATATAATATAGGCAGATCGTTGGCTTAGTGGTTAGCATGTTCGCCTCTTGGGATTCCATAGGGATTCTCGGGTCGAATCCCCATCTGTGTGGAGTGTCCATGTTCTCCCCGTGTCGGTGTCCGGGTTCTCCAGTTTCCTCCCACAGTCCAAAAACATGGATCAAGTCAATTGAGTTCTCCAAATTGCCCCATACAGAGTGTGTATGCGTGAGTGAGTGTGTGCTCAGTGATAGATTGCCCCCCTGTCCTGGGTGTATCTACCCAGCACCCGAAACGTTCTCCCCTGGATGGGCATGGGGAACCCCACCGCGACCCTAATAGAGGATAAAGCGGGAGATAATGAATGAATGAATAATTATACCTGATGAGCAAGTTCATGGGCGATGACAGAGGTCACTAGTTGTTTGTTCATGGGGGAGGAGTGATTGCCTACGAGCAGGGTTGTTTCCCGGAACGTAATGAGTCCCCAGTTCTCCATTGCACCGGCCAAGAAATCTGGAATTCCCACCAAATCTGTAGATAAAGCAGACGAGTCTTTAAATAACACAGAGCCAAGTTTCACACAACACCCAACATGTTCTAACTCAAACATATTAGTTATTTATAATAAGTTAAAGGTTTTACCCAATTTTTTCAAAGGGTACTCGATCTCAAAAAAGTTGTTGTAGAACTCCAGCAGCTTGGCAGCCGTCTCCAGCGCGTAAAGAACTTGATCTTTCTTATCTGGAACTGCATACACAGAGACCTGGGAACAATGTGACACACACCGGGTATGACTAAACTAATAATTAACACCTTGAATATCTTATAATCTACTGGGTTTATAGAAGCAACAGATGAACATCCATTATCTTCTGCTTTATCCTCTATTAGGGTCGCGGGGGGGTTCCCCATGCCCATCCAGGGGAGAACGTTTCAGACGCTGGGCAGATACACCCAGGACAGGGGGGCAATCTATCACTGGGTACACACTCACTCACACACTCTATTTGGGGCAATTTGGAGAATTCAGTTGACCTTGATCCATGTTTTTGGACTGTGGGAGGAATCCGGAGAACCCGGAGGAAACCCATGCGGACACAGGGGAGAACATGGAAACTCCATGTTGGGATTCGAAAAGGGAATCCCTAGCACCGAGAGGAGAACATGCTAACCACTACGCCACCGTGCCACCCCAGATGAAGTCTATTGGTGATATTTTGCTCAGGGTTGCTCATAAATCACTCTCTGGGTTCTCTGGTTTCTTTTCACAATCCAAACAGATTCAAGGTAAATTGGCTGCTCTAAATCACCCCGTCCTGTTCTGGGGGTGTATCTGTTCAGCCCCCCAAAACGTCCTCCCCTTAATGGGCATGCCTGTGATGCCACGTCTCCCTGTGTCCGCATGGGTGTCCTCCGGGTTCTCCGGTTTCCTCCCACAGTCCAAAAACATGGATCTAGTCAATTGAGTTCTCCAAATTGCCCCATATAAAGTGTGTCTGTGTGAGTGAGTGTGTGTCCAGCTACAGATTGGCGTCCTGTCCTGGGTGTATCTGCCCAGCGTCCGAAACGTTCTCTCCTGGATGGGCATGGGGACCCCACTGCGACCCTAATAGAGGATAACGCGGAAGATAATGAATGAATGAATAAGCTCAACATGGTGGCTTAGTGGTTGGCATGTTCTCCTCTCAGCACTAGGGATTCCCGGTTCGAATCCCCATCTGGGTGGAGTTTCCATGTTCTCCCCATGTCCGCGTGGGTTTCCTCCGGGTTCTCCGGTTTCCTCCCACAGTCCAAAAACATGGAACAAGTCAATTGAATTCTCCAAATTGCCCCATATAGAGTGTGTATGTGAGTGAGTGTGAGTGTGCACAGTGATAGATTGGCGCCCTGTCCTGGGTGTATCTGCCCAGCGCCCGAGACGTTCTCCCCTGGAAGGGCATGGGGAACCCCCCCGCGACCCTAATAGAGGATAAAGCGGAAGATGGATGGATGGATGTGTAAGTCAAGCAGCCTGTATGATGTGTACATACCCGCGTTTTGGAAACATTCATGCTGACGTGGCTCAGATCAGCAACAACGAAGGCCACGAGATAGGTGCTCATATTCACACTCTTCTCAAACTCATCCTCAAAAAGCCCGTCAGATAAAACTGTACTTTTGGCCTAGATTAAAAAAAAAAAAAAAACTTAGTAATTATTACTGATTAAATCATACAGTCAAGTAGCAGTCAAAAGTTTGGACACGCCTCCTTCTGGCTGGCGTGTCTAATAAAAAGAAAAAATGTTGACGTCCAGACGTCGGTGATGTAAAAACACCTTAAACAGTGCGACAGATTCAATTCAACCTGCTGTTTAGTGTGTTTTCCACTCTGATCTACATACTGTGATTTTATTGGGTAACTTTTAAACACAGTGGAAACGGAAATATAAAAAAAAAATTTAAAAAAAAAAACACGCTGAGTGGTGACATCACGTTGCTCAATATGATGAAGAAACAGAGCCGGAGCAGTGATTTAAAAACAGAAGTGCACCGATTACCAGAGGCATGTTTGAAAGGCTGATGTATTCGGCTCCTCGTGTTATTTTAATCAGAAAGGTGGCTTTGAAGGCGGGTTCATCAAAACAGGGGAAAGCCTTGCGGGCGGCCAGGGGCTCGAAATGAGTAGCAGCCAGAACCCTATGAGACAGAGAACCAGGATAAGGCCCAGATAGACAGGACTCAAAAAGTAAACAAGCAGTATTTACACAAACACGGTGTGGTGGGGCTTAGTGTTTAGCATGTTCTCCTCTCAGCACTAGGGATTCCGGGTTCAAATCCCCATCTGGGTGGAGTTTTTTATGTTCTTCTTGTGTCTGCGTGGGTTTCCTCCGGGTTCTCCGGTTTCCTCCCACAGTCCAAAAACATGGATCAAGTCAATTGAGTTCTCCAAATTGCCCCATATAGAGTGTGTCTGTGTGAGTGAGTGTGTGCCCAGCAATAGATTGGTGCCCTGTCTTGGGTGTATCTGCCCAGTGCCCGAAACGTTCTCCCCCCTGGTCGTTGGAGGGGGGGGTCAAGGGGAGAATGTTTTGGGCGCTGGACAGTTACACCCAAGACAGAAAACCAAAGCAACAAAGGGCACACTCACTCTCAAAGGACACACTATATGGGGCAATTTCCATCCATCCATCCATCCATTTTCTTCCACTCTTTCCTGTACTAGGGTCACAGGGGGTTCCCCATGCCCATCCAGGGGAGAACGTTTCGGGCGCTGGGCAGATACACCCAGGACAGGACACCAATCCATCACTGGGCACACACTCACTCACACAGACACACTCTATATGGGGCAATGTAGAGAATTCAATTGACTGTGCTCCATGTTTTTGGACTGTGGGAGGAAAGCGAAGAACACGGACGAAACCCACACAGACACGGGGAGAACATGGAAACTCCACCCAGATTGGAATTCGAACCAGGAATTCCTAGTGCTGAGAGGAGAACATGCTAAACACTAAGCCACCGTGTATGGGGCAATTTAAATCAGCCAATTCAGCATGAATCCATGTTTTTGGACTGTAAAAAAAACGGGATCCTCAGAACGGAGAGGTGAAGGTGCCAACCACTGCGCCACAGCGCCGCACACCCCCCTCACAGGCGCGTTAATTACTTCTAATCAAAGTTAATTGCAGACAGCTCCTCCTTTAATCCCTGCCTCACCGTCACACGCGTGTTTGATGTGAAATCTCTGACTATGACAAGCCCACTGCGGCGTCTTACTCGCGCCAGGGACAAAGTTAATCAAGCAGCGGAACAGGGTTACCTTCTCGTCCCGGTGCTGTTGACATACGAGCTGTTATAGAACCCGTCGTAGCTGTAAGACAGATCTGCAGAGTACTTAATGTTCAGCTTGTATTTGGGTCCCTTTTTGAGGTCCTCTGGGAACTTGATAGCAAACTGCTGCCAGGGTTTGTACTCCAAAACTTTCACCTCTTTGCCTTCGAAGGTGGCATGGTTTATCTTCAGGTCCGAGCCGTGCAGAACGATCCTGTTGGATTCCTGCAGAACGTCCACAGTGATGGTTACGGCCCCTTCAAAAGTCATGGTGGTGAGGTTGGGTTTAATCCAGATCTCGTAATTCAGGGGATGCACGCTGCTCGGAAGCCGGAGTTCCGTCCATGGGAAAATCTCTCCACTTTCTGTTCGGGGGTAGATCACCTCCGTGGAGTTGCTGTCCTTCTTGCAACCGTCCTTGGTGAAGGTGCACTTGGGTACGAAGTAGATAACCATGATGAGCGAGGCCACGAGGACAAGAAGCAGCACCCCTACGATTGTCACCTTTGCGGATGGGGCGGAGCAGGAGCCGCCGGGTTGCTGGCGGGTGTAGGAGGCGCTGGCCCGCTGGTTAGAACTGCGGTTCATGAAGGACATGCCAAGTAGTCTGGCTGAAGACTCGTAGTCGTCCTCGTCTTCGTCCAGCTCGTTCTCGCCGAGCCCGCGCACCAGCAGCCTGGAGCTCCGAGGCTCGTAGACGGCGTCATCGGAGTCGATGGGGTAAGACGGCGACTCCTTCGCCAGATCCACCACATCCGGCTCCTCCTCGAACATGCTGTTTTCGATCATGTTCCGGGGGAGTGATGCTCTTTCTGTAAATTCAAATAAATATAGACATCAGTCGGGACTCTGCAAGAGATCATTACGCCGTGTTTTAAAGTTTTTTTATTTCTTTTTTAAACATGACATTTAAGAAACGTGGAATCAAATATATTCATTCATTCATTAATTATCTTCCGCGTTATCCTATATTAGGGTCGCGGGGGGGGGGTTCCCAATGCCCATCCAGGGGAGAACGTTTCAGGCGCTGGGCAGATAGACCCAGGACAGGGCACCAATCTATCTCTGGGCACACACTCACTCACACAGACACACTCTATATGGGGCAATTTGGAGAACTCAATTGACTTGATCCTTGTTTTTTGACTGTGGGAGGAAACCGGAGAACTTGGAGGAAACCCACGCAGACACGGGGAGAACATGGAAACTCCACCCAGATGGAGATTCGAACCGGGAATCCCTAGTGCTGAGAGGAGAACATGCTAAACACTAAGCCACCTTGCCGTCCGGGATCAAATATATTGAGATAGTAATACAAGGTGGCTTAGTGTTTAGCATGTTCGCCTCTCATCACTAGGGATTCCCGGTTCGAATCCCCATCTGGGTGGAGTTTCCATGTTCTCCCCGTGTCTGCGTGGGTTTCCTCCGGGTTTCCCGGTTTCCTCCCACAGTCCAAAAACATGGATCAAGTCAATTGAGTTCTCCAAATTGCCCCATATAGAGTGTGTCTGTGTGAGTGAGTGTGTGCCCAGCGATGGATTGACGCCCTGTCCTGGGTGTATCTGCCCAGCGCCCGAAACGTTCTCCCCTGGATGGGCATGGGGAAACCCCCCCACCCCCCTCAACACATTCAAACACTTTAAAGATGACCAAGAGCAGAGATTGTAAGCCAGGTCCCTTCACCCAACATCAGTGTCTGACCTCACGAATGCTCTTCTGGTTAAAATAGCAAAGGGATTCTGCTTTCAACACCAGCTGACCAAATTAAAATAGGGTATTATACATGCTCCTGGAGTTATATGGTGTAGATGTTCCCATACATCCAGAGTTTTGTACATACAGCGTAATAGGGAGATCTGTATCTGTATCATTGTAGCCTCTTCCACAAGCCCATGTTCAGCTCAACACAACCACACAGGCAGGTTATCTGCCTCACTGCAGTCTGTCTGTTCGAACCCGTATGGCTTTTGTCAAGACATGTCAGTCCTCTTTCACTTTCACTGGTTGATTTTATTTCATCACACTGTTCGAAATGAGAAAGAAATTAAGTAATAAAGAGATCTACTTTAACTACAGTGTTTACACACAGAGGAATATTTAACCCATTCATGCTGTGAAACACACACACACACACACACACACACACACACTGAGTGAAGTGAGCACATGTGCCAAGAGTGGTGGGTAGCAATGTACACAGTGCCAGGGGCGCAATAGGCACCCTCCCCAAAGGCACTTCAGCCATTTTATTCAGTACCGGGAATCGAACTAAAGACCTTCAGTTCGCAAGGCTGGTTCTGAGGGAAAGAGGTGTTAAAATTCACCTCTTTTATTCACAATAATACACAACCTAGAGTGTTTTATTGCTTTTATACAATAGCTACAAACACACTATATTAAAAAACACTAGTTGTTAATTAACTGGTCTTTCATGACATAATCTAGTCCAGTTTTTAATGTGAAAGTTGATCACTAAACAACAGAATCCAGGTTTCTTTAACAATCTACTGCCATCTGGTGGCCAAATTCCAGAATTTCACAGTTAATAGAAAAACAGCCCAATCTTAGTGCTCATTGGAAATCGATTCTCTGTTTATTCATCCATCCATTATCTTTTCTATTAGGGTCACGGAGGGGGAGGGGTTCCCCATGCCCATCCAGGGGAGAATGTTTCGGGCACTGGGCAGATACACCCAGGACAGGGCGCCAATCTATCACTCACACACACTCACTCACAGGCACACTCTATATGGGGCAATTTGAAGAATTTTATTGACTTGATCCATGTTTTTGGACTGTGGGAGGAAACCGAAGAACCCGGAGGAAACCCACGCAGACACGGGGAGAACATGGAAACTCCACCCAGATGGAGATTCGAACCGGGAATCCATAGCGAGAGGCGAAGGTGCTAAACACTAAGCCACCGTGCCGCCAACTTTCTGTTTATATTAAACAGTATTTTATGATTTAAAATGGATGGCCGCTGCCACTTCCCTGTTCCTACTGTAATTAGTCAGCGTTGTTATTGTAGAAATAATGTTGCTTTAATTACGGTGCGATGATGTCAGAGACTGCACTGTACAGAAAACTCTCTCATGATGTCAACATTTCTAATGAAAAGTTATTTTTGCTTTCATCTCTGTTCCTCTTGTGGCTTCTCTGCCACTCACACCATCTACTGCTACATCAGCGGCTGTATCTAATGTCAGAACTGGATTTCACTTCTGGAATGATCACAAGAGGAAATACTGTATAAAAGACATCGGGCTCTTTAAGAAACCTTTCTGTGTACATTCATCACAAGCGAAACGCATCAAATGTAACCGGAAGCCAACGATGAAGGAGGAAACCACAACCGTTTAAAAAAAATATTAAAAAAAGAAAACAGCAGAGCAGGTTTCATTTCTCATGCTCTCAGAAATCTGCCCCACAAAACTTTTTGCGTAAAGAGGCCGTGAAGAAAACGACTTTCATATTAGTTATAATTAATACATCATACTGTATAATACTGTATACAACTTAAATATAGAGCAGGTTCAAACATACTGATTTAGAACCTGCACATATACCACAACCTGCACACCTGCTCTTTTATTTACAAGCAAATTATATATATGGCAATGTGTGTGTGTGTGTGTGTGTGTGTGTGTGTCCTTCTTGCTCAATTGTCTATTTCCTCCACTAACCATAAAGACTGACTTTTACAGTCCATCTCTTTGTTGTTGTTAGTCCCCTGTTGGTTCTCTGTTGGTCAGGAGCATCACAGAACAGGTATCATTTGGGTGGTGGATTGTTTATTGTCAGTTCTGCAGTGACACTGATGTGGTGAGGGGGTTTTAGTGCAGCAGTGCTGCTGGAGTTTCATTTAAACACCTCAGTGACACTGCTGGGATAGGACTAATGCACAAACCAAGTAACCCCTGCTCTGTGGTGGTACTATTGGGGTTCTGAGCATTAGAACAGAGTAAAGGGGACGTACACAGTATGTACTGTAGAACACACACAGATGGACTACAGTCTGGAATTGGAGAACCATCTTTATAGAAGGTGGAACTGAGAACATGGAGAATAATTGGACCAAACAGAAGGCGTGTCCTTCTTATTGATAATAAATATAAACATGATATAATGTAGGTGGCACGGTGACTTAGTGGTTGAGCATGTTCTCCTCTGAGCACTAGGGATTCCCAGTTCAAATCCCCATCTGGGTGGAGTTTCCATGTTCTCCCAGTGTTCGCGTGGGTTTCCTCCAGGTTCTCCGGTTTCCTCCCACAGTCCAAAAAATGGATCAAGGTCAATTGAGTTCTCCAAATTGCCCCATATAGAGTTTGTGTGTGAGTGAGTGTGTGCCCAGCGATAGATTGGCACCCTGTCCTGGGTGTATCTGCCCAGCGCCCAAAAAGTTCTCCCCTGGATGTGCATGGGGAACCCCCCCGCTACCCTAATAGAGGATAAAGCAGAAGATAATGGATGGATGGATGTTATAATTGTAGAATTTGTAGGACATTAAGCTTCCAGCCACGCAGAAACTAATTCAGGACTAATTTGAAGATTATGCAGTTAAGTTAATAGCACAGTTTTTTGGGGGGGGGGGGGGGGGGGGGGGGGGGGGGGGGGGGGGGGGGGGGGGGGGGGGGGGGGGGGGGGGGGGGGGGGGGGGGGGGGGGGGGGGGGGGGGGGGGGGGGTTCACCGGGTTCCTCAGAGTTCCTCAGCGGGTTCCTCAGGGTTCTTCAGCGGGTTCCTCAGGGTTCTTCACCGGGTTCCTCAGAGTTCCTCAGCGGGTTCCTCAGAGTTCCTCAGCGGGTTCCTCAGAGTTCTTCAGCGGGTTCCTCAGGGTTCTTAAGCGGGTTTCTCAGAGTTCTTCAGCGGGTTCCTCAGGGTTCTTTAGCGGGTTCTTCAGTGGGTTCCTCAGAGTTCCTCAGCGGGTTCCTCAGGGTTCTTTAGCGGGTTCTTTAGCGGGTTCTTCAGCGGGTTCCTCAGCCCGAGCAGCGGGGGGGTTAGCTTAGCGTCTCCGGCTAACTGACTCCATCGCGACCTGTCGAGTCTCAACCTCTATATTAACGGATTAAACGAGCACGCCGGTGGCAGGAACGACGTTATCGCTCGCCTCCCGGTCGCACCGCATGGTTCTGCAGCCGCAGACCCGGTTTAACGCGGTTTAACGCGGTTTAACGCGTTCGGCTGAATGTTTGTCAAACTGTTTGGAAAGACTGACAGCTCGACTTCGCTCGTGCTGCCTTCGCGAGCTCCGCGAAAGCTCGTGTTGCACGGTTTTCTAACGCGTTGACCTCACAGCGTTCACAGCGCAGGTTACAGAGAAACGCCGAGAAAAGCAAATAGAACCGCGAATTAAACTCAACACGGGGTTTATAAAACTGCAGGAAACGCAAACCTCTTCCTGAAATGCAATAAACTAAAAAAAATACAAAAATTTTTAAAATAAAAATAAAAAAAAAACATCTTGCACCTTAACAGACACAAGCAAAATATTCAAAACTTTTCTAAAAACCACCCCTATATCGTGTTTAATGACTTTATACTAAATTAATTCTGCTTGTGAAGTGTAAAATTTAGTCGAAAATGGGCAATTTGTCCATAGAAAATAAAATTAATTACCACTGATTAGTTAATTAATTGGTACATTTTTCAATTGATTCATGTGTTGTCATCAGCGATGAACAATTTTGCAAAGTTTCAGCTTAATCGAATAACAGAAAGTGGGTAAAATAACATTCACAAACTTTTTAACAGACACACAGATGAAGCTGATATACATCCATCATCTTCCACTTTATCCTTTACTGGGGTCACGTGGGGGGGGGGGGATTCCCCATGCCCGAACAGGGGAGAACATTTCAGGCGCTGGGCAGATACACCCAGGACAGGACGCCAACCCATCGCTGGGCACACACTCACACACAAACACACGCTATATGGGGCAATTTGGAGAATTTAGTTGACCTTGATCCATGTTTTTGGACTGTGGGAGGAAACCGGAGAACCCAGAGGAAACCCATGCGGACACGGGGAGAACATGGAAACTCCACCCAGATGAGGATTCGAACCGGGAATCCCTAGTGCTTAGAGGAGAACATGCTAAACACTCAGCCACCCTGAAGCTGATATAAGGGTGCTAATAATAATAATAAATAGGGGGCGGCAAGGTGGCTTAGTGTTTAGCACGTTCTCCTCTCAGCACTAGGGATTCCTGGTTCGAATCCCAATCTGGGTGGAGTTTCCATGTTCTCCCCGTGTCCGCGTGGGTTTCCTCTGGGTTCTCCGGTTTCCTCCCACAGTCCAAAAACATGGATCAAGTCAATTGAGTTCTCCAAATTGTCCCATATAGAGTGTGTGTGTCTGTGCCCAGTGATAGATTGGCGCCCTGTCCTGGGTGTAACTGCCCAGCGCCTGAAACCTTCTCCCACTGATGGGCATGGGGAACCCCCCCCCGCAACCCTTATATAGGATAAAGCGGAAGATAATGGATGGATAATAAAAAGGACCAACGAAATATTAAAGTTTTGTCGATGACAAACAACCACATTTATTAAACATAAACCAATGAATGAAATAATGCTGGCAACAGATTGTTGGGGCCGAGACAAAGGACTTAACATGTCCAATAACACTGTAATTAAAAGTTCCATAAGCAGCATTTTAAAAAGTCAAAGTGTCTTCTCCATCAGGAGAGACGCGTCACGGTTTACCACTTTGTGCCAAACTTATTTCAAAAATGTAATCAGGTCAAAGGCCATGTTCGTCAGTGCAAGCTTGTTCTCCAAGTCCATCCAGAGAAAACGTTTCAGGTGCTGGGTAGACACACCCAGGACATGGCACCAATCCATCACTATACACACTCACTCAGACAGACACACTATATAAGGGCAATTTAAAGCAGCCAGTTCACCTTAAATCCAGGTTTTTAAAGTGTGGGAGGAAACCCAGACGAACACAGGGAGATGAATATAAAGCTCTTACCTGTGGATCCATATTCCAGCTGGGTAATAAAGCAAAGCGATTCCATGGTGCACATGCAGGTCTCAGCACGATGGCATACAACTAAACATCAGCAAACAGTGTCAGTGTTCAGCACTTTACATTATCACATGAGGACAATTTCTCCGAGACGTCTCAGTGTTCCAGAATTGCTCTATTATTCCCTCTGGCTCAGACAATCGTCTTGTGTTGTCTCATTGTGTTGAGCTGTTTAGTCAGGCAGCAGTACGTACGAATGCTGAACTACTGATTTACAGTTTGCTGAAGTTCAGAACACAAAACTTTAAACTTTAAACAATAATACGACTAGGTCACTCATAGGCTTTTGATTAAGGAACCAAGGTTGCTCAGTGGTTAGGATGTTGGGCTATCAATCAGAAGGTTGTGGGATCAAATCCCAGGTCCACTGAGGTTACCAGTGTGGGTTCTTGAGCAAGACCTTTAACCCTCATTGCTACAGGGATGTTGTGATGAACCCTGTGCTCACCTTGTAAGTCACTTTGGATAAAAGCGTCCAATAAATGACCAAATGTAAATGTAAATGTAAGGAAGCAGCCTTGTGACCTGAAGGTCCTCCGTTTGATTCCCAGTCCCACCAAATACTAAAGTCCTCTTGGGTAAGGCACCTAACTCCAATTGCTCCCCGGGCATCGTGTACAGGGCTGCCCATCACTGTGGACTCACTTCACTGAGCGTGTATATATGTATATGTATCACAATCCTGGGTGTATCTGCCCAGCGCCCGAAATGTTCGAGCAGAAGATTAAATGAAAGATAATAAGACGTGATGAAACACTGGTCACTATAATAGTCACACTAATTAAGTTGCTGAAAACTGTGAATACGGCACGGTGGCTTAGTGGTTAGCAGGTTCTCCTCTCAGCGCTAGGGATTCCCGGTTCGAATCCCAATCTGGGTGGAGTTTCCATGTTCTCCTAGTGTCCGCGTGGGTTTCCTCCGGGTTCTCCGGTTTTCTCCCACAGTCCAAAAACACAGATAAGGTCAATTGAGTTTTCCAAATTGCCCCATAGAGTATATAGTGTGTCTGTGTGAGTGAGTGTGTGCCCAGTGATAGATTGGTGCCCTGTCCTGGGTGTGTCTGCCCAGTGGCCGAAACGTTCTCCCCTGGATGGGCATGGGAAAAACACTCCATAGTCACGGAAGATAATGAATGAATGAATTAAGCAGAAGAGAATGAATGAATAAATAACTGTAAATACTATGAAAAAGCACACAGTTGTAGCTTAATGGTGCTTTTAGGTTCTTAAATAAGACCACTAACACAAATTTAAATCTAGATAAAGTTCCATCTATTATCTCCCACTTTATCCTCTACTAGGGGTTCCTCATGCCAATCCAGGGGAGAAGGTTTTAGGTGCTGGGCAGATACACCCAGGACAGGACGCCAATCTATCACTGGACGCACACTCACTCACACAGACACACTCTATATGGGGCAATTTTGAAGAATTCAATTGACCTTTATCCATGTTTTTGGACTGTGGGAGGAAACCGGAGAACCCAGAGGAAACCCATGTGGACACAGGGAGAACATGGAAACTCCACCCAGATTGGGATTCCAACCGGGAATCCCTAGCGCTGAGAGGAGAACGTGCCAACCACTAATCCACCGTGCCGCTTCAGATAAAGTTATACTGCAGTTGTAAAGTAAGAGAAAAGGTCGCTAAAGATTCACAAACCAAACATCTTTAATCTTTTCAGAGAACCGGACATCATTTCTTCAGAACCCCAAACCCCGAAGTTTTGAATGTCAGGATCACACAGTGTATTATTTCCCTCATCTCTGTTCGTCCTGAGGGACGGCCGAGCCACGCTCACTGCAGCTACCACAACAGAACTGCTGTATTCAGATTCAAACATCATCCTGACTGCATTATAAAACTGAACTGTGATCAGGAATGTGATGCAAATCTGAATGCTGTGCAGAGTTTCAGAACACTGTCGACTGAAGCCAGGTTCTCAGAGTCTCTAAATTCCTCTCCAACCACAGAATGTTCTTTTCGACATTCTCAACAGCCACCTGTGTGACGCGCAGCTGAGATGACTGTTCCACGATGGAGCTGAAGAAGTCCTGGATCTGAAAATACAGTTCAATCAGTTTAGTCGTGTTATCTGTTTAACCAAAACCAAACTAAACATGACTGCAATAAATGTATCATCCATCCATTATCTTCTGCTTTATCCTCTATTAGGGGAGCGGTGGGGTTCCCCATGTCCATTCAGGGGAGAACGTTTCAGGAGCTGGGCAGATACACCCAGGACAGGGTGCCAGTCCATCGCTAGGCACACACACTCACACACACAGACACACTCTATATGGGGCAATTTGGAGAACTCAATTCACTTGATCCATGTTTTTGGACTGTGGGAGGAAACCGGAGAACCTGGAGGAAACTCACACAGACACGGGGAGAACATGGAAACTCCACCCAGATGTGGATTCGCAACAGGAAACCCTAGCGCTGAGAGGAGAACATGCTAAACACTAAACCGCCGTGCCGCCTAAATGTCTCATTGATAGTGCAATACATTTCAATCATCTTTGTGCTATACCGGTCATCTGCTTAGATACCAAACTATACCATCCATCCATTATCTTCCGCTTTATCCTCTATTAGGGTCGCGGGGGGGTTCCCCATGCCCATCCAGGGGAGAACGTCTCGGGTGCTGGGCAGATACACCCAGGACAGGGTGCCAGTCCATCGCTGGGCACACACTCACTCACTCAAACACACTCTATATGGGGCAATTTGAAAAACTCAATTGACTTGATCCATGTTTTTGGTCTGTGGGAGGAAACCGGAGAACCCGGCGGAAACCCATGCGGACACGGGGAGAACATGGAAACTCCACCCAGATGGGGATTCGAACTGGGAATCCCCAGTGCTGAGAGGAGAACATGCCAAACACTAAGCCACCGTGCCACCAAATTATATCATATGTGCGATATTTGTTTTTATTTTATTCCTCTATTATTTGTCTGTACATAACTGAAAATTAGAATTTATCTACGTGTACGTACAGATTTCTAATTCTATTTCCATTTTCCAGAGTTTTTTAAATGTCTTTCTAATGATTCACCTTCCTTCTGATGTATCTGCTGCTGAGAATGTGAAGTTCCCAATCGTGGGACAAATAAAGGTCTATCTTATCTTATTAATACTGTTGTTATTGGCTCACAAACCAACCTGCAACAGTATCTTCACCAAACTGCTGCCAAGCAATACACAAATCTAATCACAAGCACCACATTTAAACAGTGTTTGGACAACTAATGGGGCAAATAAACCCATCCAGGTCAGCATGTTTCTCTGGGTTTCCTCCAGGTGTTCCGGGTTCCTCCCATGGCCCAAGGTAATCTGCTTGCTCTAATTGTGTGTGTTAACCCAGCCTCCATAACTTTCCCCCCGGAAGGGCATGGGGAACCCCCTTCAACGCTAGTCCCTAGTAGAGGATGAAGTGGAAGGAAATGATATAAGTATCCATCCTCCATCTATCCATTACCTTCCGCTTTATCCTGTATTAGGATCGCGGGGGGTTCCCCATACCCATCCAGCGGGAACGTTTCGGGCGCTGGGCAGATACACCCAGGACAGGGTGCCAATCTATCACTGGGCACACATTCACTCACACAAACACACTCTATATGGGGCAATTTGGAGAATTCAATTGACTTGATCCATGTTTTTGGACTGTGGGAGGAAACCGGAGAACTCGGTGGAAACCCACACGGACACGGGGAGAACATGGAAACTCCACACAGATTGAGATTCGAACCGGGATTCCCTAGCGCTGAAAGGAGAACATGCTAACCACTACGCCACCGTGCCGCCCTGATATAAGTATTCATTCATTATCTTCCACTTTATCCTCTATTAGTGTCGCAGGGGGGTTCCCCATGCCCATCCAGGGGAGAATGTTTCGGGCGCTGGGCAGATACACCCAGGACAGGGCGCCAATCCATCGCTGGGCACACACACAGACACACTCTATATGGGGCAATTTGGAGAACTCATTTCACTTGATCCATGTTTTTGGACTGTGGAAGGAAACCGGAGAACCTGGAGGAAACCCACGTGGACAAGGGGAGAACATGGAAACTCCACCCAGATTGGGATTCGAACCGGGAATCCCTAGTGCTGAGAGGAGAACATGCCAACCTCTAAGCCACCGTGCTGCCCTGATATAAGTATATATCAGTATATATACAAGTTTAAAGTCCTGGTGCTGTTATACTCCACATCTGCATTTATTAATTTCCTTTAGAATGTTAAATTGTTTGATCAGAGTTAATCATTGTTTAAATTCAAGACTATAAAACTTACATCAGCGAGCTCCTCCCTAGACGAGAATTGCCCTGTTGTACCTATGATTATACTTCTGATCGAGAATGAGCCCAAATGAAACCTGAAAAACAAAAAGAATATTAAGTTTTCAGTAAAAGTGCTGAAGATTGTTCCCGTTGTCATCAACTTTCTCCAGAAAACCATGACAATAAAACTACACGTACTTTTCCACAAGCTCGTTCCAGTTTCTCTTGACGAAGTTCCATGCTAGAAAATGACCTGCTGGATTTCGAGCCACGAGATAAATGACCGAAGACAAATCCTGGGTTCTAATCACCGAGCCCTCCATCCCAAGAGCCAAAAGTCTGAAGCATAAGCAGAGACATTGAATAAAGCATACACTTGTTTTAATTATGACTTATGATTTGAGTTTGTACATTAACAATGTGTAAAATGGACAGTGAAAATATGTAAAGTAATAATATTTGTTTGGCTTAAAAGAAACACCTTTGAAGCTTATTGGAGTCCCTGTTGCTGGTTAGAGCGTAGAGGATTTTGGATTTCTCTGCTGCACATATGGAAGTCTCATACTTCTCCAGCAGGTAGTGCCAACCCCTATCATCCTGAGCACCGACCGTGTAGATGGTGCTGCTGACATCGGTGGGTAATCTGTAAACAGTAACAGTAATCTGTAACATTAATTCTACAATTAAAAGTACACTGACTTTGGGCTGACACTAACATTACTCATTATAAACACACTCTTAAGAGTAATAAAGCGAGTGTTTCCTATATATATATATAGGTGGCACGGTGGCTTAGTGATTAGCACCTCTCTTCGAATCCCCATCTGGGTGGAGTCTCCCCGTGCCCGCGTGGGTTTCCTCCAGGTTCTCCGGTTTCCTCCGACAGTCCAAAAACATGGATCAAGGTCAAATGAATTCTCCTAATTGCCCCATATAGAGTGTGTTTGTGTGAGTGAGTGTGTCCAGTGATAGATTGGCTTGGGTTTATCTGCCCAGCGCCCGAAATGTTCTCCTCTGGATGGGCATGGGGAACCCCCCCGCGACCCTAATAAGTTTTTATACACACACACATATATATATATATATATATATATATATATATATATATATATATATATATATCCATCCATCCATTATCTTCCGCTTTATCCTCTATTAGGGTTGCGGGGGGGGATTCCCCATGCCCATCCAGGAGAGAAAGTTTTGGGGGCCGGGCAGATAAACCCAGGACAGTGCGCCAATCCATCGCTGGGCACACACTCACTCACACACACACACTCTATATGGGGCAATTTGGAGAACTCAATTGACTTGATCTGTGTTTTTGGACTGTGGGAGGAAATGGGAGAACCTGGAGGAAACCCACACGGACACGGGGAGAACATGGAAACTCCACCCAGATGGGGATTCAAACCGGGAATCCCTAGTGCTGAGAGGAGAACATGCTAACCACTAAGCCACCGTGCCGCCCTATATATATATATATATATATATATATATATATATATATATATATATATTCTATTGTGGTGTTTTAAGAAACATATGGGTGTAATATCTGTTCATTCAGGACAAACTGTACACTCAGATCTTTAAATAACCTGACGGTGCCGTTCGACATCAACCAGCTTTGAAACAACTCTCTGGCCTTTTCCAGACATTGATGGTAGCTGAGATCACACGCCAAAGACAGCAGCTCTGAACGCAGCCTCCTGTCTGAAACTGTGCCCTCGTCGCTCCACGTCTGCTTGTCTATCACGCTTTGAAAATACTGCAGGATGTACGTCTGTAACACCAAACATGAGGACAGAGTCACTTTCTGTTTACCTAATTACCCAATAAATACCCCACAATTACTACCCCCTTTGTCTAACAGAGACGATATGAGGCAATATGAAATACCAACTAAGAGAACTGTGGATAAGGTGGAGAGGACATTCGTTAAAATGGCAAAGTGACGTATGGAACAAGAAAGAAATGATATAAACCGAATAAATTTGTTACAATTTTAGAAAACTTATAACTGATCAGGGTGGCACGGTGGCTTAGTGGTTGGCATGTTCTCCTCTCAGCGCTAGGGATTCCCAGTTCGAATCCCAATCTGGGTGGAGTTTCCATGTTCTCCGGTGGGTTTCCTCCGGGTTCTCCGGTTTCCTCCCACAGTCCAAAAACATGGATCAAGTCAATTGAGTTCTCCAAATTGCCCCATATAGAGTGTGTCTGTGTGAGTGAGTGTGTGCCCAGTGATAGATTGGCGTCTTGTCCTGGGTGTATCTGCCCATATCGACCCTAATATAGGATAAAGTGGAAGATAATGAATGAATGAATGAATATAACTGATCAATGCTACAGTCTATACTACCAGCGCTCACAGGGACGAGGAAGATTAAACACCTAAGAAAAGGTGCCAGTCTGCTGGTTCTGCTGGTATTTTAAAGAACCTCATCTGCTCAGACATGCCCTTTAAAGCTCCACTCTCGCCGAATGTGTTTCAGAAGAACGAAAGAAGGCTAATTAGATTTCTTCTCATGTCCCGGAAACCTCAAGCTGAAGGAAGTCTGGCACATTAGGTTAACTCTGTTAAAATTAAAATGCTTATCTAATCACAGAGCGTCCGCTGAGCAGAAGGGAGGGAAAAGCTCCGTAGACTGTAGTTCATGTTACACCAACACAGTACAGTTCCTTCAGTCTAATTCCCAAAATACCTTGAGATTCCGAGTGACGTCCACGATATTTCTCTTCTCCACCAGCTTATAAAAGGATTCTAAATATCCAAGACCCTGCAGAAGAGGCACATTGTGGGTCTCGGATTTCAGGTAGGTGATCAGATCTAAAGCCTGGTTTAGCTGTAATCGTCCAGCCCTGTAGAGATCAGATACAGAACACAGAAGGGGGACAGAGAAGGGAAATCAGTCCAAATTCCACACAAAATCCATCCATCCATCCATTATCTAGTGTCTAGTGTCACATGGGGGAGAACTTTTTGGCCGCTGATATAGACACCGAAGACCGTGCACCAATCTATCACTGAGCACACACACAAACACACTCTATAGGGGCAATTTAAAGCAGCCAAATCACTTTAAATCCATGTTTATGGACTGTGAGAAGAAAACCAGAGAACCCCAAGTGGAGATTAAGTTTGATTAAGTGGAGACAGGCTCCCCTAGTGTTTCAGCATTGGCAATACATGTAAATAGCCTTTTAAATTTTTTTTTTTTTGGTGTAGGGTGCAAATACATATCTGTGAGCATGTTGCTGCTGTGACAGAGTGAATTTTCTCATGGTGAGGCTAATAAAATGTTTATCTTTATATTACAATAGAAATAGTAGAGTGTTATCTGTGAATGAGGTATTTAATATTGCTTTAATTATGTTCATGTTAAGGCGGCACGGTGGATTAGTGGTTAGCACGTTCGCCTCTCAGCACTAGGGAATCCCGGTTCGAATCCCCATCTGGGTGGAGTTTCCATGTTCTCCCTGTGTCGGCGTGGGTTTCCTCCGGGTTCTCCGGTTTAGTCCCGCAGTCCAAAATCATGGATCAAGTCAATTGAATTCTCAAAAATTGCCCCATATAGAGTGTGTCTGTGTGAGTGTGTGCCCAGCGATGGATTGGCGCCCTGTCCTGGGTCTTTCTGCCCAGCGCCCGAGACGTTCTCCCCTGGATGGGCATGGGGAACCCCACTGCGACCCTAATATAGGATAAAGCGGGTGATAATGAATGAATGAATGTTCACGTTAATGAACTTAATAAAACACTTGTGGATTTCGGTTTGTTGTGGTTGGGAGGGGTGTAGCCCACATTTACCACAATGCAGTGCACTTTATAGTTAAAGAAACTAACTAGTCCAGGACGAAATTGCTAAACAGCTGCATTTGTAATCAATGGATCGACTCACGTCACCAGCTGAAACGCGTTGTGAATGAGGTTGGCTCGGTCCTTAAAGCTCACAGCCGTGTGGTTTACTTGCAAGAGGTTGATCAGCGCGCTCCAACCTTCAGGATCATAATGGATGATGTAGTAGCCATTCATATCGGTGTTGAACTTCACCCAGTCCACCACCTGATCCAGGATCAGAACATCTGAGAGACGGTCAAACAGAGTCATCATGCTGGAACTGGAACCTCCATCAATGTGCTCTGAGATTCTGCTGTATTAATACTGCATACCTGATTTTTTCTCGAGTATATGTCTGATCTCTTGATTGGAATGGCTGGTTTTGTACGTCAGTGGAATGTGCCACAGATAACTAAAAAACAAAGAAAAAAAAGGTGCAAACCTTCCAAACGTAACAATAAACATAAATGTATAAATATATTAATTATTTAACATCAAGAATTGAAACAACTTATAGATCCCTTAAAAACAGTTTAATTGTTTTTACCCAGCCTGCATTGACTGCCACTGTGGGTCGCTGGGACGCACTGTCTTTAGGAAACGCTCTTGTTCAATGTACAGTGTCCTTCCTTGGCGCTTCACCGTCACCAAGGGAATTCCTTTCTGTAGAGTCCAGGTATACATTATCTTCTTCAGGTCGATGTGCTCACCAGCAAACCGATACTACAGAACAACACCATGGGTTATGACCTTTACATCACAGTTTTTACAGACATCAAACCTGATTTTAGAGTTCGGAAAGTGGATCAGATTTGAAAATGATTTAACAAATGCAAACGGAGACAGAGAAAAAAAAACTGTAAGACTACATTTACATTTAGTCATTTAGCAGACGCTTTTATCCAAAGCGACTTACAAATGAGAACACCACAAGTCAGAAGCTATGAAGAAAACCAACTATACTGTAAATTCATCAAACCTGAATGTTATTCGATGCCGCGGCACATTTTTTTTTTTTTTTTTACAACAGGTATTTGTTAAAGAGATGTGTCTTCAGTAATTTTTTAAAACTGTTTAGTGATTCTGCCTTACGGACAGATTTGGGAAGAGCATTCCACCGCTTTGCAGTGGTGAACGCCATGGAGTGCGAATTAGCTCCTCGGTGAGGTGGAATCGTCAGGCGGCAATCATTGCTGGAGCGAAGAGAACGGGTCGGGGTGTATTTAGGAAAGATGGGGTGAAGAGTCAGTGACTTGCACTGAATGCAACAGACTAAGTGTGGAAGAGGTCTAGAGGTATTGTGGTAATCGAACAGTGTGGATTTGTATAGAGAACACACACACACACCCCCCCATGTCACCGTGCTGCCCACTTATATCCATCCATCCATTATCTTCCGCTTTATCCTCTATTAGGGTCGTGGGGGGGGGGTTCCCCATGCCCATCCAGGGGAGAATGTTTCGGGCACTGGGCAGATGAACCCACTATAAGGGGGCAATCTATTACTCACTCACACAGACACATACAAACACACTCTATATGGAGCAATTTGGAGAATTCAATTGACCTTGATCCAGTGGACTGGATCCATTGGTTTTTGGACTGTGGAAGGAAACCGGAGAACCCGGAGGAAACCCACGCGGACACGGGGAGAACATGAAAACTTCACCCAGATTGGGATTCGAACCGGGAATCCCTAGTGCTGAGAGGAGAACATGCTAACCACTAAGCCACCGTGCCACTTTTATACAGATGTTAAAATTATTCTATTTCATAAAAAAAAAATCTCTCTCTCTCTATATATATATAAATAAATATAGGGCGGCACGGTGGCTTAGTGGTTAGCATGTTCTCCTCTCAGCACTAGGGATTCCCGGTTCGAATCCCCATCTGGGTGGAGTTTCCATGTTCTCCCCGTGTCCACGTGGGTTTCCTCCGGGTTCTCCGGTTTCCTCCCACAGTCCAAAAACATGGATCATGTCAATTGAGTTCTCCAAATTGCCCCATAAAGAGTGTGTGTGTGTGAGTGAGTGTGTGCCCAGCGATGAATTGGCACCCTGTCCTGGGTCTATCTGCCCAGCGCCCGAAACGTTCTCTCCTGGATGGGCATGGGGAACCCCCCCGCGACCCTAATAGAGGACAAAGCGGGAGATAATGAATGAATAAATGAATTTACATTCTCACACTGAAGCCAGATGAGCCAGCTGGACCTGCAGCTGGGGCTAAAATTAGAAACCTAGGTGTCGCAGCTTCTCTGTTTGGAACGCTTAACTTGAGACAACGATACTTCATTGGTGTCAAAACCAAATAACAACAGTAATGAAATGCTAATAAAAATATTATTTAAATTTTTATATGGCTGGTTATCACAAGGACATACAGTATTATAGGGTGTGGTAGCTCAGTGGTTAGGGTGTTGTGAAATCAATCAGGTTGGGGATTCAAATCCCAGGTCCAATGGAGTTGCCACTGTGGGTCCTTGAACAAAACCCTTAACCCTCGTTGCTCCAGGGATGCAGTGTCAACCCTGTGCTCTAAGTTGGGATACTTGTAAGTCGCTTTGGATAAAAGCGTCTGCTAAATGATCGTAAATGTAAGGACGCACTAATTTAGGAAGTGTTTAATACATTTACTGCAGTCTTCATACTAAACCAATTGTTAAATAGGATATTAAATATCAGAGGCACACATGGTGTTAAAGCTTACTGCGTTTTTGGTAGCCTGTTTGGCATTAAAGCAGTATTCTCCTGACATGAAATCCTCTTCAGAGCAGGTCTATGGAGCAATAAAACACACAGAACCCAACATTAGAACTCCCCCATCGATTGCTCTGTTATTACTTATTCCATTATCAGAGGAACTGATGAAGTTTGGTGTATTTACGTTGACCAGACTGTCCCACAGATCCTCATTCTTGGCATTTTTGTATCCGAACTTCTTCAGGTACCTGACTATGCCACTCTGGAACATGTCTTCTGTCAGGAAATGCCTCAGCATATGAAGAATGCAGGCTCCCTTCACGAGTCAATACACAATAAAGTGAAACCATCCATTCAGAAAAAATACACAGAATCAAGCTTTTGGTTTTATTATTGAGGAATATTACCTTATCATAAGACACGGTATCAAACATCTCTTTTATCTGCGTCGGGTTCTCTGCCGAGGATGAAATCGCTCTGGATGAGTTGAGGGAATCTCTTCCAATGGCTGCAAAGCATGTGTCTAACAGGTAGTCCTCCTATAATAAACAAACCTATTAAACAATAGCGTGTTTTGTAGATAAATACCCAATAAAATCTTTTTAAGAATAAGTACGCACCACTTTCAATTGTGGGTGTGTGGCCTCGACCGATACAAACTCCATGTATCTTGCAAAACCTTCATTAAGCCAAATGTCATTCCACCATTCCATCGTTACCAGATTCCCAAACCACTAAAACATACAGGATATGTTTAAAAGAAAGTTGCAGGAGCTCATCTCATCATCTTATTACTCCCGTTTAATCCTGAATCATGGGGACAGTCTCTATGCCCATCCAAAGGAGAATGTTCCGAGCGCTGGGCAGATGGACAGGGTGCCAATCCATCACTGGACACACACACTATTATAGGGGCATTTTAAAGCAGCAAATTTACTTTAGAGTGTGGGAGGAAATCAAAGAACCCACACCGACGGGAGAACCTTAAAACTCCATCCAGATAGGGATTCAAACCTCAGCATTGAGAGACAGGTGTGTTAACCACTACACCATACCACACTTGGTATATCCATCCATCCATTATCTTCCGCTTTATCCTATATCAGGGTCGCGGGGGGTTTCCCATGCCCATCCAGGGGAAAACGTTTCGGGCGCTGGGCAGATACACCCAGGACAGGACGCCAATCTATCACTGGGCACACACTCACTCACACAGACACACTATATGGGGCAATTTTGGACAATTCAATTGACCTTGATCCTTGTTTTTGGACTGTGGGAGGAAACCGGAGAACCTGAAGGAAACCCACACATACTAGGGGAGAACATGGAAACTCCAACCAGATGGGGATTCAAACCAGGAATCCCTAGAGCTAAGAGGAGAACATGCTAACCACCAAGCCACCCCCCTGGAATACACTTAAGATAAAGAACGAAGTAAATGAAATGTGTTACACCTACTGACCTGATGTGCCAGCTCATGTCCAATTACCATGGTAACCCAGAGCTGGTCTGAGGTTGAAGAAACGTCGGGGTCATAAAGCAGAGAGGTCTCTCTGTAGGTGGTCAGACCCCAGTTCTCCATAGCGCCAGATTGAAAATCAGGAATTGCTATCAAATCTTAATCAAAATAATAAAACTAATATTAAATTACCGTATTTTCCAGACTATAAGGCGCACCTAAAAGCCTAAAATTTTCACAGAAATCAGACATGCGCCTTATAATCGGGTGCGCCTTATACGTGTACGGAGTTCCAAAATCTATAAAAGTATTGTTGTGCGACCAGGTGTTTTTTTTTCCACACATCACCATCCTGCTGAAAAAGCCGAGTGAAGAAAATGAATTTGGAGTTTGCCGTCATTCCGGGAGGATTAAATAAAGAACTCTGCCCGCTGGACATTGGCGTAAACAGGCCGTTTAAAGTAAAGTTGCGGGTGGCGTGGGAGCGATGGATAATAGACGGTGAACACACGTTTACTAAAACTCAGAGGCAGCAGCGGGCGAGTTACGCCACCGTCTGTGAATGGATTGTGGATGCCTGGGCTGAGGGTTCTGCTGTAACTGGTGTCCGAGCTTTCACAAAAGCCGGCATCATTGCTGAACAGCCGCCTGGCGACGAAACTGACTCGGACATTGATGAGGGGGAACCCTGAGGATAGTGAAACAGCTTTTTAATTCAGACACAGAAGACGAGGACTTTGATGGATTTGTGGGAGAAAAGTGATTAAAATAATGTGTTTTGTCAAGTAGTTGAATAAACTTCAATTATAAATCACCGATTTTCATCCTTTACTTTTCTTGTAGATCGTATGTTTTAGAAAGTGCCTTATAATACGCTGCCGTACAGAATAAGTACCGTACGGAAATAGAGTCCGTAATTGAGACTGCGCCTTATAGTACGGTGCGGCTTATACGTGGGTCAAGTACAGAAATAGACCCCGTAATTCAGACTGCACCTTATAATATAATACGGTATAATACGCCTTATGGTCCGGAAAATACGGTACTCAAAGATTAGAAAAATGACACAGAAATAATGCACTGGCTGCATGTTGTTCAGGAATAGTTACCCATTTTTGGCAGTGGATAATAGATATTAAAGTACATCTCATAGAACTCCAGCAGTTTCACAGCAGCCTCCAGAGCATAGTGTGTTTGGTGCCACTTGTGAGGTACAGCATAAACCGAAACCTGAGGTTCATTTGGATGTGATTAGAGCTGTAAACGAACATATCCACCACATGGTAACAGCTTCTGTCAAAGTAACTTACATCAATTCCTGTAGATGTTCTCTTGCTGACAGACTTAAAATCACAGACGATGAAGGCTACGAGATAGGTGCTCATCTGCACACTGGTTTCAAACTGATCCTCAAACAGGTCGTTACCTAATTCCACACTGTTCACCTGCAAGAGAGACAGCATTCACTGCGGGGCAGAGGTTTCGGGACAGAAAATAACAATTTGCAAGCACATTGTCCCAAGATGTCTTAAAAAGACAGGAGATTATTTAGCTGCATGCAAAAGTGTGTTCATCTAAGGTTCATGTTTAGGTGATTTTCCACTTTAAAACACATTTTACTGGAAAAATATCAATCCATCCATCCTGGAATCCCTAGAGGAGAACATGTTAACCACTAAGCCACCGTGCATGCCACCCTTCATCCATCATCCATCCATTATCTTCCGCTTTATCCTTTATTAGTATCGCGGGGGGGTTCCCCATGCTCATCCAGGGGAGAACGTTTCGGGCGCTGGGCAGATACACCCAGGACAGGGCGCCAATCTATAGCTGGGCACACACTCACTCACACAGACACACTCTATATGGGGCAATTTGCAGAATTCAATTGACCTTGATCCATGTTTTTGGACTGTGGGAGGAAACCGGAGAACCCAGAGGAACCCACGTGGACATGGGGAGAACATGGAAACTCCACCCAGATTGGGATTCGAACCAGGAATCCCTAGTGCTGAGAGGAGAACATGCCAACCACTGAGCCACCGTGCCGCCCTACATCCATCATATAAATATTAAATATAACATAATAAGATTTGTACTATTTATATATATATATATACAATATCAATAAGACATAAAACCTGATTATGTTCATTTGTAGGTGGTGTGGTGTTCGCCTCTCAGCGCTAGGAATTCCCGGTTCCAATCCTAATGTGGGTGGAGTTTCCATTTTCTCCCCGTGTCCGCATGGGTTTCCTCCGGGTTCCTCCCACAGTCCAAAAATTGCTCTAAATTGACTGCTCTAAATTGCCCCATATATACTATGTTTCTGTGTGAGGGAGTGTGTGCCCTGAAACCAATTTGTAGCTTAATCATGTGTTTTTATTAGGAAAAATAGAAAAGAAATACAGCTGAACTCTCTCTCTTACTCTGGGCATGTTGGAAAGTGATATATGTGAGGCTCCTCTTCTTAACCGGACCGAGTAGTTGGCCTTGAAAATGGGCTCATCAAAACAGGGAAAGGCCATCCGAGCCGAGGTCGGTTCAAAGTGCGTAGACACCAAAAGCCTTTGAACAAAATAAGCAACAAGTTATGTTATTAAATGCTACAACATTTAAACTCAACATAATGTATACATGTAAGAGTCATGTGATATCTTCCAAAGTCATCATACAAACCTGGTTTCACCGTCTTTGGTCTTGTAAGAACTCTTATAAAAACCATAGAATCCATCTCCTAATGCCGCTCCGAATTCCAGAGAAAGGTAGTACTTTTCTCCAGAGATGAGGATCTTCGGGGAGAAGATAGCGATCTGCTCATGGGTGGGGTACTCCAGAACCGGGAGTGCTTTATCAGACAAGTGCGTCTCGGTCTCATCTAACACGGTGGCAGCACTGATCTCCAGGTTCTTGCTGTGCAGAACCACCCAGTTTGTGTTGTTCTTCACGTCGATTTCGATCTTCACCGAGCCGTTGAACCTCAGAGTGGTGAGGTTGGGATGGATCAGTAAATGGTAATGTATGGGGATGATGTAATTCGGAAGGCGTAGCTTGCTCCATGGAAAGGGGAGCCCGTTGGTTGCTATGTGAACGTGTTCCGTTGTGTTGCCGCTTTCCAAATTCAGACCTCCGGCAGGAACTGCGGCTAAGATGAATCCAAAGAGTAGAACATGCATAACGGAGAGAGGCATCTTTTGAAGAGAACTCTTGGGTGAAGAGTTGGGTGAACTGTTGGGTGAAATAGTGGTGGGATCGACACTCTATAGGTCCTTTTCCATTCACGATTTGATGGATCAGCGAGAACGGTATTCAGTTCAACCTGAGAAAAAGAAAAAACTGTTTAAATAAAAGTACCAAAACTAACAGTGTGATAAAACAGAAACAAAGTACTAATCTTAATCAAACAATGACTTCATTCACCACTACATTTACATTTTTTCCATTTTTGGTCATTTATTGGACACTTTTATCCAAAGCGACTTACAAGGTGAGCACAGGGTTAATCACAACATCCCTGGAGCAATGAGGGTTAAGGGTCTTGCTCAAGGACCCACACTGGTAACTTTAGTGGGCCTGGGATTTAAACCCCCAACCTTCAGATTGATAGCCCAAGACCATTAGCACTGAACTAATGCGCCCTCTACATGGCCTACTGCTTACTACACAGTAGAACACATAAACTGCTAATTAATTGGACTGACGGGCAAAAAAATCACCTTTGGGGTAAACTACACTCCACCCTGTAAATAAAAAAAACTGAACTTTGTCTTTCAGCGTCAGTGCTCAGCCTGAACGGGCTGCTGTCTGATGTAGCAGATGTGGAGCTCACACCTATTCAACATCATTCTCAGTTTGAAGAACACCTCCTATTTTTTTAAGCAATTAATTTACCGTAACAGTGCCTTAACATCTTCCTGACAACATTCATAAGAAAAATACGGATTATGCCACTAACTGGAACTTTAGACCAAGTGGCACAATTCCAAATAAAAATATAGTTACATTTGCAGCACTCTTGTCCTCACTGGGAAAACCTAGTTTTCTTTCACATGAATATGTACTTCAAGGGACATTGATTTTCCTCAATTTTCACAGAAGAATTGAATATCTTGTATTAATATTTAGCAATTTGTGTTAATATTTAGCAATTTGTGTTAATATTTAGCAATTTTTTAAAAATAATATCCATTCATTTCTATGCACATCCAGGGGAGAATGTTTTGGGTGCTGGGCAGATACAGGACGTCAATCTGTCACAGGGCGCACTCACTCACTCACACAAACATACTATATGGGGCAATTTAAAGCATTCAATTTATCTTTGAATCAATGTTTTTGGACTATGGGAGGAAACCCCCACTGACACGGGGAGAACATGGAAACTCCATCCAGCTTGAGATTCGCACCTGGATCCCCAGCACTGAAAGGCGAACGTGCTAACCACAAAGCCACGTGCCGCCCTTTTTTAATAACATAATTTTAATAAATACATAAAATAAATAATTAGCAAACATAAGAACCTGAGTGTTGTTCATGTAATTCTGTCCCTTTTTTGGCATAATAAACATTCATTCATTCATTCATTATCTTCCGCTTATCCTCTATTAGGGTCGCGGGGGGGTTCCCCATGCCCATCCAGGGGAGAACATCTCGGGCGCTGGGCAGATAGACCCAGGACAGGGCGCCAATCCATCGCTGGGCACACACTCACTCACACAGACACACTCTAAACGGGGCAATTTGGAGAATTCAATTAACTTGATCCATGTTTTTGGACTGTGGGAGGAAACCGGAGAACCCGGAGGAAACCCACGCAGACACGGGGAGAACATGGAAACTCCACCCAGATGGGGATT
>JAFMOD010000981.1:1037851-1060040 GCA_019802435.1 Corydoras maculifer
GGCAGATACACCCAGGACAGGACGCCAGTCTTTCGGTGGACACACACTCACTCAAACATACACACTCTGTATGGGGCAATTTGGAGAACTTAATTGACCTTGATCCATGTTTTTGGACTTTGGGAGGAAACCGGAGAACCCGGAGGAAACCCACGCGGACACGGGGAGAACATGGAAACTTCACCCAGATGGGGATTCGAACCGGAAATCCCTAGCACTGAGAGGAGAACATGCCAACCACTAAGCCACCATGCCACCCTTAAATATGTAAATCTGAGTTGAAGCTGTTGATATAAACAAACCAACATTTAATGTGAAGTATTTGAAAGACTCCACATAAAGGTGAAGCAGTGTATCGTTCGTGTGAACCGAGTCTTTTTAATGAATCGCTGGAATCGTTTGCATCCTCTTGATACCTTTGTTTACATCTGTTTTAAAGGCTGATCATTAAAATGCAGTTACAAAAGTGGATAGCACCTACTAATGTTTACGGTCCATTAGGAAATAAACTCATCTTGCTGATTACATATGGGGTGAATCAGAATGCTGATTCGTAGTCTAGATTCCAGATGCCTGCATTGATTTTTTCCCCCTGAATGTGCATTCATTTCCTTCTAGACATACTTAAGAACTTTAGGTTAAGCTTTATAAAGTGGGTTAGAAAAAACAAGTTAATTGTGGAATAATTAACATGCGGACATGGAGAGAACATGCAAACTCCTCAAATACAGAGCTTGTTCTTCTATTTCCCAACAGATCCCACTTTATAAATCAAACAAAACAGCTTCCACATCACCTTGATATAAGATTCCCCTGCACACAGCAGCACTAATCACTCTCTCTTTTCGGTGGTTGTAAGAATATAAACCTGCTTTACTAATTAAATTTTAACACTGCAAAGGTACACTAAGATCCCAGAATTCCTATTTCTACTGACTGCTGATTCAT
This sequence comes from Corydoras maculifer, assembly GCA_019802435.1. Lineage (NCBI taxonomy): Eukaryota > Metazoa > Chordata > Actinopteri > Siluriformes > Callichthyidae > Corydoras > Corydoras maculifer. The sequence continues at coordinate 1,038,800 of JAFMOD010000981.1, forward strand.
TATTCTTATTCCCAACCCTATCTGTAACAATTAAACTTAATAAATTGTGACTTAAGTCAGTCTTTATTGGCTGTATGAAGAACATAAAGTCTATTAGAATTACCAGTCCAAAGACTTGAATCACTTCAATACTATAATTCCGACTAAACAGACATTTAATCTCATACTAATCCTGAATGTAAGTGGCAGAAGTGCTTTATTCCAAATTCCCTGGCAGCTTAATAGTTGGATGAGAGGAAGCGAGAGTCTTCTAATCCTTATTTATTTGCTCTTAGGGCTGCACAGAAAATGCTGCAAAACTTGTAGATGGCAAAATGCCTACATTTACACAATTCTTATAAAATAATAATGCTTAAAAATAAGGCTTGTTGATAACTTTAACCCCCCCCCCCCACACACACACCCACGATACTAGTCCCTAGTATAGGATTAAATAGAAGATAATCAGATGAGATTATATTATACTATATGATATTCTGTTGTTACTTCTGATGAATATAATAGTGAACACTTTCATGTTTACGACATTATTTATCCATCCATTATCTTCTGCTTTATCCTATATTAGGGTCGCGGGGGGGTTCCCCATGCCCATCCAGGGGAGAAAGTTTCAGGTGCTGGGCAGATACACCCAGGACAGGGCGCCAATCTATCGCTGAGCACACACTCACTCACACAGACACACTCTATATGGGGCAATTTGGAGAACTCAATTGACTTGTTCCATGTTTTTGGACAGTGGGAGGAAACCGGAGAACCCGGAGGAAACCCACGCGGACACAGGGAGAACTTGGAAACTCCACCCAGATGGGGATTCGAACCGGGTATCCCTAGTGCTGAGAGGAGAATATGCTAAACACTAAGTCACCGTGCCGCCCACATTATTTATTATGTGGATATTTAAAATGCTATATTAATGTTTTCAGAATGATTAACCCCTTTTATGCTGACCTTTCACCAACTCCCATCTGTGGTTTAACATGTAAACTATAACTGGGACACAGTGATGAGACACTCTGCCTCCTCCTAACGCCATGGAACCCATTTATGTTCTAAACCATCTTGCCTGCACAGAATATTCTTTAAAAGCACAGGTTCAGTGACAAATGATGAGTAACGGTTCAGATCCAGGTATGCAGATGTAGAAAGTCGTTAGTTTTCTTAACACTGGCATAACATTGGTTGACCACAAACCCATAACAGGTGTGAGTATAGCACACAGGGTTCATCATTTACAAAGTGCGTCTACTGACATCTCAGAAAACACATTAACTATGTTGTTTGTAGTAATAAATCGGTTGCCTACTGTGGAAATGGTATAGTTTATGCTGGTCCAGCCCATCGATTGGTCCACTCATTGATAGGTTTCTGTCTGCGAGCTCAGGAAATCAAGCCGACCATGTTGTCCTGTGATTCCCGGTGTCATACGTTGTATATGACCTCTGTTGAAGATGACAATAAGTGTGTGCTGATATTAAAAAAAACATGCCAATGCCCTTAGAGAGAAGCCAGGAGGAAAAAAACAATCCGGCCAGTGGAAAGAATTCCTGGTGGGTGTGAAGTCATGTGACTGAAAGCTGATAGGTCTTGGCATTGAGCTCTAACGCTCAGAAGTTGGCAGCATGCGTTACAGTTTCATCACCATCTCGATGTTAACAAGTAAGTAAATAGCTTTGATTTCAGTCCTGGATTCTGAGATCAAATGATATAGTTGCATTAATATTGATGTCTTTGGCAGTGGACAGCATGGTGGACATGAGGGCCAGCCCGTTCTTCACATCGCCATTTTTCCACATCCCGCTGGATCGAGGAGGCTTGACGGTTCTGGTGTGTATGCTCAGTGATGTTCTACACAGTGATTCAGGGATGACCTGGAGATCAAGCCCCGTCATACATACCATACTGAGAGACGGAGCTGGTGGACAGAACCTCATACCTGTTCATTCAATGGGTTCTTCTGAATGGCAAACCTACACCTGCTTTGTGAGTCACAGGAGCACTGCTCGCTTCGTCAGAAGACATTACGCTGGATACCAGAAACGGAGAAAGGGTAAATAAAATAAAATGTTTTTTTAATCTGATCCTAATATTAGCTAAATCTTTGTCTTTAGATGGATCCTATGCAATGTTTTATGACACTAAAAAAAAGTGTTTAGTATGTTCTCCTCTCAGCGCTAGGGATTCCGGTTCGAATCCCCATCTGGGTGGAGTTTCCATGTTCTCCCCGTGTCCGTGTGGGTTTCCTCCGGGTTCTCCGGTTTGCTCAAAAACATGGATCAAGGTCAATTGAGTTCTCCAAATTGCCCCATATAGAGTGTGTCTGTGTGAGTAAGCGTGTGTCCAGCAATAGATTGGCGCGCTGTCCTGGGTGTATCTGCCCAGCACCCGAAACTCTCTCCCCTGAATGGGCGCCCAAAACTTTCTTCCCGTGACCCTAATAGAGGATAAAGTGGAAGATAATGGATGCATGAACAAGGTAAGAATACAGGGGATCCAGGTTCGAATCCTGAGTTGGATGAAGTTTACATGTTCTCCTCGTGTCTGTCTCACACACACTATATGAAGGTCATTTAAAGCAGCCAATTCACCTTTAATCCATGTTTTTGGACTGTGGGATGAAATCAGAGACTTCAGAGAAAGCCCAGTCAGACATGTGGAGACTGCACCTAGTTTTGGGATTCGAACCCGCATCCCCAGCCCTGAGATCTGAGCATGCTAACCACGACACCACCGTGCCGCCCTGAATGTAATACATATACAGTAAATAAAAGTTCCATAATCTGTATTTACTGATCGACCAAACTGCCTTCTTCATTCAGATGTTGGTCATGAGGACGCAGAGGAGCCATGCTCAGAGCATCACAGCGGTTTACCTGAAGGTAAGCTTTAAGCTTGTTGGAGTTTTGGTCTGTATGGGTTTTTGGGCAGTCAGTAAACATGGTCTCAAAGTGAATTGGCTGCTCTACATTGCACCTAGCTAAATTGTCCTCGGTGTATCTGCCCAGCGCCCCAAAGGTTCTGCACTGGCTGGGCATGGGAATCCCCAGCGACTGTAGTAGAGGATTAAGTGAAAGATAACAAATGACATTTTGGTATAAACATGTTAAACTATCTCTAATAGTCAGAAAATAAAAATAATTTCTCTATATAATAACTTTACTATTTTAAATAAATTAAAGAATTGAAGAGGCACGGTGGATTAGTGGTTAGCATGTTCTCCTCTCAGCGCTGGGGGTTCCCGGTTTGAATCCTAATCTGCATGGATCAAGGTCAATTGAATCCTCCAAATTGCCCCATATAGAGTGTGGCTCTGTGAGTGAGTGCGTGCAAAGCGATGCATTGGCGTCCTGTCCGGGGTCTATCTGCCCAGCGCCTGAAATGTTCTCCCCTGGATGGGCTTGGGGAACAACCACCCCCCCCCCCCGCCGCCCTCGTGACCCTATTAGAGGATAACGTGGATGATAATGGACGAATGAAGAATTGAAGAAAACCTTTATTTGAATTATTTGGATATAAGGCTTCGTGCTGTTGAGATTATTATAAATCATATTGATTTTTTAAAGATTATTTCCTTAAACCTGTTTTTTTTATTATATAGTTCTTGTAATATGTTCGAATTTTTCTTTCCGTTAGATCTCAACGTGCGAACTAAAATGTTCCACATCCATCTTCTCAGACTCATCCTCATCAAGACAGCAGTTTTTAACGTCATGATAACAACTCAAGCTGTGATTAAATGAGGAGTATATCATTAGGATCTGATCTACTAACCACATGGTCATTTTCTTTTTAAATAAAAAACTGTCCCTGATTTCGGCAGAACACCTTCCCTCTGTCTACTCTGAAGACCTGAGATCCAAGGGTTCCAACCCACGCTGGGCTGAATCCACTTGTGGGTCTGAAGGAGAACTGGGACGCTGAGTGTGTGTATTGAATGTTGGGGTTTTCTTTAAGCTGGATCTGATAATGAAACCACAGTGTGTGTCAGACACACAGGTGCTACATTATGTGGTGTATAAACATGATGGTATCTAATCACAAATGTACCTCACGTTGTAAAGAGCAGAACAGGTGAAATGTACTAATGACAGCTTTGTAATGTTTTTCTTTTCTTTCTCTTTTTGTCTGGTTGCTTTGTCTCATGAATTATAATGAATTATATAAGTGTTTTTTCCTAAGAAGCCTGTTTTATGTTGGTCTTTATGTTAAACCTACAATAAAAATACATTTCGATTATTTAAACTTCATATTCAAACTGCAAACACTATACATTCATTCATTCATTCATTCATTATCTTCCACTTCATCCTATAATAGGGTCGCGGGGGGGGGGGTTCTCCATGCCAATTCAGGGGAGAACGTTTCGGGCGCTGAGCAGATACACCCAGGACAGGACACCAATCTATCGCTGGGCACACACTCACTCATAGATACACACTCTACATGGGGCAATTTGGAGAACTCAATTGACTTGATCCATGTTTTTGGACTGTGGGAGGAAACCGGAGAACCCAGAGGAAACCCACACGGACACGGGGAGAAGATGGAAACTCCACCCAGATGGGGATTCGAACCGGGAATCCCTAGTGCTGAGAGGAGAACATGCTAACCACAAAACCACCGTGCCGCCATGGATCAATTGAGTTCTCGAAATTGCCCCATATACTGTAGAGTGTGTCTGTGCGAGTGAATGTGTGCCCAGTGATGGATTGGCGCCCTGTCCTGGGTGTATTTGCCCTGCGCCCGAGACGTTCTCCCCTGGATGGGCATGGGGAACCCCCCCACGACCCTAATAGAGGATAAAGCAGAAGATAATGAATAAATGTTCTTATCAACAAGCTTTATCTTCAGTGGATTAAAACTCTGTTCAATCAATCAATTTGTTCCTTTATTTTTTATCTCTATTTTGCAGCATTCATCATTTATTTCTGTCTTAATGTTTTCTGGCTGCACCATACAGTCTGCCCAACAACCGACGCGCTTCTGTTATTTATGCAAAGAACACTGAATAAACACTCACACTCTATAGATAGTATGGATTTTCATTTAATGATTTAAATAAAACACCTTGGTTTCACTCACTGCCTCCAGTACAATACTAAAACACTGTTGTAACAACAACCGCCCACTAGGCGGCAGCACAATCACATTTGAAATATGTCTCAAACAGCAAAGAATAAGGATTTTTTTTCTAACAAAGACACTGGATTCCATAAATAATTTAAGTAGAAACATTGAGCAGTTGCTCTTCACAAAAACAAGATTTCACATACCCCCCCATACACACACACACACACACACACACACACAAAAGATCACAAGACCAAACTCAACAAAGCAATAACACAGGATGAAGCCTTACTTTGCAGGTAATTGCACTCAGACGCCTCGCTCTGCTTTTTTATTTTCTATCGTACAATGAAACAAAGGCTATCTAATACATGACCGTCGGGCACGGCTGACCGGGGATCCGGCCGACCGGGGATCCGGCCGATCAAAGCGATTCCCAGTGTTCCTAATACAATCTAGTACACTAGTCACAGTATGTTAGCAGCTCTTCAGCACTGGCAGTAGTTGTAAAGAAACACAAATGAATTCTACAGTAGCAAGTCGTTGAAAAAGGATGCGGAGGGATCTCTGTTAAGAGAGAGACGGACCGAAGGTTTAGTTTGAGTGTGGGGGCCGAAAGCCGGTGCATGTCCGTCTCGTGGGTTTTGGATTTGTGATCTGACTGAAAGCTGAAAGGAACTGAACTGATCACTGACTTTCTGACATCACGGTTACTGAGCAGACACTTTCACCCCCGTCTGACAGAGATGTGTCCTAAACAGACCTTTAAATCGACGTACAGAGGGGCCGGAAAACTCTGAAACTGATTCCATTCTGCATTTTGAATTTAATATGAATTAAGTCATAAAAGTTGCATTCTGTAAAACTGAATGGCATCTGACAGGGCGGGGTGGCACGTTCGCCTCTCAGCGCCGGGGATCCAGGTTGTCATCCTGATCAGGTTGGCGTTTCCATGTTCCACAAACATGGATTCAAGGTGAATTGGATGCATTTAATTGCCCCTATATAGTAAGTGGGTGTCTGTAAAATAATGTGCACCCAATGGATGGATATATATTCATTCATCCATCCATTATCTTCCACTTTATCCTATATTAGGGTCGAGGGGGGGGGGGGTTCCCCATGCCCATCCAGGTGAGAACGTCTCGGGCACTGGGCAGATAAACCCAGGACAGGACGCCAATCTATCGTTGGGCACACACTCACTCACACAGACACATTCTATATGGGGCAATTTGGAGAACTCAATTGACTTGTTCCATGTTTTTGGACTGTGGGAGGAAACCGGAGAACCCGGAGGAAACCCATGCGGACACGGGGAGAACATGGAAACTCCACCCAGATTGGGATTCGAACCGAGAATCCCTAGTGCTGAGAGGAGAACATGCTAACCACTAAGCCTCGGGGTGGAGGGGAATATAAATTAATATATAAGTGTAAATAAGTGTGCACCCATCCATTGATTAAATGGTGTAATAAGTGTAGTGTGTACCCACTATACAATTAAGTGGAGGATAATGAGGTCCAATTTTAAACCAGGTCCTAATCTGTCTAAACAAACTGAGCGTTTGGTCTAAAAGCACTTTCAGAACTTGGAAAACCTTTTTACTCGTTAAACCTTTTATTGATTAGAAGCCTATAAATTTTAGAACTGGTCTGAAGCGGCTTTCAGCTACATGCTTTCTGTAATGCAGGCATCATTTTGGCTAAACTGATTATCCAAAAGGAAGCCTTCGAGGACATGAAGCCGTAAGTGGCAGGGAAACGTAGCTTACGCTGCGCCACCACCAACGCTGCTGCGCCACCAACGCAACAAACATTCATTCATTTATTCATTATCTTCGTGGGGGGGGGGGTCCATGCCCATCCAGGGGAGAACGTCTCGGGCGCTGGGCAGATACACCCAGGACAGGACGCCAATCCATCACTGGGCACACACTCACTCACACAGACACACTCTATATGGGGCAATTTGGAGAACTTAATTGACTTGAACCATGTCTTTGGACTGTGGAAGGAAACCGGAGAACCCGGAGGAAACCCACACGGACACAGGGAGAACATGGAAACTCCACCCAGATGGGGATTCCAACCGGGAATCCCTAGTGCTGAGAGGAGAACATGCCAACCACTAAGCCACCGTGCTGCCGCAACAAACATTATCCTGAAAAACAGAGCCATGATGGTCTGCATGCCGGGCAACAAAAAAACAAACCGGACTTAACCCCACTGAGCCTCGGTCCTCACAAGGTTTCTTGCTTAAATAACAGCATAACAGAGAGTTTTGTCTTGCCGCTGTTGCTTCGGCTTGCTCTTTGGGGGTTTAAAGGCTTTTCATTCTGAAAAGCTGCTTTGTGACGATGTACTGTTGTAAAAAGCGCTCTATAAATAAATGACTTGAACTTGAACTTAACCTTTTTACAACGTTTACAAGGTTTCCATCAGGACAGTTCATTAGGTGGTAGACCATGACGAGACATGATAGTGAACTGAGTATTATGTCCATCCATTCATTCATTATCTTCTGCTTTATCCTCTATTAGGGTTGCGGGGGGGTTCCCCATGCCCATCCAGGGGAGAACATTTCGGGCGCTGTGCAGATAGACCCAGGACAGGGCACCAATCTATCACTGGGCACACACTCACTCACACAGACACATTCTATATGGGGCAATTTGGAGAACTTAATTGACTTGATCCATGTCTTGGGAATGTGGGAGGAAACCGGAGAACCCGGAGGAAACTCACACGGACACGGGGAGAACGTGAAAACCTCACCCAGATGGGGATTCGAACCGGGAATCCCTAGCGCTGAGAGGCGAACGTGCTAACCACTAAGCCACCGTGCCGCCATTGATTAATTATTAATGATGAATTAATTATTAATGATGAATTAATTATTAATGATGAATTAATTATTAATGATGAATTCACCCAACCTGCAATTATTCAGGCATTAGTTTAAGGATTCGGTCGGGTCAGGAGGCATGACGCAGACGCAGCTGGCCGTAACGCAGCAAACGTCTGCTGAGTCATCAGAGGGACATTATTCATTGGTTTTAAACAGTCATCATAATGTACTCACACTCAGAGAGCCATTTATGTCTACCTCCTATCCCGTCAGCTGACGACCAGGCAGACTGCAATGTCAACAGGAGAGAGAGAGACAGCAAGGGTGACCTCAACTCTGGTCATGTGATCACAGGGTTCCAATTATACCTCTGCCGTCAGGTTGAGCCGTCACATCTGCACTGAATTCAAAATCCCGGTTCGAATCCCCATCTGGGTGGAGTTTCCATGTTCTCTCCGTGTCCACGTGGGTTTCCTCCGGGTTCTCCGGTTTCCTCCCACAGTCCAAAAAACATGGATTCAAGGTCAACTAGTTGATGGCCTCCCTGCGTGTGTTCTCCACTTGTCGTCCATGTTCTCAGTTACACCTTCTATAAAGATGGACTTTGTAGTTCTACAATTCCAGACTGTAGTTCATCTGTGTGTGTTCTACAGTACATACTGTGTACGTCCCCTTTACTCTGTTCTAATGCTCAGAACCCCAATAGTACCACCACAGAGCAGGAGTTATTGGGTTGGTGGTCCAGGTTTGAATTCTGGGTGGAGTTTCCATGTCCTCCCCGTGTCTGTGTGGGTTTTCTCCAGGTTCTCCGGTTTCCTCCCACAGTCCATAAACATGGATTTAAGTTAAAATGGTTGATATTAATTGCCCCATATAGTGTATATTTCCAAATTTCCAAGTGACTGTGTGCTCAGTGATAGATTTGCGCCCCCCCCCCTCCCCGCAACCCTATTATAGGATTAAGCGGAAGGGATAATGGAGGGATGGATTATCATAAGATGCACAGTGGCTTAGTGGTTTAGCATGTTCTCCCGGTTCGAATCCCCATCTGGGTGGAGTTTCCATGTTCTCCCCGTGTCCACATGGGTTTCCTCCGGGTTCTGGAAACATATTATGCAATGATAAGAATTATTTTTTTTATTTTAGTGTGCTAGTAGGCGGCACGGTGGCTTAGTGGTTAACATGTTCTCCTCTCAGCACTAGGGATTCCCGGTTCGAATCCCCATCTGGGTGGAGTTTCCATGTTCTCCCCGTGTCTGCGTGGGTTTCCTCCGGGTTCTGCGGTTTGCTCCCACAGTCCAAAAACATGGATCAAGGTCAATTCTCCAAATTGCCCCACATAGAGTGTGTGTCTGCGTGTGTGAGTGAGTGTGTGCCCAGCGATATATTGGCGCCCTGTCCTGGGTGTATCTGCCCAGCTCCCGAAACGTTCTCCCCTGGATGGGCATAAGGAACCACCCCCCCCCCCCCGGGACCCTAATATGGGATTAAGCGGAAGATAATGGATAATCATTAGATCTACTAAACATCAGGGATGCGTTTGGAAGGTTGGGATCGGTTCAGCCGGGGACTCTTTGCTTTGTGTAGACGGCGGAGCGTAATCCACTCAGACTGAATTTATGAAACACACGCTCATCTCTGGAATATTTGGCCGTCTGGATTTAGTCGAGCCAGAACGTGGATAATCTGATTGTCGCTGATGAAACGCAGGACTGAATGAAATGCAAATGAAAGCTGGCTGCTGGATGAACAACAGAGCTGCGCGTCACGGCGCTGAAACGTCGGCCGGGTTCGTCTGAACGCCTCGGTGCCGAAGCCCAAAGCGGTCGAGACACTGAACTACGAACGATACGGGATTTAAAGATCCCTCTGACGTCACGTGACAACGTCACGGAAACGCTCAGCGTCATGTGGCGTTACGGTAAACGTGCTCTATGTACAGACACGCGAAGGCTTTGAAGAGAAGCGCATGGGGTTGAGACCAGCTATCCGAGGCCCTCTACTGGAAGTTCTAGAAACACTGTTCTGTAGTCGCAACATAAAAGAATAAAGTGCTTCCACTCAGACGTCCTCTCCTCAGGATGACAAACGAAAAAAAAAAAAAAAGAACAAATCACGAGTGTACAAAATGTACCGACCGCCCCGGCGCTCCTTAATAACGTCATGTACAGAAAATTTACATACAGATACAAATACAAACGAGCGGCTCCGGCGTCCTTATGCACAATATGTACAGGTGGCGTTGCCCAGGACATCGTCCCGCATTTGGGGGATGATTATACGAAGTCAGAAGCTGTAGAGTTTACAAAAAGGCAGCGAATAAGCAAAGCAGAAGTGCATTCAGGCCCGCCGCCGGTCTCCAGCCGGCATGGGAGCGCGGGAAAATGTGCCAGCGCTCCCTCTCGGGATGCAGCGCCTCCACGTCCTTGAGGGCGCTGTAAGCGGCGGCGGTGAAGTTGGCGTCGCCGGTGGTGAGCAGGTCGAAGACGCACGAGTGAAAGTAGATATCCTGGATGTGGAGCTGCTCGCTGCACTTCCTCGACGCACTCTCGAGACTGAAGGCCTTCTGAGGAGGAAGGTGAGGGAGAGCGGGAGCGCCGCCCTGCTGAAGGCTGAGGGCCGGCAACTCAATGCGCTCCGAGGCGGGGCAGCCGTTCACGCACAGCTGCAGGTCCTGCGTGTCGTCGTAGGCCATGGCGAGCTCGTGCGGCATCCGCACGGCCAGCGTCAGGTAGCGGCCCAGCTGGCGCACCACCACCGTCACGCCGATGTAGGCGGCGTGAAGTTCCACGTGGCGGCCTGCCAGCTTCTCCAGGACCACCAGGCTGCGCCTGTCGCTGTGGCCGCCTATCACGGTGCCGTCCACGAACGCCGCTGGCAGGTCGTCGGTCACCGCCTGGTACACCTTCTGCTCGGTGCAGTCCTGATACGGTTTGAAGATTATTGTGATCTGTAAATGGAAACATACCACACGATTAAAATCTGTTTTTAATTTCATACCATTAATGAAAATAGAGATTAATAGAATCAGCGAGACCATTCCGGATCGGCACTAACCCTGTTGCGGCTGTTGGATGTAAATTGTGTTCTGTAATACGGTCACTAGATGGCATTTTTATTGGTAGAGCAGTGTTTCTCAAACTGTGAAACTCTATGGCATGCCAGATAATGGTATGGACATGCACTACATTCTTTTTCTGGTGTATTTTATAAACTGCGTTCTGTAATTTGGCCACTAGATGGCATTGTATTTGATTGTTCGAGAAACTGGAAACATATTATGCAATGATAAGCATACATTTTTTTTATAGTGTGTTAGTAGGCAGCACGGTGGCTTATTGGTTGAGCATGTTCTCCTCTCAGCACTAGGGATTCCTGGTTGGAATCCCCATCTGGGTGGAGTTTCCATGTTCTTCCCGTGTCCGCGTAGGTTTCCTCCGGGTTCTCCGGTTTCCTCCCACAGTCCAAAAACATGGATCAAGGTCAATTGAGTTCTCCAAATTGCCCCATATAGAGTATGTCTGTGTGAGTGAGTGTGTGCCCAGCAATGGATCGGTGTCCTGTCCTGGGTGTATCTCCCCAGCGCCTGAAACGTTCTCCCCTGGATGGGCATGGGGAACCCCCCCCCGCCCCGACCCTAATATAGCATAAAGCGGAAGATAATGAATGAATGAATGAATGAATGAATGAATGCCCAGCCTCTTGTTCCTTAGTGCTTTATTACACGGGTGCATCCCCACCGTTTGGCATAAGGTCCGATTTTTAAAGCCACTTCATCCACACTTGACCTCCAGCACTGAGTTTTCAGCATTCAGTCCAAAGAAATCCCCACAAAACATTTGGCTAAATGTTCAGCATCCTCCATAGCCTGCAAATGCACTGCACGGGTTTCGAGTCACCCCATCCCAAAACGTGTTAAAGAAGGAAAAGCCTGCTGACTAACAAGATGTGTGGCGTTACATTAGTGCAAGATGAATGCAAGCTTTGTTCCCATGACATGGATGAAAAATGACCACTAACTGGCCATTAGGTGAGGCAGCTGAAAGGGCCTCAGTTCGGCAGTGTGTGCTAATAATTATGGGCCAACGTTAATAACACGGCTCCCCCCTCGAAAGTCACGAGGTCACAAATGAGAGGTGGTTAGTGTAAGGACTGCCCCGCTAAGTTTTACACTTCAGACTTGGCAGTGGATGAGTTACTGTTCTGTCAGTTCAGATAGAACCAATAAAATTAAAGAATGCAGCTGGAATATCTGGAAAATCTAGAACTTCTGTCATCGGAATACAATATGACATTAAACATCCTTACTGTGCTGAAGAAGTGTGTGTGTGTGTGTGTGTGTGTGTGTGTGTGTGTGAGCTGTATATGTGTGTGTGAGCTGTATATGTGTGTGTGAGCGCATTATAATGTATTATGAGTATTAAAATCATTTTTGTAAACTTTTAAGGTGTAAACTTTAAGGTTAGCATTAGTTGTTATGTTTAGGGATCTTTTAATGAAATTAATAGACCTCCTTAAAATGCATACCAAACTGTGTGTCGTGATTTCTGATCGGGATTTTGTGTGTGTGTGTGCTTGTGTGTGTGCTTCTGTGTGTGTGTGCTTGTGTGTGTATGTGTATATGTGTGTGTGTGTGCTTCGGTGTGTGTTTGTGCTGGGTGTGTATGTGTGTGTGTCTGTGCATGTGTGTGCGTGTGTATGTGTATGCTTCTGTGCGCGCGTGTCTGTAGGTGTGTATGTGTGTGTGTTTGTGTGTATGCTTCTGTGTGTGTAAGTGTATGTGCGTGTGTGTTTGTGTGCATGTGTATGTGTGTGCTTGTGTGTGTGTGTGTGCATGTGTGTGTATGCTTGTGATTGTGTGTGTGTGTGTGTATGTGTGTGTGTGCTTCTGTGTGTGTATGTGTATATGTGTGCGTGTGTGTGTGCTTGTGATTGTGTGTGTATGTGTGCGTGTGTGTATGTGTGTGTGTGTGCTTCTGTGTGTGTGTTTCTGTGTGCTTGTGATTGTGTGTGTGTGTGTGTGTGTGTGTGTTTGTGTGTGTGTGTGTGTGAGGTCTGACGGCCATATGCTTGGAAAACTAGAGACAGAGCCTTCTTTCACAGCCACCTTATTTAGGGTCACGCCGCGGCGCAGCTATATCCCGGTCATTAACGTTTCATAGACACGGTAGTCACAAGTGTTAGTCACAAGACCCGATCACTGTGCTTTGTTCCAGCAGCACCTGCGAACACTCGGCCAAATTAAACAGCTCTCACACTTCTCACATCTTTCCCTTCAGCTGATTTAAGCTGCATTTTCAATTAAAATGTAAGAAAAGTGCTGATAAAATAATCTCAACCTCATTATTCATTCATTATCTCCCGCTTCATCCTCTATTAGGGTCGCGGGGGGGTTCCCCATGCCCATCCAGGGGAGAACGTTGGGCAGATAGACCCAGGACAGGGTGCCAATCCATCGCTGGACACACACTTACTCACACGGACACACTGTATATGGGGCAATTTTGAGAATTCAATTGACTTGATCCATGGTTTTGGACTGTGGGAGGAAACCGGAGAGAACATGGAAACGTCACTCGGATCGGGATTCGAACCTGAGAACTTTGACTCAAACCTCTATTAGGCTTATGGGGGAGGGATGATTTGGGTGCTGGGCAGATCCACCCGGGACAGGTCGCCAATCCGTCACTGCGCACACACTCACTCATACAGACACACTATATCAGGGGCAATTTATAGCCAATCCACCATGACTGTTATTGGACTGTGGGAGGAAACCGAGAACCTGGAGAAAGCCCACATGGACAGAGGGAGAACATGCAAACCTGTTATAAAAATATCAGCTCACCTTATTGGTTGCTGTGGCACTTGAGCCGTGCACCACCGGCACGTTCGTCACCTGCAGCGACAGGTAATTGTTATCGATGAGCGGCCACGCCCCTTCCACCTTACACGTTTGAAACTGGTCCTTAAACGTCCTAAGGTGCGGGTCGCCGAACAGGCCGCAGAACAGGGAGTTGGGCCGGGGGTGTTCTGCCGTCCCGGGAAGCCCCACCCCTGTGGCGGTGGGCAGGGCCTGCTGATGATGGAACCGGCTATGGTAGTTGCAGGGCTCTACGGAGACCTCCGGGTGCGTGGAGGACGTGGGACCGTCTTTGGAGCAGTTCCTCTGGCTCATGAGGTCGCTGATGCCCAGCACGGCCGAGTGGAAGACCAGATTGCCCCTGCAGCTTTTGGCGGTGCGGTGAGTGCAGCCTGAGTAAGCGCGCAGAGCCTTGCAGAACTCGGCGTCGAAGCCATCGAGAGCGGGACTCAGGTGAGACGTCAGCGAGACAAAGTCAGTGGTGCACTTCTGGATACGGCACTGCGGAGTCTGCACCTGACCTTCTCCTGCACAAAACCAGAACGGCAGAACGTATTAACACTCAATACATTTATTCATTATCTTCCACTTTATCCTCTATTAGGGTCGGAAGGGGGGGGGGGTTCCCCCATGCCCATCCAGGGGAGAACGTTTCGGGCGCTGGGCAGATACACCCAGGACAGGACGCCAATCTATCGCTGGACACACACTCACTCACACAGACACACTCTATATGGGGCAATTTGGAGAACTCCATTGACTTGATCAATGTTTTTAGACTGTGGGAGGAAACCGGAGAACCCGGAGGAAACCCCCACGGACACGGGGAGAACATGGAAACTCCACCCAGATGGGGATTCGAACCGGGAATCCCTAGTGCTGAGAGGAGAACATGCTAATCACTAAGCCACCATGCCGCAACGTATTAACACTCAATACATTTATTCCTAAGATATGAACCAGTCAAAAGTTAGGCCACGCCCCCTTCTTCTTGCTCCACTGTCTATTTCCTCCACTTATCATATAGATGGACTTTGTAGTTTTATAATTCCAGACTGTAGTCCATCTGTGTTCTTTGTTGTTGTTAGTCCCCTGTTGGTTCTCTGTTTTCTGTTGGTCAGGAGCATCACAGAACAGGTATCATTTGGGTGGTGGATTGTTTATTGTCAGTTCTGCAGTGACACTGATGTGGTGAGGGGGTTTTAGTGCAGCAGTGCTGCTGGAGTTTTATTTAAACACCTCAGTGACACTGCTGGGATAGGACTAATACACCCACCAAATAACCCCTGCTCTGTGGTGGTACTATTGGGGTTCTGATCATTAGAACAGAGTAAAGGGGACGTACACAGTATGTACTGTAGAACACACACAGATGAACTACAGTCTGGAATTGTAGAACTACAAAGATACACACACTATAAAGGGCAATTCAGAGCATTCAAAATACCTTAAATGCACTGTGGAAGGAAAAAGAGATAAACTAGAGAACCTGAAGGAAACCCACAGGAACACGGGGAGAACATGAAAAAATCCACCCAGATTCAGATTCGAACCTGGATCCCCAGCGCTGCAAGGTGAACATGTTCTAAGACCCCGTGACCCTCCCTAATTTTGTCCATGAATCCGTACTGGGGATAGGGATTCCCACTTCTAATCCCAATCTGGGTGGAGTTTCCATGTTCTCCCAGTGTCCGCGTGGGTTTCCTCCGGGTTCTCCAGGTTCCTCCCACAGTCCAAAAACATGGATCAAGGTCAACTGAATTCTCCAAATTGCCCCATATAGAGTGTGTTTGTGTGAGTGAGTGTGTGCCCAGCGATCGAAACCTTCTCCCCTGGATGGGCATGGGGAACCCCCCCGTGACCCTAGTAGAGGATACTGCAGAAGATAATGAATGTATGCATGAACTTTCTGCACTATATGATTCTTTTGCATCAGTACTGTATAATTCTAATTAGTCTTTTTTAATTAGAGAAGGCTGGGATACATTTACATTTGGTCATTTATTGGACACTTTTATCCAAAGTGACTTACAAGGTGAGCACAGGGTTAATCACAACATCCCTGGAGCAATGAGGGTTAAGGGTCTTGCTCAAGGACCCACATTGGTAACTTCAGTGGACCTGGGATTTGAACCACCAACCTTCAGATTGATAGTCCAACACCCTGACCACTGAGCTACCACACCCTATATACATGACTGAATGACGTATAGACAGCCTTCAAGGAAATTATTCCTCCACTTAGCCAACATGGGAATAACATGCAAACTCCTCACTGAAAGACCTGATCCACCTTCAAATTCCATGTTCCACAGTTTAATGATGGCGGTTTCTTTCAGACTAAACTCCAGAACCTTTTGAAAAATAAATTCAGAGATGAAATATTCGGTGTGATTTGTGGTAGATTGATGGATCCACCCTGAGTTCTGATTGAGAGCGAGGTTTCCCGTTTGCAGAGCGTGCTGTGAGGTCAGGTATGTGCAAACATTTCTCCGTACGTCCCGGATCTGTCCAAACGAGATCTGCTGTAGCGAGGGTGTGCCCTGCGTAAGCATTTCCTCAAGGTCAGATTCCTCGACTTGTTTTAGAATGCGGGGCACGGGCAGGCGGTGGCCTCAACGCCGAGCCGGGTGTGAAATCTGCTCTTATCATTAAAGGAGCTGTTTTATTGCACCAATAAGATCAAATGAAACAGAAGCTCAGAGAATATAAAAGATAAGACACGGCCACAGCAAACACTTCAGACTGGACCAACGCCAGTCCTCAAACTGAGGCCCTTATCGGTCGCAGCACTCACTGCATGACGATGTATATTTGAACTGGGGATAAATATTTAGACCGATTCAATAGGCTTATATTGAAACACTTCACGACGCAAGAATGCCCCATCTCTCGAACCCTGAGCCACTCGGCTCTTTGGGAGATCAAACAGAAATGGGGGGCGGCACGGGGGCTTAGTGGTTAGCACGTTCGCCTCTCTGCGCTAGGGATTCCTGGTTCGAATCCCCATCTGGGTGGAGTTTCCATGTTCTCCCTGTTCTCTGTTGGTCAGGAGCATCACAGAACAGGCATCATTTGGGTGGTGGATTGTTTATTGTCAGTTCTGCAGTGACACTCTATATGGGGCAATTTGGAGAATTCAATTGACCTTGAGGGTGGCACGGTGGCTTAGTGGTTAGCACGTTGGCCTCTCAGCACTAGGGATTTCCGGTTTGAATCCCCATCTGGGTGGACTTTCATGTTCTTCCTGTGTGGGTTTCCTCCGGGTTCTCCGGTTTCCTCCCCCAGTCCAAAAACATGGATCAAGTCAATTGAGTTCTCAATTTGCCCCATATAGAGTGTGTGTGTGAGTGTGTGCCCAGTGATGGATTGGCGCCCTGTCCTGGGTGTATCTGCCCAGCGCCCAAAACATTCTCTCCTGGATGGGCATGGGGAACCCCCCCACGACCCTAATAGAGGATAAAGTGGAAGATAATGGATGGATGGAAACCGAAATGGGGGGAGGCTTGTTATTGATCATACGCTCTTCACACTCGCAGCACTTGCCCACGTTACCCGGAGATGAGACGGCACAAAATAAAACGCGAGGGGGGCGAGAACCGAGAAACATCACACGCCATTAGATGCGACCTGCTGGAGCATGAGCCAAGTGCATTACCTCAGAGTGAGAGAGGAAGAAATGAAAGAGTGAGAGGCCTTTCATAATCTGATATGGCTCCGGCCTCTCCATTAACACGCCTGTAATGACTCAATCTCGCGCTGCGAGCGGCCTCCCGCCGCAGCCTGCCAAGTGCAGCCCATTCAAATACGTCTGATTTGATTATCAGATGATGGCGCAGAGCGGCCAGCGGTGGAAGAGCGGCCCACCTCCACTGCGGCCGGCATGACGAAGCACGGCGGGGTTGGGTTTCAGCGACAGGCTGTAAAACAATATGGAAGCCCTGTTGTGGTACAAAGGCAAGGCAGAGAGAAGAGTCTGTTTGCAGAGGGTCTAAGAAAAGCACCGATGGAGATCACGTTTTCGGGGTGTAATAGTAGACGGCGTTCTAGAACGAGCTATTGCTTTAGTTCTGAATAGCTTGTTTTATGGAGAGAACGTTTCGGGCACTGGGCAGATACACCCAGGACAGGGCGCCAACCTATCACTGGACACACTCATTCACACAGACACGTGCACAAACACACTCTATATGGGGCAATTTGGAGAATTCAATTGACTTGATCCATGTTTTTGGACTGTGGGAGGAAACCGGAGAACCCGGAGGAAACCCACACGGGCACCAGGAGAAAATAGAAACTCCACCCAGTTTGGGATTCGAACCGGGAATCCCTAGTGCTGATAGGAGAACATGCTAAACCACTAAGCCACCGTGCCGCCCACCTGAACAAATAATGATGGAAATTCATCCAGACACTTAATAAAGCCAGAGGGCAAACATGAGATAAGGACATAAGGATAAGAAACGTGTCTGATGTTCACAAAAACTGGCTTTGATTGCCACACTTACACAACAATGGCATTTTCAGTGTCCTCATAACTCATAACACACATTTTGTCTGATTCATTTAAATAGCAACGCTGCGTGTGAATACATCTACCCCAGTGGGTGTGGCAATCTCGAAATGAAGTATGTGTACTATTCTGGGTGGTCCCCAATACCCATCCAGGGGAGAATGTTTCGAGGGCTGAGTAGATCCAGGAAACAGCGGGGGCATACATACACATACACTCACACAGACACAAACCAACGATATTGGGGCAATTTAGACGGGGCAATTTTGAGCAGCCAGTGGTATGGATTTATTGCTCAAATGGTGCACGGTGGCTTAGTGGTTAGCATGTTCTCTCAGCGCTAGGGATTCCTGGTTCGAATCCCAATCTGGGTGGAGTTTCCATGTTCTCCGCATGGGTTTCCTCCGGGTTCTCCAGTTTCCTCCCACAGTGCAAAAATATGGATCAAGGTCCATTGAATTCTCCAATTTGCCCCATATAGAGTGTGTTTGTGTTTTTGTGTGAGTGAGTGAGTGTGTGTCCAGTGATAGATTGCCCCCCTGTCCTGGGTGTATCTGCCCAGCTCCCGAAACGTTCTCCCCTGGATGGGCATGGGGAACCTAATAGAGGATAAAGTGGAAGATAATGGATGGATAGATGATTCAACACTGTACAGCACTTTGTTGCAGCCGTTGTTGTTTTTAAAGAGCTTTATAAATAAAATTGAATTGAGTTGAGTTATTAATTAATTAATTAATGTGTTTTATTACTGTTTCTTTTGAGATGTTGCTAATTTCCTGGAGGTGTGGTCAGCTCTTCATAAGGTTCTGCTGAAGCACGGCGGCTACGACAATTACTGAATGGAACCTGGAGTTCTATTGGACTGGGGTCCTGCAGGACGCCCTCAATGGACTTATATAGCTTTCCAATTGTTAAATACGGGTCACATGATCACCTCACAATCTGTCAGTGTCCTACACTGTTGATGCTGTCGGCAGCTCAAGGAGGATGAGTCCTCTACTGGTCTTGGTTTCTTCCTTAAAATAACAACACAACAGGGAGTTTTTTCTTGCCACTGTCGCTTCGGCTTGTTCTTTGGGGCTTTTAAGGCTTATAAAACTGTCGATGTGCTATTGTAAAAAGCGCTCAATAAATAAATTACTTAAACCTTAAATAACTTACATTTACATTTGGTCATTTATTGGACGCTTTTATCCAAAGCGATTTACAAGGTGAGCACAGGGTTGATCACAACATCCCTGGAGCAATGAGGGTTAAGGGTCTTGCTCAAGGACTCACATTGGTATCTTCAGTGGACCTGGGATTTGAACCCCCAACCTTCTGATTGACAGCCCAACGTCCTGACGTACTTGAAGTTGAGGATGCTGAGCTTCATCATTAAGACATCTGAACAGATCCAGATGAGCTGCAGGTTAACGGTTCAGAGCGGACATCTTAATGCTGTTGGGAACCCGTCGTTAATGGGCACGGCGGGTTAATGGGCTCGGAAGTAGCTTTCCTCGACGTGCCAGCATTTGGGCTGTATCGGGTTACCATAGTGAATCCTAGCCGTAATGTGGTGTGGTGCACATTGTGATGCTTCTGCACATGCTCGCAGGTGATAATGATTCAGGGAAGGTCACTAGTCAGGGCACTGGACCGGCGGGATACCAGCAGCACGTAACCGCATTAGCCGGCCGTGCCACACGTCTGCTCACTAACAGAAGGCCTTTTTAGCCTGCCTCCACATGACCCTGTCTCCTAGCACACTCACGCGCCTCCAGCACCTCAGCCAGCTGCGGTGGTGGGGCATCTGCGAGGCGATGCATGTGGAGAACATTCCGATGGTAACGCGATGGGCTCGTTTCACGGTTTCTGTGCAGGACAGCAGACTGTGATCTCCGCCTCAGATAAACAGATGCATGCAGTTAATCACCTGCCATTCTTCCTTTTTTAAGTTGTTTAAATATAATGGCTTTATACAACACAACGTTAAGAGAGCACAACAACAAGCCACCGGTCACAATGTTCTGGAAAGTTCTCACTGCTGGGACTTTAACAATTAGTTATTTTATTATTAATTCTGACCAATCGACTGAATGCTATCACTTTAGAGTAATATCTTTCTGTATGGCAGGATTAACGAGCTTATACATTACAGAACACGACAAACTATTTGTTGTTATAGGTTCTCATTATTTGCTGTGGAATCCCACGCTGCCGCCTCTGAATAAATAAATCGACTTATTTTAAAAGTGCATCTGTTAAAATGATCTGTTTAATAATGTGTGTGTTATCTCTCACGTTCATCCATGCATTCATCAGCTTCTCCTTTCACATGAATTAAAGTTCAGTAAGACGACACACAACAGATTTATCGTAAGTCCAAAATCCTCACAAATTGGGAAATGGTTCTAAACATTGCCATCTGCAATCAAACGTCCAGGTCCAATGGTTGGGCAGTAATCCAAAACAGGAGGAGTTTCCCAAACGTGCACAGAAGCGTCCCTCACACATGGGAAAGGGATTTATGGGAGAGCAATTTCAGGGGTCACCGAATCTCCACATCTGGAGTTACACGCCACTTCGATGCCAAGAAACCATATGGAAGACATTTTATTCTTTTTGTCATCTCACCACAAAGACGAGCGCACAGCCAAACACGGAAACACAAGAACGTCACTCATGAGCTTTACCGACGTTGCATTTTAAAACTGGAGCCTTCGGTATGAAGTGGAACTGCCCCAAAACATTTCGAGTGCTGGGCATTTCGAGTGCTGTGCAGATACACCCAGCCAAACACAGTAACACAAGGACGTCACTCATGAGCTTTTTAGACGTTGCATTTCAAATCTGGAGGCTTTGGTATGAAGTGGAACAAAACTTTAGGACCAGACTTGTTTTTGGAAGTTTGGGAGCGTTCGGTTGAAGGAGCATTGCTGAGCTCAGATGATGGTGGACACAC
>JAFMOD010000981.1:1069402-1102493 GCA_019802435.1 Corydoras maculifer
GCGGAAGAGAATGAATGAATGAATGAATGAATGAATATACACACACACACACTACAGCATTTTATGGTGAAATGATGCATTAAACATAAAAATTATTTTAAAAACATTAAAAATCGAAGCATTATTGAAATATCTGTGTATAAATGTGTGTAACACGCCGCTCGTCTCTCGCTGCAGAGCGTTTTAAAGTTATTTTTAGAAGTGGGTCTTGTTTCAGAGGATCGGCGCTTTGTGTTCAGATGTAAGTGAACCTCTGTGTTCGCTGGCGAATCGACTCCATGAACTCAACTAAAGAGTCGTTTGAATGAACCGAATCATTTCGCCTTTGCGTCCCAGCAATAAATTCCGCTTTTTACCAGAAAGTTTTTCTAAACGCATTAGATAATTAAATATTAATATTAAAATGTAACCATTAAGTTAAGTGAAGAAAACTTGCAATTAAAGGACATTTAAATCATGTATAGCCTGCGATTGAAGCGATAAGATCTAATTTTTACATAAACAAAGTGATTTGTGTTAATAACGTCGTAAATAATAACATAACAATAAAATGTTTTTTTAACAAAACAAAAATATGGAATTCACATAAAACACCATTTACAAACAAAGTTGTAACCATTTTCAAATGTTGAAAAACTCGAATTTAGAAGTTTAATTAATTCACTTTAACTATTCATTCATTCATTCATTATCTCCCGCTTCTCCTATATTAGGGTCGTGGGGGGGGGGGGGGTTCCCCATGCCCATCCAGGGGAGAACGTTTTGGGCGCTGGGCAGATAGACCCAGGACAGGGCGCCAATCCATCGCTGGGCACACACTCACTCACACAGACACACTCTATATGGGGCAATTTAGAGAATTCAATTGACTCGATCCATGTTTTTGGACTGTGGGAGGAAACCGGAGAACCCGGAGGAAACCCACGCAGACACAGGGAGAACATGGAAACCCCATCCAGATGGGGATTCGAACTGGGAATCCCTAGTGCTGAGAGGAGAACATGCTAACCACTAAGCCACCGTGCCGCCCCACTTCAACTATTACAGACAAAATGAGTAAAAAGGAATAAAACAATATTAGCTACATTTAAACCTATTAAAATATTAATTAAACATAAAAAAACAGGATGGCATAACAACCAGTGGGTCACATCACCCTGTTTTCATTTTTCACCTCATCTCATTATCTTTTATTTAAACCAGAAAACCCAGAGGAAACCCACGCAGACATAAGAACATTGAAACGCCACACAGAGCAGGATTCAAATTTCCTAACAATTGGTAGCAGAGGATGATTGAAGAACGTTGATTGCAGTGCAGAGAATTGAGTCCTATTGAATAAATTAGGATTCAAATATGGATCTGTAACTGAGAGGCAGATGTGAAAACCTCTACACCATCGTGCTGCCCCGTCCTTCAATTTATTTTAGAGTTGTTAGAGTTAGATTACACCTAGAACATTTCCATCCATCCATTATCTCCCGCTTTCTCCTCTATTAGGGTCGTGGGGAGTTCCCCATGCCCATTCAGGGGAGAAAGTTTCGGGCGCTGGGCAGATACCCCCAGGACAGGACGCCAATCTATCACTGGGTACACGCTCACTCACATACACACTCTATATGGGGCAATTTGGAGAACTCAATTGACTTGATCCATGTTTTTGGACTGTGGGAGGAAACTGGAGAACCCGACGGAAACCCACGTGGACACGGGGAGAACATGGAAACTTCACCCAGATGGGGATTCGAACTGGGAATCCCTAGTGTTGAGAGGAGAACATGCCAACCACTAAGCCTAGAACATTTGTTGGTCTAATTAAATTTATCAAAATGAATAAAAGTAAACAAACTAAAAATAATCTCCAAAACCAGATATGAGTGCTTTAATGTCCTGGAATGTTTTCTCATAAACCATTGGTCAGGTTATTAGTCAGCAAGCACGACATTAAAACCAGGGTTCTATTAAAGATGAAAACAGATCAGTTTTGTAGTTCTGCGGCTGAAACTGAAACAGTTGTGCTGCAGAGATAGCATGTGAAGGATTCATGAAAGATTTGTATTCTTTAATCGGCTTTGCGCTGACAGCTTGAAGGGCCATCCAAACCTCTCCTCAGCGCTATGCACAGAGCGCTCTCTCTCAGGACTCAAAAATCAGACCCAATAAACATTCTGACATGGCCTATTTAATGGATTATCCCTTATCCGTGAAACTTCTGAGCTCACAGTCTGAAACTCTGAACTGAAGCTGGTTAGTTATGGCGAGCATATGTAGATGGCAGGCTAGCCAGCCATAGATTACTGCCCCAGAGTGGGGCAGAAAATGACAAAGTGTTAATTCTTTATTGATTATCTGATGTAAATTGCAGATGTTGGTAGGTTGCCTCCTTATTGCCTACAGTGCAGTTTTGTTTGTAGCTGGTAGAATCCACTCTGTTCAAACATTGTTTAGACATCCATCCATCCATCCATCCATTATCTTCTGCTTTATCCTCTATTAGGGTCGCCGGGGGGTTCCCCATGCCCATCCAGGGGAGAACGTTTCAGGCACTGGGCAGATACACCCAGGACAGGGCACCAGGACATCACTGGGCTCACACTCACACAGATACACTCTATATGGGGCAATTTGGAGAACTCAATTGTCTTGATCCATGTTTTGGACTGTGGGAGGAAACTGGAGAACCTGGAGGAAATAAAAAGTTTAAATGGGTCATATATAGATGTTTTAATATGATCTCAAATTCACTTAGTATCACAGAATGTGCCAAGTAACAAATAATATACAGATAAATGAGTTGGCTGACTAATTATATATATATATATATATATATATATATATATATATATATATATATATATATATATATATATATATATATATATATATATAATGTACCCATTCAGTGAAAAACATTTTAAACAAGGCAGTTGTGCTGGACAAAAAGACCTTTATCTCAGAGATATTTACTGGGGTTAAGATGAGTTCACTGGGCAGGCATCACCAAAACCAAACTTATTAAACCATGTCTTTATGAACCTCACTTCTTCATGCAAAGCCACAATGAAACTTAAGAATGTCTTACAAACCAGCAAAAAAGAGAGAGATTGGGAAAAGATGTTGTTTTTTAGTTTTTAAATCCAGCGTTGATGCTCCCCCACCATCATCTGCTCCACCACCATCTCCACCCAGATATTTTTAACCGAATAAATCCCATCCATCCATTATCTTCAACTTTATCCTCCACTAGAGTCACGGAGGGTTCCCCATGCCCATCCAGGGGAGAACGTTTCGGGTGCTGGGCACATACAACAAGAACAGGGCATCAATCAATCACTGGGCACACTCACTCACAGAGACACACTCTATATGGGGCAATTTGGAGAATTCATTTGACCTTGATCCATGGGAGGAAACCGGAGAACCCGGAGGAAACCCACGAGGACACAGGTAGAACATGGAAACTCCACCCAGATGGGGATTCGAACCGGGAATCCCTAGTGCTGAGAGGAGAACATGCTAACCACTAAGCCACTGTGCCACCCTGAATAAATCCCATTAAATAAAATAAATAAAAATAAAAACAAATGACTCGCATATTTGGTTATGAAATAAACAGTTATGATAAGAATATTCTATTCTGTTAATGAGTTTACGTGTCTGTTCGTGGTCTGCTCTTACCCTCAGGTTTATTTAATACAAATGCAGGGAAAATATGTTCGACTCAAATCTGCAACAAACACGAATGAAGAAATTCTAGAAGTTGCTGGAATTCGGGCATGAGCGGTCTCCTTTAGATTTACTTGTATATTTTGGGTCGTTGCCGTTTCGTCGCGTCCAACTTCTATCAAGCTTCAGACAATAAACTATTACCCAGACGTTTTCCAGTAAAAGGTTTTGATGCATTGTTAAATAAAGTGCTCCCTCAGTGATTGTGAGCAGTTGAGGCCTCGAGGCCGAAAAGCCCAGCTTTCAGAATGGAATGTAGGTTTGGTCCTCAGCACCTTCATTCATCGTGCACATTTCAGAATTTAAAGGATTATTTCTGTTATAATCCAAAAAAGATCAGATCCAAACATTATGGCATTATCACAGCAGGTTTAATGGCAGCACTGTGGATTCTTATTACAATACTGGGGTAATAATCAGGTAGTAAAATGCCCTGATGCCCCGGGGCTGATCATCATGATGACGTGAATTTAAAAACCCACTGCTCACACAAAAAAATATAACAATGCTAGAGAACAGTATTCAGTGGCATTGTTTCGATGATCTTCAGCCCAATATTTAGTTCCATGCAGAGGTGCATACGTTTTTGCCTGAGACTTTGTGTTAATGTAACCCCATGAGGTTGGATGGGCATGGGGAACCAGAAGAGGTCATTTTGGGCCATGGACAGGGTGCCACTCTATCACTGGGCACACATTCACTCAATTACACACACTATGTAGGGGGCAACCTAGAGCAGCCAATGCACCTTGAATCCATGTTTTTGGAATGTGGGTGGAAACCAGATCAGGATTCCAACCTGCATCCTCCAGTTAGGCGGACACACTAACTACTACACCACCGTGCCACCATATACTGTATATATATATATATTCATTCATTTATTATCTTCCACTTAATCCTCTAATAGGGTCATGAGATGGGGGGGGGGGTACCATCCATAGGAGAACGCTTCAGGCGCTGGGCAGATACACACAGGACAGCACTCTCTCACACAGACACACAAACACACTCTACAAAGGGCAATTTAGAGCATTCAATATACCTTGAATCCATGTTTTTGGACTGTGAGAAAAAGCCAGGGGGGGAACCTGGGAGAACATGGAACCTCCACCCAGATCGTACTAAGCACTAAGCCACCGTGTCCAAAATTTTTGTTTTAAATACAGAAAAACTGACATATTTCATTTAATTCCAATAAAGGCGTTTTAAATAGAGCACTCCCGTGTCCGCATGGGTTTCCTCCGGGTTCCCCGGTTTCCTCCCACAGTTTAAAACATGGATGAAGTGGATTGAATTCTCCAAATTGCCCCATATAGAGTGTGTTTGTGTGAGTAAGTGTGTGTGAGTGATAGATTGGCGTCCGGTCCTGGGTCTATCTGCCCAGCGCCCGAGACGTTCTCCCCTGGATGGGCATGGGGAACCCCCCCACGACCCGAATAGAGGATAAAGCTGAAGATAATGGATGGATGGATAGATGTAGCATAGCTATCAGCATCCAACAACATTATACAACTAAAAACCCCATGCGGTGACAAAAGGACAGTTGAAAGCAGTGTTGTTCACAATGGTGGTTAATGTGTTAGCACAGTCGCTGACCCATTTCCTGTCTTCCTCCCTGACGCAGTCTGAGCATCTGACGCAGGCCAGGAAGGCATCGGATAGTGGCAGCCTAGGCCACGAAAACATGGAACAGAGTCCGGCTGCATTGTGTTGGAGTGAATGTGGCGGGCCCCGGAGCTCTGGAGCTCCAGTTACCCCGACTTATCAACTCCCATGTAGCTACGTCTCGCGAACATTGTCGCGGTTGTTATCAATCAGGCCCAGGTTATCTCCGACTAGTCGCACTTCAAGCCTCAGACACAGGAGCTCTTTTCATGGGGATGCACCACACAGAGCCACTGTGTGTCCCTCATTCTCCCCTAAGCACCTTCCAGGGAAAACAAGCAAGCTCTTATTCCATCCCATCCATTTTAATTAAAACGAACGGCCGACATCAGATGATACTCCACCATATCAAATGTGGCGAGGCCAAAGCAGGGTCGAGAGTTTTGTTTGCTGTCCTCTGACCTTCTTTCCCGAGTCCCAGCCATCTGTTTTGGCCCGCCGTCAAAAGCTTCTTTGGTGGCAGGCTGGCACGGCCGCGCCCCTCTTACTGCTGCCTTCATGCTTAAGGGACATTCGATCTTGTGTCTGATACAGACTGCTCCATGACACCTTAAGACAAGAGCATCATTGTGCAGGAGCTGGGCTTCCTTAAGAGGGTATGCAAAGCACACCTACACACACACACACATACACACACACACACACAATTCCAAAGACTTTCAGATGCTTATGACTCATGTTTGGATTTAAATGATTCCTCATAACCAACACGATTAGGATTGGATTTTCATATTTATTTCAAATGGTTGGCACGGTAGCATGTTCTCCTCTCAGCGCTAGGGATTCCCGGTTCGAATCCCCATCTGGGTGGAGTTTCCATGTTCTCCCCGTGTCTGCGTGGGTTTCCTCCGGGTTCTCCGGTTTCCTCCCACAGTCCAAAAACATGGATTAAGGTCAGTGTAATTCTCCAAATTGCCCCACATAGAGTGTGTGTGTGTGTGAGTGTGTGCCCAGTGATAGATTGGCGCCCTGTCTTGGGTGTATCTCCCCTGGACGGGCATGGGGAACCCCCTCACGACCCTAGTACAGGATAAAGTGGAGGATAATGGATGGATGGATTTAAAATGGTTGGCACTGTGGTTTTGTGGTTAGCATGTTCTCCTCTCAGCACTAGGGATTCCCAGTTCAAATCCCCATCTGGGTGGAGTTTCTTCCCGTGTCAGCGTGGGTTACCTCCAGGTTCTCCGGTTTGCTCCCACAGTCCAAAAACATGGATCAAGGTCAATTGAATTCTCTCAAATGCCCCATATAGAGTGTGTGTGTGTTTTCTATAGTGTGACAGCCCACTCCACTTATTTCTGACCTCATAGGAAACATCTAACAGGGAAAATTGAGAGAAGCACATGGAGATCATAAGATCACAGTTACCTCAGATGCTCCGGAGTGTCTTCCAGACCTTGATGGGTTCTTGTTAGCTGGCCTACAAATGTCAGGAGTTTGTTTTTTTTCTCTCAGAAAGCATCTGTAAACAGTGCAAGTGGACAGTGGACAGTGCCAAGCAGTGAGGTTTCAGTAAAGTACATCCAATTACAGGAAATATGCAACACATCCCATGGTGGGTCTTATGATGGTCATATTTAAGTTGGACATGTGATTCTCCAGCAGCACTCTAATGTGATGTGGAAAAAAGGTCACTGTGGGGGATCTTTTATAGCCAATCAAATCTTATCGCTACCATCCATACCACCAATGGTCTACTAGCATTACAAAGCAGGAAAAAATTGACAAAGTACTCATTCATTTATTCATTCATTCATTATCTTCCACTTTATCCTCTATTAGGGTCACGGGGGTTTCCCCATGCCCATCCAGGGGAGAATGTTTCGTGCGCTGGGCAGATACACCCAGGACAGGGGGGCAATCTATCGCTGGGCACACACTTACTCAGACAGACACGCATGCATACACACTCTATATGGGGCAATTTGGAGAACTCAATTGACTTGATCCATGTTTTTGGACTGTGGGAGGAAACCGGAGAACACAGTGGAAACCCACGCGGACACGGGGAGAACATGGAAACTCCACCCAGATTGGGATTTGAACTGGGAATCATTAGTGCTAAGAGGAGAACATGCCAACCACAAAGCCACCGTGCTGACAACGTACTAGTAGGGAAAATTGCTTGCATGTGCTACTGAATTGAAAGAAGAAATAGCAAATTCTTTGGGAGGCTCTGGCATGAGAACCTGTCATGATACTGTGATAAATAAAGTCTGACGTATTTAAAAAAAGGTCACTGTACTAAAGTTCACTACAGCATCAAGTAATCCAGATCAAAACATGGCAAAACTTTGACACGCCCCATTCTGAAAGATGGACTTTGTAGTTGTATTACAGTATAATATCTAGGATTATATGTTATTTGCCTTATTCCTATCCCAGCAGTGTCACTGAGGTGTTCAAATGAAACTCCAGTAAACCCCCCTCACCGCATCAGTGTCACTGCAGAACTGACAATAAACAATCTATCCATAAGTTATCCATCCACAGTCCATCTATATGGTAAGTGGAAGAAACAGATGATGGAGCAAGAAGGGGGTGTGTCCAAACATTTGACTCGTATTATATATATATATATATATGCATTCATTCATTATCTCCCGCTTATCCTCTATTAGGGTCGCGGTGGGGTTCCCCATGCCCATCCAGGGAAGAACATCTCGGGCGCTGGGCAGGACAGGGCGCCAATCTATCGCTGGGAACACCACGCAGACACGGGGAGAGAACATGGAAACTCCACACAGATGGGGATTCGAACCGGAAATCCCTAGTGCTGAGAGGCAAACGTGCTAACCACTAAGCCACCGTGCCGCCTATATATATATATATATACAGTATATATATATATATATATATATATATATATATATATATATATATATATATATATATATATATATATATATATATATATATATATATATATATATATATATATATATATATATATATATATATATATATATATATATAAATAATGTAAAATTCCAAAAGACACTCATTGCCATTAGAGTGGATTCCCTGCTTGTGGTGCAAAGCAGTGCACCACAGTAGAATGAGATGGGTATAATTTAGAGGTGTCTCAATACTTTTTGCCCATGTAGGGTATCTCTATATATAAAGGATTTAAAGCGATTGCACACTCATAAGTTTAACTAATAACTGCAGGCAGACTTGTCAAAAGAATAGAATGCCTTTCTTTAAAATAATTAATTTCCGTGTTTAGGTTTCGGGACCTGTAGATGTTTACGGGATCTTGTTACAGCAATTACCCAGTCGGCATAAAACGGCACTTGGTAGAAAAAGCAAGAACAGATCCTCATTTGTTTTGATGAAAGAAACCGAACTAATTTAAAATGATGATAAAATGAAACTTCAGTCCTGTACAGAACCTTAATTATCCAAACGAATCAATCAAACTCAGAAACATTATATTCATTTATTCATTATTTTCCGTTTTATCTTATATTTGGGTTGCGGGGGGTTCCCCATGCCCATCCAGGGGAGAACGTTTCGGGTGCTGGGCAGATACACCCAGGACAGGGGGCAATCTATCGCTGGGCACACACTCACACAGACACACTCTATATGGGGCAATTTGGAGAACTCAATTGACTTGATCCATGTTTTTGGACTGTGGGAGGAAACCGGAGAACCCGGAGGAAACCCACACGGACACGGGGAGAACATGGAAACTCCACCCAGATTGGGATTTGAACCGGGAATCGCTAGTGCTGAGAGGAGAACATGCCAACCACTAAGCCACCGTGTCGCCCAGAAACATTATATTCATCTTTTTTATTACAATTATATATTCATTCTTTTAGGACGATAAACACAGAGGGCAGTATTTGAACCTACAGGACTTATCCATGCAGACGGCACAGTGGTTTAGCATGTTCTCCTCTCAGCGCTAGAGCTTCCCAGTTTGAATCCCAATCTGGGTGGAGTTTCCATGTCCTCCCCGTGTCTGAGTGGGTTTCCTCTGGGTTCTCCAGTTCTCCACAGTTCAAACAACATGGATCAAGGTCAATTGTATTTTCCAAATTGCCCCATATAGAGTGTGTCTGTGAGTGAGTGTGTGCCTAGCGATATATTGGCGCCCTGTCCTGGGTGTATCTGCCTAGCGCCCGAAACGTTCTCCCCTGGATGGGCATGGAGAACCCCCCCCCTCCGCCCGCGACCCTAATAGAGGATAAAGCGGAAGATAATGGATGGCTGGACTTATCCATGCAGTGAAAGTGTGCACACATGCCCGGAGAGGTGGGCGGCCCTGTATATGATACCTGTGAGCAATGGGGGGGTTAGGTGCCTCGCCCAAGGGCACTTCAGCCAGAGTACTTAGTGGAACCGGGAATCAAACCAGGGCACTTCAGGTCACATGACAGGTTCTTTAATCACAAACCTACGACAACATTCCCGTAATAATGTAAGCGAAGTCTTAGCGACCTTGTCTTCTGATGATTTAATGATTTAATTTAAAACCTTAAAGCACAAACGAAAAAACACTTCCAGAACACAGACGCATGTGTTTACCGTCTGCTGCGTGGATATTTGACAATGACATGCAGAAATAGGAGAGTTAGACAATGTGACTCTGACCCCCACCACCTGGTTCTAGTGAAGCATGTCTGAACGCTCGTCATTATACTGAGGGAGGTCCTACCAGGCAGCGGAACATTTTCCTGTGACACGAGGTCAGCCACCTGGCTCTCTCTCTCTCTCTCTCTCTCTCTCTCATCCTCCTCTTTGCTTGAATCTAGGTATAAATAACATCCAGCCATCCATTATCTCCCGCTTTATCCTCTATTAGGGTCGTGGGGAGGAGGGGTTCCCCATGCCCATCCAGGGGAGAACGTTTCGGGCGCTGGGCAGATACACCCAGGACAGGGCGCCAATCTATCACTGGGCACACACTCACAGACACACAATCTATTTGGGGCAATTTGGAAAACTCAAACTGGAGAACCCGGAGGAAACCCATATGGACACGGGGAGAACATGGAAACTCCATCCAGATGGGAATTCAAAGCGGGAATCCCTAGTGCTGAGAGAAGAACACGCCAACCACTAAGCCACTGTGCCGTCCGTCTCACAACAAAACCTTCCATCTATTATCTCCCGCTTTATCCTCTATTAGGGTCGTGGAGAGGGGGGGGTTCTCCATGCCCATCCAGGGGAGAACGATTTGGGCGCTGGGCAGATACACCCAGGACAGGGCGCCAATCTATCACTGGACACACACTCACTCATAGATACACACTCTATATGGGGCAATTTGGAGAACTCCATCGACTTGATCCATGTTTTTGGACTGTGGGAGGAAACCGGAGAACCCGTAGGAAACCCATATGGACACGGGGAGAACATGGAAACTCCACCCAGATGGGGATTCGAACCGGGAATCCCTAGCGCTAAGAGGAGAACATGCTAATCATTAAGCCACCGGTATAAATAACACATCATGATTATTATTCTATAAGCTTACAGTGTTTTACGCTATGAACGAACAAGAGCGTGAACACAGACAGTCTGTCCTAAGGCTTTTCATTCCTGGGTTCTCTCGTACTCCACTTCACTCCATCCTCTCAGGGGAGAGCAGGTTCCACAATGCAGCTTCATGTTTAATGCATAACCACAGCACTAAGAGGGAAGCCCCACATTTGATAGCACCATACAGAGGTTTCGACTCATCCCCGATTGTAATTACAAAATCAAATAGCTTTTTCACAGGGCTGCAGTGTCGTAAAGTACAAGAGACAAATGTGTTAGCCTGTCCGCCTCTCAGCGGTGCGGAGCCAGGTTCGAATCCTGAAGGTTTCCATGTTTTCCTGCTCTAAATTACTTCTGTGTGTGTGTGTGTGTGTGTGTGTGTGTGTGTAAATGAATGTGTGCCAAGTGATGGATTGGCACCCTGTCCTGGATGGGCATGGGGAATCACCCCCCCCCCTCCCCCGCAACCCAAGTAGAGGATTGAGCGGAAGATAATGAGATGAGATGAGATTAAAAGGTCAACAACAACAACATCCATCCATTATTGTCCGCTTTATCTACTAGGGTCGCGGGAGGGTTCCCCCTGAGAACATTTCGGGCGCTGGGCAGATACACCCAGGACGGGGCGCCAATCTATCACTGGACACACACACACACACACTCACACAAACACACTCTATATGGGGCAATTTTGAGAAATCAATTGACCCCATGCCCATCCAGGGGAGAACGTTTCAGGCGCTGGGCAGATACACCCATGACAGGGGGGGGACATCTATCGCTGGGCACACAGACACTCACACAGACTCACACTATATGGGGCAATTTGGAGAATTCAATTAACCCTGATTCATGTTTTTGGACTGTGGGAGGAAACCGGAGAACCCGGAGGAAACCCACACGGACACGGAGAGAACATGGAAACTCCACCCAGATTGGGACTGAAAGCAGGAATCCATAGCGCTGAGAGGAGAACATGCTAATCAATAAGCCACCATGCCGCCCGTCTACAACAACAACCATCTATTTATTATCTTCTGCTTTATCCTCTATTAGGGTCCTGGGGGGGGGGGTTCCCCATGCCCATCCAGGGGAGAACGTTTCGGGCGCTGGGCAGATAGACCCAGGACAGAGGGGCAATCTATCATTGAGCACACACTCACTCACATAGACACACACTCTATATGGGGGCAATTTGGAGTATTCAATTAACCCTGGTCCATGATTTTGCAATGTGTAAGGAAACCGGAGAACCCGGAGGAAACCCATGTGGACACGGGGAGAACATGGAAACCACCCAGATTGGGATTCAAAGTGGGAATCCCCAGCGCTGATAGGAGAACATGCAAACCACTAAGCCACCATGCCGGCCGTCCAACAACATCATGATGAACACATGAAGAACACAAATAATTCGGGTGGCACGGCGGCCTAGTGGTTGGCATGTTCTCCTCTCAGCACTAGGGATTCCCAGTTCGAATCCTCATCTGGGTGGAGTTTTCATGTTCTCCCTGTGTCTGCGTGGGTTTCCTCTGGGTTCTCCAGTTTCCTCACACAGTCCAAAATACATGGATGAAGTCAATTCAATTCTCCAAATTGCCCCATATAGAGTGTGTTTGTGTGAGTGAGTGTGTGCCTAGTGATAGATTGGCGTCCTGTCCTTGGTGTATCTGCCCAGTGTCCGAAATGTTCTCCCCTGGATGGGCATGGGGAACCCCACCACGACCCAAATAGAGGATAAAGCGGGAGATAATGAATGAAGGAATAAAATAATTCACTCGGGACTGTCCATCAACCTGAACATG
Organism: Corydoras maculifer; assembly: GCA_019802435.1. Lineage (NCBI taxonomy): Eukaryota > Metazoa > Chordata > Actinopteri > Siluriformes > Callichthyidae > Corydoras > Corydoras maculifer. The sequence continues at coordinate 1,082,098 of JAFMOD010000981.1, forward strand.
ACATGGGTTGTTCGATCACGCCGCTGACGTCGCTAACCTACACGTCGTCTTTCATCGGCTTCTGGCACAAAGCCAAACTCTTCAAGAAGCAAATTCATTACAGTCATTAGTCACTTTCTGCGATGGAGTCAGTGGCTCCCAGGCCTCCCAGGACCGACATGTTGGATTTCACACCAGTTGGTGAAATCATCTCATGGCACGATTTAGCCTGTGAAATCTCGTTAGTGCATTTCATGAGTGGCTCAAAAAATAGATTCATCCTCTGGAAATGACATGCAGTGCATAAAGTACTTAATACATAACGATAAGCTTCATGAGATAAGCTACTGATACTGCACGCAATATGTTCATGGATATAGACTAAGTCACCCGACAAAAAAAAGTTTGGACCATCTGCAGCTCCATGTTATGAAAAAATAATCGCATTAGCCTCCTGGAGTTGATTTGCGGAAGGAAATCTTGTTAGTTTTCACCAAATATAAAAGATCCGTGGCAATAAAATAAAGCCTGTGTCTCGAATTGCCCTGAAAGCTGATTTTAGCCCCGGTGAATTAAGAAATATATTTGCACTGAGCAGCAAAACATACCCCGTTACTGCAGAAGGCAGGAAATCAGGGATTTGTCTTTTTTTAAAAACGTTCTCCGCACATCTGCGTTCCCATGTGTGCTGGGGCAGATGTCAAAATTCCTCAGACCTTATGGGAATGGTGCATAGCCTGAAGAAAGACTACAAAAAAAAGTTAGCTTGAGCTAACCTTGCCTCAGTTTTAACATTTAGGGGGTTGATATGAGCTGACAGTGAGTACTGGGTAACAGAATACAGCTTTAATTGTTGTACCACACTGTGTGCTGAAGTGGAAGTGTGCAGGAGGCCTGGCTGATGGCGGGGACTTGAGCAGATGTAACAGCTGAGGGAGTGTGCGTCTGTGGATGGGAGTTTGTGTAAGTATGTATTTGTGAGAGAGTAATAGAGAGAGAGAGTGAGAGAGTGCCAAGGGGACTAGTAATGAAACAAGTGTTCCCACCATCTGGCCTGCTGAGGGATATGAGCCAGAGGCAGCCACCCCCTTCCTCAGCATTTGCCATATTGTCAGCACCTTTCAGAAAAGATAGTGTTGCTGCGAATAAATGACTTGTCCAGTTCTCCCCCAGCTGTCCACTGTGATGTCCTGCATCCAGGTCTGTGTCCAGGTCTGCAGAGTGTTAGGAGATTATACTTATGGTCGTATGGTTTTGGTCAGAGTCGTCCATTTGGTCACACAGTCACCATGTCAAGCAAAGAGTCTTAAATGAATTGAGAAGAAAGAATCATTGCACTCATCCATCCATTATCTTTCACTTTATCCTCTACTAGGGTCACGTGGGGGGGCGGGGGGGTACCCATCCAGGGGAGAATGTTTCAGGCGCTGGGCCGATACACTGAGCACACACTTACTTACAAACACACGCAATATGGGGCCATTTGGAGAATGTAATTGACCTTGATGCATGTTTTTGGACTGTGGGAGGAAACCGGAGAACCCGGAGGAAACCCACACGGAGGCGGGGAGAATATAGAAACTCCACCCAGATTGGGATTCGAACTGGGAATCCCTGGTGCTGAGAGGAGAACATGCTAACCACTAAGCCACCGTGCTGCCCAAGAAGTGACCAAATTACGTGTAAATGATTATCATTCATTTGCAACATCAGCACAAGCTCTAGACTTTAGAGGAATCTAAAAAGGAACATAGTGCTTTTGGTATCATAAAATTCCATGTTCTCCCCATTTGCTTACTCCAGGTTCTCCGGTTTCCTCCTACAGTCTAAAAACATGGATCAAGGTTAATTGAATTCTCCAAATTGCCCCATATAGTGTGAGTCTGTGTGAGTGTCTGTGTGCCCAGCGATAGATGTCCCCCCCCTGTCATGGGTGTATCTGCCCAGCGCCTGAAACGTTCTCTCCTGGATGGGCATGGGGAATGCCCCGCACCCCCACGACCCTAATAGAGGATAAAACGGAAGATAATGGGGATAATTGTGTATATTTAATTCTAGTACATCCACGAATCCAATGGGCAAACTGTGAGACGCAATATGAGTGAGTGAGTGGGACACAGAGCAAAATACTATTCACTCAAGACTGCAAACTGATCTAAACACTGATGTTCAAGTAAATGTAAAATAATGTGTTAAAATGAAAGTTTATTATATTTGTTATTAATTCTACCCTTATTTGAATGTATTGTTGCATCTGTGGCTTTGTTTTGTATTGAATTTTAAGAATAATGAGGTTATTGGGCCCCAGTCGCTCTGCCTGCTGGTTTGTAGTACAGTTTCCTTTTGAAGATGCTGACTGAGCCACGATGTGAACGATTCCCTGCAGGAAACATGTCAGTCAGTTAGTCCTCAGGGGTTTCGCACCAGGACTTTTAAAAATAAATCAGGATGATAATTGCCTGATGCCCCCCTCACCTTTCAGAACACATTCTCCTTCATCTTTTTTTTTTTCTTTTTCCAGCGGGAAAAATCTGCATATTGGCTTTGGCACAGTTTTCCACCAGATGCTCTTCCTGAAGCAACTGGCAGAGAGACTCCCAACGGCTGAGGCAGCGAATTTCTCCAGTTTATCCATAAACATGTATGTGGTTGAGGGCGGCACGGTGGCTTAGTGGTTGGCATGTTCTCCTCTCAGCGCTAGGGATTCCCAGTTCGAATCCCCATCTGGGTGGAGTTTTCATGTTCTCCCCATGTCTGCGTGGGTTTCCTCCGGGTTCTCTGGTTTCCTCCCACAGTCCAAAAACATGAAAATCATTATCTTCCGCTTTATCCTCTATTAGGGTCACGGGGGGTTCCCCATGCCTGTCCAGGGGAGAACGTTTCGGGTGCTGGGCAGATACACCCAGGACAGGGCGCCAATCTATCGCTGGGCACACACTCACTCACACACACACACTCTATATAGGGGCAATTTAGAATGTGGGGGAAACCAGAGAACCTGGAGAATACTCAAAGGGACATGGGGAGAACTTCTGCGTAATCCTGTACTAGGGTTGTGAGGGGGGTATTCCCCATGCCCATCAATCCATACCAAACTCACCTACATACACTGTATAGGGGCAATTTAGAGCAGCCAATTCACATTGAACTCATTTTTTTGGACTGTGGAAGGAAAACAGAGAACCCGGGGCAAACTGGCCCTAAAAGACGGATGTGCAAACCACTGCACAACCAATCAGAGAAAAGGTTATAAATCATTAAAAACAATCTCCAAACTTGTCAGATTCTTGTCAGATGTTTTTCTCCCCTTTATATTTTTCCCATTCATAAAGACCCATGATGCCGCAGTGCATCGGGCCCTCGTCTCAGTCAGCAGGACCTGGGTTCAAAGACATTGAATTTACATGTTCTTCCCTTGTATGTTTGTCTTGTTGTCTTCAGTGAGTCTCATTATTTATTTAAGCTTCACTTCGAGTTCCACAGTCACTTTCCTTCAGCATCAGAACTCCAAACTTCAGATCCATCCAAAAAGCTATTGCTTTGCTCGACCTCTCAGTGAAGCAGAGCCTCAGCTCAAACATGTGCTTATCATTTCTTATTGGCCGCTGTGTGAATCCAAATCCTTTACAGCCTTCAGAGCTGCTTGTTATTTTAAAAAGTGAGCTATAAAACACTGATAAAGCTGCCTTTATTAATGCAGAGCTGTAATTAATAAGAATAAGTGCTAATTATAATAATGATGTATTAAAGGTAAAAACAAACATCAGAATTTTTTACTACTATGCTAATTTTCATATATATATATATATATATATATGGTGGCACATAAGTGGTCAGCACTAGGGATTCCCGGTTCGAATCCCAATCTGGGTGGAGTTTCCATGTTCTCCCTGTGTCTGCGTGGGTTTCCTCCGGGTTCTCCGGTTTCCTCCCACAGTCCAAAAACATGGATCAAGTCAATTGATTTCTCCAAATTGACCCATATAGGGTGTGTCTGTGTGCGTGAGTGTGTGCTCAGAGATAGATCAGTGTCCTGTCCTGGGTGTATCTGCCCAGCGCCCGAAACAATCTCCCCTGGGTGGGCATGGGGAACCCCTCTGCCACCCTAATAGAGGATAAAGGGGAAGATAATGGATGGATGGATGGATGGATATATATATATATATATATATATATATATATATATATATCAAATTTATATTTTATGGTCTGGCGGTCTGACTTATTGTGGTTAGCATGTTCGTCTCTCAGTTTCCATGTTCTCCCCGTGTCCACGTGGGTTTCCTCCGGTTTTCATCCCACAATCCAAAAACATGGATCAAGGTCAATTGAATTCTCCAAATTGCCCCATATAGAGTGTGTGTGTGAGTAAGTGAGTGTGTGTCCAATAAAAGATTGGCACCCTGTCCTGGGTGTATCTGCCCAGCGCCCAAGATGTTCTCCCCATCTGGGCATGGGGAACCCCTCCGCGAACCTAGCAGAGGATAAAGCAGAAGATAATGGATGGATGTCCGACTTATTGTGGTTAGAACGTTCGCCTCTCCGGTTTCCTTTCCCAGTCCAAAAACATGGGTTCTAAATTATTCCATCTAAATTGTCCCTATATAGTGTGTGTCTCAGAGTGAGTGAGTGTGTATTGGCACTGTGCCCTGGGTGTATCTGCTCAGTGGCAGCTTATCATCTCAATGTTAGAAGAAGCATGTCTAGAAGTGACATAAGCCATTCAGTGGGCGTGGCTTATGGGGTCTATGTGGCAGAGTGAATTAAACTCTGCCAATTTTTGGCATCGAGGTGGCATCAAGCATAAACATACAGAACATCAAGCACCGAACTGCTCTGTGAAAATCCACTAACACGCCGCCACCACCCCCACATCAGCCTCACTGTGCTGCTGAGAATCCTCCACCATCTGTAATTAAACTACAGCGTGCATCTGTAATGAGCGGAACTAACAATATGAAGAGTGAGAGTAGAAACGAGGGGGTTTACCTAATTTATTGGCCAGTGAGCGTAAAGTTTGACATAAAAAATGCAATCACATTAAGTAAAACAGATGAACCTGACTCGCAGAGAGACAGAAGTTGGAAAGTTGGCGGGGCTCTCTAAAATAAATGACAGGTTGATTTATAGTTCTGTACTTTCGAGCTTCGCACCGCTAAATGTTCCTCTGGCGCTCTGCCGTACCTCAGGCTCGCGCTGCCAGGGCTGAGCGTCTTCTGTTGTTTCCAACACTTCGTAAAACTTCAGCAGACCTCAAGCTTTCAGGAGGAACACCTGAATCCAAACAAACAAATGAGTGAACGGAAAGCGGCGGCGGGCGGGTGGAGGACAGCACGCAGCTCCACCGACACGGCAATCAAAGCCTGATGTTCCCCATCAACACCAGATGGGAAGACTGTCGGAGATGGCCATTGTTACTCGATCACATGATCTCTCGCTTCTGTCGGACTGGAGTGAAAACACAGGAGTTATGAACTCCATGTGAGCTCCCCGCCGACATGCGTCCGGCTCAACTCTCCGTGCACTGCGAGCTGCATTATAGTTAAAGCCCTGCTGTGGGTTCTGTTTGGATAAAACCGCAGAACCCAAATAAAAGCTCATCTGAACAACCCAGCCATCCTCATTGTGGATGAAATAACTCACCCGTAGGGGTTGACGAGACAAATCCGCTCACTCACACACACACACTCTATATGGGGCAATTTGGAGAACTCAATTGACTTGATCCATGTTTTTGGACTGTGGGAGGAAACCAGAGAACCCGGAGGAAACCCATGCAGACACGGGGAGAACATGTACACTCCATCCAGATTGGAATTCGAACCGGGAATCCCTAGTGCTGAGAGGAGGACATGCTAACCACTAAGCCACCATGCCACTCACATGATAATAATAATAATAATAATAATAATAATAATAATAATAAGTTTAATTCATATAGCACCTTTCAAGAACCCATGGACGCTTCACAATCATGTCCAATAGAAATAGTGGAAAGAAAATATATATGTATTTTTGTTAAGACTTAATTTAAAAAAAAATCAAAACAGTCACAAAGAGTTTGCTGGTGTTATGATTAGACGCTGTAGAGCTGCTGGAGATCTCAAACACAGTCCACTCACCAAGCGCAGTGCAGACACGGGGAGAACATTCACACTCCCTCACACAGACACACTCTATATGGGGCAATTTGGAGAATTCAATTGACTTGATCCATGTTTTTGGACTGTGGGTGGAAACCGGAGAACCCGGAGGAAACCCACGTGGACACGGGGAGAACATGGAAACTCCACCCAGATGGGGATTCGAACCGGGAATCCCCAGTGCTGACTGGAGAACATGCCAACCACTAAGCCACCCATGTGCCGTGTGTTTGCCAAAGTCTCCAATAACACCAGAAAAAGTCGCTAGAATTGTCTCTAGTCGCCCTTGTAGAAAAAAATAAGTCGCTAGAGGGTCTGCAAAGTCTCTATGTTGGTAACAGTGAGTCTGTTTAGTGCTTTGAAGGTGAGGACTTGTATTTTAAATCGAATGTTAAAACCCCAGCAGCATCACTCTGGATATTTTGTAGAGCTGAAGGGTTTTGGATGGAAATCCAGAAATGAGTCCGTAGTCCGATCTGGTGGTCAGGATGGAGTTCAAAACGCAAAACTGTTCTACGATCAGCAGTAAGGAACACTTTTCAGTTACACTGTATGGTAAGAGAGGCCACAGCTGGTTACAGGCTGATTAATGACGTGCTGAAAGCATCTGCAGGGGTTCTGTTCAGCTTCATCAGCTTTGGACAAAAAACCTGCCCCATCTCTGAGGTGATGTGTCTCTGCTACTGCCAACCTCCTGCTTATTATCACCTGCCCTTTCGCTCTTAATGCAACGTATTACGCTTTTCCCTGCGAGTGCTGCGAGTGCTATTCTGCAGTTTGTTTTTCTGAATCTTTACATCATCTGTACCACTGTCTCTCACACTTGCACAACCTTGCCAGCTGATCTATCGCAAAAACACATTAGATAATGATTCCTACAGCTTGTAGATGGAGGGTTAGTGTTTGGAACATGTGTCCTCGGATGCTCTGGCACCGGCACCATCCTCCTTTCTTAATTTTAATTATCCGCCTCCGAGCCAGACGCACGTCTTAAGCCAAATATCGGCAATTACGGTTCAATCAGGCAGCTGACATTGTGCCATTTGGTGGATGAGTTGGACGGATGGGGCCTCCTTTAATTTGCATTTCATTAGAGAGTGTAGAGGTAAATGATGCATCAGTAATACGGGGTACTAAAAGCTGTTTTGGAAGGTAAACATCGCTGATTCGTGTCAAATATTGCCCGCAAAACATGTATGAGGGGTAATTAGCGCTGTTTCTGTTATACAGTCAGAAGTAATCGCACTGCAATTCAATTTCTAATGCTAAATTTTTAAGAGTCGCATTTTAACCGAACGAACACGACAGGTCAAACCTATGAGTCATGATTGTAATGAATTGAAATAGAATATGGATCAAGGTCAATTGAGTTCTCCAAATTGCCCCTATATAGAGAGTGTGTCTGTGTGAGTAAGTATGTGCCCAGTGATAGATTGCCCCCCTGTCCTGGGTGTATTTGCCCAGTACCCGAAACGTTCTCCCCTGGATGGGCATGGGGAACCCCCTCGCGACCCAAATAGAGGATAAAGCGGAAGATAATGGATGGATGGATGCTAAATTTTAAAGAGTTGCATTCAAACGTACACGATGGGACGAAACTATGAGTAATGATTGTGATGAATTGAAATAGAATTGATGGAACAGAGGCTTAGTGTTTAGCATGTTCTCCTCTCAGCACTAGGGATTCCCGGTTCGAATCCCCATCTGGGTGGAGTTTCCATGTTCTCTCCGTGTTCGCGTGGGTTTCCTCCGGGTTCTCCGCGTTCCTCCCACAGTCCAAAAACATGGCTCAAGGTCAATTGAGTTCTCCAAATTGCCCCATATAGAGAGTGTGTGTGTGAGTGAGTGTGTGCCCAGCGATAGATTGGTGCCGTGTCCGAGACGTTCTCCCCTGGATGGGCATGGCCAGCGATTCTCAACTGGTGGGTCTCGATTAATCATTTTTTAAAAAATAATTCATAATCATCTGATTTTGTTTTGTCTTTCATCGTGAACAACAGGAGACAGAGAAAGTTTAATCAAAAGACTGCAAAACATATCTTAACTGGACAGAACGTCAAAATCACAATGTCAAGTGTAATTTCCAATAATTATATATTGTATTTGATCTTTATACCATGTCCAAGTGAAATACTGCTGTCTGATTGGCCAGCTGCTCAGCATTTAGCCAGCTCTCATTTAGCCAGGAAAACGATCAGCATGGCATTCATTTTAATTAGTACGCCGTTTTCTTAAAAGACTTCTGGGACAGGGCTTTAGTCCTTCATATGGCATCACACCCTCGTTGGTTCCCATTAAACGTCTCATTAAATATCAGCTATTTACAAATAGGCACAAATCCAACAGGTTTTTGGAAGGCGACAAACCAAAGAGCCCACCGAAAACCCACACAGACTCCAGCAGAACATACCAAACTCTCCTTGCAAGCAGCACAGGGGGCCCACTGCAGGGTCACTGGGTTATTTTAGTGCCTGTAAGTGCTGAGACATCGTGAGCTGCTTATTAACTTCTAAACTTATCCATCCATCCATTATCTTCCGCTTTATCCTATATTAGGGTCGCAGGGGGGTGTCTCCATGCCCATCCAGGGGAGAACGTCTCGGGTGCTGGGCAGATACACCCAGGACAGGGCGCCAATCTATCACTGGACACACACTCACTCACACACACACACTCTATATGGGGCCCGAACCCGAAGGCAACCCATGCAGACACGGGGAGAACATGGAAACTCCATCAAGATTGGGATTCAAACCGGGAATCCCTAGTGCTGAGAGGAGAACATGCTAATCACTAAGCCACCGTGCCACCCCAGCTCAACTTATTTCTAAAATAAATTAGAATGAAAAAGCAGTGAAACATCTTTATATTACTCTGATTATTATACTGGACAGACTAATAGTTCCTGAAATAAAGAAAACATAGGCCTGTCGAACTTTATTAAGTATTAAATATAATAAAATAAAGTCCAACATACTGCAGCTGAGACAGTCAGCACCTCCCAGACAAGTTTCAGCTTGTGTTCCAACCTTGAGCTTTTTTTTTTTTCTGTTAATAGAACAAAAGCAAGCTTGAGGTTTTGGTTTATTAATTACTTCATTTAGGTCAGCGGTGTATTCGCCACGATTTATCATCATGTGCAGACGGATAAGTGCCTCAGTTAAAACCCCTTTCTTAAAGTGTTGGAGCTACCCAAATATTTATTCTGCAGGGACCAGGCTGCACATCGCCATGCATCCCACTCCCTCTGGCTTATACTCAGAGGTTCCATTGTGCTTAAAATGTCAGAACCCCTAATTCTATTCACAATCACGCAGCTTGGAGACAAGGCAGAGACTCACATGTCGTTACTAAGAATTCATTTTGTAGTTCTTTTTCGCTGTTATTTATTCATCATAAGCTCGCTGGGATAGATCATAATAAATGAAATGACTGGGTGGTTAGAAACTCACACAGACTTTTCACTTCCCTGATCTTAAAAACATCTTTTTTTTTAATAGCAACTATATTCTCAGATGAAGAAATCAAAGGCTATCAGAAAGTTTTTTAACTTTTAACACTCGTTGAGAAGCTTATTAAAAATAACTGATGAGTATGAGGTCACGAACAGTCTGCTGTTTTCTTGGCGCACTTCGGGTCTGTGAGCTGGAGTTACTTGTCTCAACCTCGTTAAGTATTGTTGCTGTGTGTGTGTGTGTGTGTGTGTGTGTGTGTGTGTGTGTGTGTGTCACTTTATGGCCATCATGTAATCAAAGGCATATGTTTAGGAGCATCTCACAATTACTCCTTTCATTTCTATGCAAACAGGAAGAATGTGTGAATTTAAGGTGAATCGGCTGCTCTCCATTGCCCCTATATAGTGTGTGTGTGTGTGTGTGTCTGTGAAAGGTGTGCTCAGCGATAGATTGGTGCCCTGTTAAGGATTCGAGGATTCAAGGATTTAAGGAGACTTAATTGTCATTTACGTAACATGTGGTACATCAAATGGAAACGAAATTTCATTTCACGACCCCAGTTTAAGTGGTAGAATTTAACAAATATTTTTATTTTAATATTACTTTTAAAAAAAAAAAAAAATTGTATTTAACATTAATAATTAAATATAGCAGCGTATGATAAAAAATGTTTATCTAAAAATATAATAGCAATTAAAAATAATAATAAATAAATATATATTTTTTTTAATTAGAAAAAAAACTTGTGTAACTCTGGATGAGTCCAAAATGTTTCCCCTGAACGGGGGACCCCACGCGACCCTAGTGTCGTATTAAGTGGAAGCTAAGGAATGGATGGATGGATCGTTTCAGCCCTAAGGTTTGGCCCTTCAGAACAGCCCCAGGTTTTCCCATGGTATCTCAAGGAAGACGAATTGCCCAGCTCTGTTCAAATGGCTTAATGTTTGGCATGTTTTCCTCTCAGCACTAGAGATTCCCGGTTTGAATCCCAATCTGGGTGGAGTTTCCATGTTCTCTCCGTGTCTGCGTGGGTTTCCTCCGGGTTCTCCGGTTTCCTCCCACAGTCTGAAAACATGGATCAAGTCAATTGAATTCTCCAAATTGCCCCATATAGAGTGTGTCTGTGTGAGTGAGTGTGTGCCCAGCGATACATTGGCGCCCTGTCCTGGGTGTATCTGCCCAGCGCCTGGAACGTTACTCCCGGATAGGCATGGGGAACCCCCCCCCGCAACCCTAATATAGGATAAAGCGGAAGAGAATGGATGGATGGATGGATGTTTACAGTGTTCCAAACCCCCAAAGAGAAAGCTGAAGTGACAGTGGCAAGACAAAACCCTTTTAAAAAGAATACCTTTGCCCCCCGTGACCCTAATAGAGGATAAAGCGGAAGATAACGGATGGCTGGATGTTCAAACGGCTACCTCCAGCATCATAACACAAAGGTGCAACACAAAAGTCACCTTAAACTTGGCTATTGGTTCCGTGTTCCTCACTGACCTCTCAGTCACCAGATCTGAATCCGATACAAGACCCTCACAGTCTGAAAGTCATGACGTGAAAGTAGGTTCTACTCAGAATAAGTACAGTGTTTCTAATGAAGTGCTGCTTCCTTCCTCAGAGATCACACACGATAATCACAAGCTCACAGTGTATTCGGCCAGTCCCGAAGGCTAAACATAAAAGGATTTACTGGTTGTTAAGTTTTAATCAACACAAATAAGCAATTCAATTCAGAAAAAGGAATAAAATCTTTTTAATTAGGATCTTAATGATCTTAAGTCGAGGCATCTTTAAACTGTGAAAGGGGTTTAGTCGGTCTAAGGCTTTAAAAACATGCAATAAATCATACACTCTCACGCTTTGATTGATCCTTATTACAAACAAGAAGATATATAGACTCGTAACACTCGACTCGTTAATTTAACATCGTTAGACCAACAGTTAACTGATCTGATTTAAAAAAAAGCACTTTTTCACTCACACAAACACACTCTATATGTGGCAATTTAGAGAACTCAATTGACCTTGATCCATGTTTTTGGACTGTGAGAGGAAACCGGAAAACCCGGAGGAAACCCACACAGACACAGGGAGAACATGGAAACTCCACCCAGATGGGGATTCGAACTGGGAATCCCTAGTGCTGAGAGGTGAACGTGCTAACCACTAAGCCTACGTGCCGCCCCCCTATTTATGTTTATTATAATATTATAAAAATTAGGCCACGCCCCCTTCATCCTCCACTTATCATATAGATGGACTTTGTAGTTTTATAATTCCAGACTGTAGTTCATCTGTGTTCTTTGTTGTTGTTAGTCCCCTGTTGGTTCTCTGTTCTCTGTTGGTCAGGAGCATCACAGAACGGGTATCATTTGGGTGGTGGATTGTTTGTTGTCAGTTCTGCAGTGACACTGATGTGGTGAGGGGGTTTTAGTGCAGCAGTGCTGCTGGAGTTTCATTTAAACACCTCAGTCACACTGCTGGGATAGGACTAATGCACCCACCAAATAACTCCTGCTCTGTGGTGGTACTATTGGGGTTCTGATCATTAGAACAGAGTAAAGGGGACGTACACAGTATGTACTGTAGAACACACACAGATGGACTACAGTCTGGAATTGTAGAACTACAAAGTCCATCTTTATAGAAGGTGGAACTGAGAACATGGACAATGTAGAGCAAAAAGGAAACTTTTGACTGCTATGGCGCGTCTCCAGTGTTTTGGCAGAAGATTGAGAAGGTCATGTTCCAACACGTCTTCCCACTACCACCAGAACACAGCACTGAAAGACATCAGTTCCGAGAAAACGAACCATTTTGCTTTAACTTGTTTCCAAAACACACTTCAAAGCATTGTTCCCACCACGTCTCATTTTCAGAATTGTATCTCAAAGGCTGAGCATCATCACGAGACGGAACGGGCAGTTCGCGGATCACGGAGCCTACAAACAAACACCAGCTCGGCTGCGTGAGGTCACGAAAGACCGGCCGAGCACCACATCTGAGGCCAGACATGCGAAAGACGTCTCGGTCCTCGTCCCTCCCCCACACAGCGGCGAGAAGGAGGCCCGGCAGAGATTCCTCATGTCAGGAGTGTGTATTAGATTGCGTCCTGAGGCGCTGCACCTGGGTGCTTCTGCTGACGCAACCAGCATCGGCGCTGACAATATTTATGGTCACTTCAAGGTGATCACAGATGTGTGAACGTCTTCGGCTTTTTGTCAAGTGCACGGTTCCTTTCTTCTGGTTTCAAGGATTCAAGGATTTTTATTGTCACATCATCCAGTACTGGGGTACTGGTGAGTGAAAAACTTATGAGCAAGCGCCCACAACTGTGCCAAAAAAAGCAATATTTACAAATATAAGGAAGAATATTCATCCATCCATTATCTTCCGCTTTATCCTCTATTAGGGTCGCGGGGGGGGGTTCCCCATTCCCATCCAGGGGAGAACGTCTCGGACGCTGGGCAGATACACCCAGGTCAGGGTGCCAATCTATCGCTGGGCACACACTCACACACACATACACACTCTATATGGGGCAATTTGTAGAACTCAATTGACTTCATCCATGTTTTTGGACTGTGGGAGGAAACCGGAAAACCCGGAGGAAACCCACGCAGACACGGGGAGAACATGGAAACTCCACCCAGATGGAGATTCGAACCGGGAATCCCTAGTGCTGAGAGGAGAACGTGCCAACCACTAAGCCACCGTGCCGCCTCGGAAGAATATACAATAAATTTAAAATGTAAAATATAAGGGCGGCACGGTGGCTTAGTGGTCAGCACGTTCTCCTCTCAGCACTAGGGATTCTTGGTTCGAATCCCCATCTGGATCACACAGACACACTCTATATGGGACAATTTGGAGAATTCAATTGACCTTGATCCATGTTTTTTGGACTGTGGGAGGAAACCGGAGACCCGGAGGAAACCCACACAGACACGGGGAGAACATGGAAACTCCACCCAGGAATTCATAGCACTGAGAGGAGAACATGCTAACCAGTAAGCCACCGTGCTGTGTCTAATAAAAACTAAACAGAGTCTTAGGCATTTGATGATGATGATGATGATGATGATGATGATATAAACCAATCATCAAACAGGGAAACGTCTGGGATCACAGGTTCTTCATCTCAGTAACCTTTAAGATAATGTAAATAACATTAAACCATCGCTCCAGGTTTTCCATCAGATCTGAGGACCACCTTGACCTTGAGCGACACATCTGTCTGCGCTGAGGGGGATGAAAACACCTGCCTTAAACATAAGAAATCTGCCCGTGGAATTTATTGCTCTGGGTTGATATATCATGCCTGAAGGAGGTGCAGGATCCTGAGGTGTTTACCCTCCTCCTCCTCCTCTACTATAAAATGTGGTCATGAAGACAGGGGTTGATGAGAAGAGAAGAAAGTCTGATATCTTCTGCTGAAGAACCCCAAGAAGGTTCGGGTCTGATTCTGAGCTCTGGTCCGAGATTAGTGACCTCATAAGCGCTCCTTGAAGACAAGGTTAGGATTCCCATGGACCCACTCCAAAATTCTGTAGAATAGAAAAAGCCTTTAGAAGAATGGAACCTGCTCTGTTCTGAAGTCCAGCGAGTAAGGTTCTACTAGAGCTCAGTGGGAGCGGTAGCTCAGTGGTCAGGGTGTTGGGCTATCAATCTGAAGGTTGTGGGTTCAAATCCCAGGTCACTGAAGTTACCAATGTGGGTCCTTGAGCAAGACCCTTAACCCTCATTACTCCAAGGATGTTGTGATTAACCCTGTGCTCACCTGGTAAGTCGCTTTGGATAAAAGCATCCAATAAATGACCAGATGTAAATGTAAATGGCGCTCATGCGTCAGTACATCAGGGTAGTGCGCACGGCGCAGTACATCACAGGAGTTCAGCTCCCAAACCTTCAGGAACAATCCAAAAACCGCTGTCTGAGGAAATCTAGAGGCATCATTAAGGACCCCACTCACCCACGCCACTGCCTTTTCTCACAGTTGCCGAGTGGAAAGAAGCTCAGAAGCGTAAAGACCAGAACCAGCAGGTTTAGGAACAGCTTCTTCCCACAGGCAACCAGACTGAGGAACGGTCAGTAGAACTGCGAACTGCCCATTCTCGGACAATTCCACCTTATATATACACCACACCTTGCACTTTACTACACAACACCCACATACACTCTTACATACACCCTCTTCCATAGAACCCCCCCACCCCCCGCGACCCTAATAGAGGATAAAGTGAAACATAATGGATGGATGGATTATTATCATGTATTATTATTATTATTATTATTATTGGCGGCACGGTGGCTTAGTGATTAGCACGTTTGCCTCTCACGTTTGCCTCTTAGTGATCCCTCACGTTTGCTTAGTGATTAGCACATTTTCCAGTTCGAATCTCCATCTGGGTGGAGTTTCCATATTCTCCACGTGTCCGCGTGGGTTTCCTCCGGTTTCCTCTGGTTGCTTCCCACAGTCCAAAAACATGGATCAAGTCAATTGAATTCTCCAAAAATTGCCCCATATAGAGTGTGTCTTTATGAGTGAGTGTGTGCCCAGCGATGGATTGGTGCCCTGTCCCGGGTGTATCTGCCCAGCGCCCAAAACATTCTCTCCTGGATGAGAGGCCCGCGACCCTAATAGAGGATAAAGCGGGAGATAATGAATGAATGAATTATTTTTATTATTATTATTATTATTATTCCTACTAAACAACTTACTAATGCTGGGATTAGAACTCAGTACTGTAACGTCTTCTAATTCGTCCTTTAAGCTTCTAATTCGTAATAATTTTAGTTGTATGTGATGAAGCAGGAATTTGGAAGCGATACGTCGTATGTCCAAAATGCCGCCGGGTTTCTGTAAATCCGCCTCGAACGTTTGCATAACACTTTGACCTTGGAGCCATTACGGTTCACTGTAGCTGTCCATACATTACAGACAATAAGGATGACCATGTGATCCGTCCCCGTTTGTTCCTGTTTGGAATGTGGGTCACATTTTTCAGGCTGAGCTCACAGTTTAAGACAGGTCTTTTGTTCATGTCAAAATGTCTGCCAAAGCCATTCCTCCCTCGCTCCCATGCCAGGATGTCGGGATGACCTCGGGCCGACGCTGCCTGTATCTTCAGAAGCAGAAGAAGCCGTGAGCGTGGAGCGCCGGCGCGCCTCCCCGGGCCGGTGTCCTCCCATTCACCCAGACCAAACGACAAGCAAATTAGATTCACGTCAGAGACGTTGCATTTTTAAAAAGCCTGCCCGCGACGGTCCATCCCAGAGTGCAATGCTTCATTATTCATCAGCCCATGAGCTCCACAGGACCGTGGTTTACAGAACCCTAATATTGAAAGCGATGTCCGAGTCGGAGTGCTGTCTCTCTTCCTTCCCTACTCCCCGTTCCAGGCGGTTCTATTAACTCGGAACCCTGGCTGGAAAGCTTAATAGAATCCGCATGTGTGGCGTATGTGTAATAACCTCAAGAACTTTGTTTCCATTTGCTAAGAGAGAGTCGTGACTGCAGCACAGATTTCAACAGAAAGCCTGCTGGTCATTAAGAACTTAATCAAAATCAAAGGAACACATTCTACATTAAAGTATTATACTTTACATTACACATCTTGAGTGGCATGGTGGCTTAGTGGTTAGTATGTTCTCCTCTCAGAGCTGGGGATTCCCGGTTCGAATCCCAATCTGGGTGGAGTTTCCATGTTCTCCCCGTGTCCGTGTGGGTTTCCTCCGGGTTCTCCGGTTTCCTCCCACAGTCCAAAAACATGGATCAAGTCAATTGAATTCTCCAAATTGCCCCATATAGAGTGTGTGTCTGTGAGTGTGTGTGCCCAGTGATAGATTGGCGCCCTGTCCTGGGTCTATCTGCCCAGCGCCCGAGACATTCTCCCCTGGATGGACATGGGGAACCCCCCCACGACCCTAATAGAGGATAAAGCGGAAGATAATGGATGGATGGACTTACAAGGTGAGCACAGGGTTAATCACAACATCCCTGGAGCAATGAGGGTTAAGGGTCTTGCTCAAGGACCCACATTGGTAACTTCAGTGGACCTGGGATTTGAACCGCCAACCTTCAGATTGATAGCCCAATGCCCTAAACACTGACCACCCCTCATAATGAAGTTCCTATTGGGCACAGACAAAAGGCCTTCCCCAAACTGTTACCACAAAGTTGGTAGCCCGTAATTTGTGGAAATGGGACTAAATAAAATACCTGAATTTAATAATTAAAAGGCGTGTCCCAATTATTTTTTCTATTACATGCAGAATTTTGGTGTTTTCTATTGAGATTTTCGGATGGATTAACAGAAGTTGTGAAATATTCCGCTTTGCATTTTCCCTGCAGCATTTTAACTCGTCAGATATTCGTTAGGTTCATTATGCCATGAAGCCAGAGGAGAAAACATGGAATACATTTGCATGCATTTTCCAAAAAGCCATCTAGCCTTTCATGCAGCATCAGCGTTTAAGACAAAAGCTGCACCTTCAACCTGCTTCACACACACACACACACACACACACACATACACACACACTCACACAGAAACACACACATTATATATGGGCAATTTATAGAGCAGTCAATTCACCTTGAAGCCATGTTTTTGGACTGTGGAAGGAAAGCGGAGAACACGGAGGACAAACCTGGATGTGCTTACTGTTACCACCAGGTACCTTTTTGTCTCATGCATCTGATCTGTCCACTGTTTCTGGAGACAAATCAAGAACCCTGTTGTAAAAAATACCTGACCATAAAACCCACGTTTCTTTTATGTAAAGTTCCTGTAAAAATGATAGTTTTTGTAAAGCGTTCTACGAATAATAATACAAATGCACAGAAGTTCAAATTCCACCAGCCATTCATCCATTATCTTCCGCTTAATCCTCTACTAGGGTCCGGGGGGCAATTTATCACTGGGCACACACTCACTCACACACACACAGACACACTCTACATGGGGAAATTTGGAGAATTCAATTGACTTTGATCCATGTTTTTGGACTGTGGGAGGAAACCGGAGAACCCGGAGGAAACCCACGCAGACATGAGGAGAACATGGAAACTCCACCCAGATTAGGATTCAAACCAGATTGTACACTGTATCTTATTCATAGATACAGTGGGGGGGGTTCCCCATGCCCATCCAGGGGAGAACGTTTCGGGTGCTGGGCAGATAGACCCAGGACAGGACGCCAATCTATCACTGGACACACACTCACTCACACAAACACACTCTATATGGGGCAATTTGGAGAATTCAATTGACCTTGATCCATGTTTTTGGACTGTGGGAGGAAACCGGAGAAACCGGAGGAAACCCACATGGACACGGGGAGAACATGGAAACGCTAAGTTAATAAACTATAGATTCTTCCCTCAACAATATATTACATAATAATTATTTATGATGGTGGCACGGTGGCTTAGTGTTTAGCACGGTGTCCGTGTGGGTTTCCTCCGGGTTCTCGGTTTCCTCCCACAGTCCAAAAACATGGATCAAGGTGTATTGTGTATTCTCATAATTGCCCCATATAGAGTGTGTTTGTGTGTGAGTGAGTGTGTGTCCAGTGATAGATTGGCCCCCCTGTCCTGGGTGTATCTGCCCAGCGCCTGAAACGTTCTCCCCTGGATGGGCATGGGGAACCACCTCCCCCCCCCCTGCGACCCTAGTACAGGATAAAGAGGAGGATAATGGATGGATGGATTATTTATGGCTAGAATTGATGGAGGGGCTGAGGGAGTTGTGTACGTCTGCAAACAGAATGAACAGACCTCGTACTAATAATGCTGACCGGAGGGGTTTCACATCCCGGGATCCATTTGCATCATGCCTATTAAACAAAATCCTGGGTAAAGCACCTTTAATCCTCTCTCATACACCCGCCAAATGGCACCATTTGCATTGTTCAAGCTAAATATTTGCCCAGGCCACCAGGGTGGAGAGTCGAATCAGCACATTTTCGGCTGTTCCTCCGAATCATTTCTCCTGAGGAAAATTAAAGATTTGCTGGCTGGCAGCTGCAGTCGTCCATCTGTGGTCCCAAATAATGCCGTCCAATTTTCCAGAAAGTTCATTCTAGCAGAGCAGCACTGATATATCAGCAGGTTTGTGAAGGTTGGAGAAAAAGCAGCAGCATGAAGAGGAATGCCGAGCAAACTATACCTATAATACATCCATCCAGCCATGGTCTGCTGTGTCATCCTATATTAGGATTACGGGGTGGGGGGTGGGGATGGGGGGTAGTTCAGGGCACTGGGCAGAGATATCCAGAACAGGGCGTCAATCTATCACACAATCTCTCTATATAGGGACAATTCAGAGCAGCCAAATCACCTTAAATCCATTTTTGGGACTGTGGGATGAAACCAGAGAACCCAAGGAAAGCCATGCAGACACAGGGAGAACATGGAACCTCCACCCAGCGGTGAGAGGTGGATGTGCTAACCACTAAACCACCGTGCAGCCCACCCTTTAGGACAACCAGGTCAGAATTCCCTCACACTGTCCAACATCTTCTAAAGAAAGGGCTTTCTCAGAGAATTGAATGCTGATTCAACACTTTGTCGCCACTTTAAACCTCTATACTCAACTGAACTGAACTCAACTCAACTCAAACAACAGCAGCTGAAACTTAAAATGCTAAACCTATTAAAACAATATACAAGAATACAATATAAACAATAAAAAACAATGTAAAATCATAAAGGCAGAGTTTAAAGGCATTTCATTCTGTAAAGCTGCTTATATATATATATGGGTGGCACGATGGCTTAGTGGTTAGCATGTTCTCCTCTTAGCACTAGGGATTCCCGGTTCGAATCCCCATCTGGGTGAAGTTTTCATGTTCTCCCCGTGTCTGCGTGGGTTTCCTCCGGGTTCTCCGTTTTCCTCCCACAGTCCAAAAACATGGATCAAGTCAATTGAATTCTCAAAATTGCCCCATATAGAGTGTGTCTGTGTGAGTGAGTGTGTGCCCAGCGATGGATTGCCGCCCTGTCCTGGGTCTATCTGAGTCTATCTGCCCAGCGCCCGAGACGCTCTCCCCTGGATGGGCATGGGGAACCCCACCGCGACCCTAATAGAGGATAAAGCGGAAGATAATGAATGAATGAATGAATATATATATATATATATATATATATATATATATATATATATATATATATATATATATATATATATTACTACTATAAGCATCCAGCACCTTCTGAAGTGCAGAGGAGATGCCTCTGAGACTGAATGAGATTAAACTCCCTCTGCCTCCATTAATCAGTGCAAAAATATTCTATTAAGTGCATCGAGTTGTAATGCAAATCCCCTTTGTTTCATTCCCCCCCTGCCAGTACAGAATCAGTGGAGGCAATTAATAAATTGCTTACATTTCAGCCAGGTTAACTGAACGATGTCTAAGGAGGTTCCTCTGAAGAGACGCCCCCTGTAGTTCATTCCATCTCATTTCACTCGGTGCTTTTGACAGCTCGTCATCTAAATCACGATAACTTTATCATTACAATCGCAGATCCCTTTGATGAGCTCATTACTCTCACAGATATCACACAGATATCCAGCTGAGTTCAGATCTCTCAACACCAAACAACAAACTCCACATCATCTGATATGAGTGTCCTCTGTGCACAACAGCACCAATCACTCTCCACCAATCAGTGGTGTCGCTGCAATCACATCTGCAGTGAGTATATAAACCTCTGCAGGGTCCTAAAGAGTAAGTATGTGAAATGTCATGGTAATAGAAGCGCACGCGTGCACACACACACACACACACACACACACACACACACACACACACA